>OX461808.1:73909090-74509090 GCA_949802685.1 Dicyrtomina minuta | reverse complement strand
AGCATGAACTTATGGTATGGCTCCCTAAAACTATTCTGTCATTCTAGTTCTGTTCTGTGTCTAATAGTTGTTGATGGCTCATGTTTAGCTCACAGTCAATTTCTTGTCCGATGATGTCTGCCACTCGCTTTTCCTAGTCAGCTAAAGACTACAGATATAGTTGTGCTTTAACATGCATGCCATATGGTCATGATTTAAAATTGTAAAATATAAAAAGGGAGAAAAGAATTTTGTGCACGAGTAGCGTTAACAATGAGCCACAATGCGATTAGAACACAATAATAAAATACTTTTATAAATGTGTATTGTTCAAAAAATATGTTCTACATTCCAGTTCTATGGAGATAAAGGACATGGAACAAGGAAAACGACCTGATGGGATGTGACGTGATTTGATGTTATTGAGTGTATTCATTCAGTTTTATCTTATGTCATGATGGTGACACGGTACTCTGGTTTGTTTTGTAACTCTCCATACGTTCGGATTTATTTATTTTTATTTTTTCAGTGTTTGGGTTTTGGATAACTTTGGTGCAACGAAGAAAAAGAGTAAACTACTACGCTTTTCTGTTGCTTCAGTATATATACTAGTTCGTTTTTTCTTCCTAATTCCGTAATCACAACTTCATCTTCACGTAATCGCCAGCGCTAAGGTTGTCGGTCTTGTGTAATAATCCGTAATTTTAGTCTCTGCCTTTTAATTGTCATTTATTTTTTGATTTTTGGCCAATATTCTATTCATGTTGGGGTTGACTACGAACAGTATAGGCTGCCTTCAGGTATGTAGGTAGCTGAAAAATTAGAAAACATAGTGTAGGCTGTAGATGATACCCGTCACCAGTACCAGTCAATCTTTGGACGGAGCATGCGGAGCATGTGCTCGGTCCGTCGTTATTATTCAGACCAGAACAAGATGATAAAAGGGAAAGAGACGAGGGCATTGTATTTTAATTAGTTAAAGAATTTGATTTAAAACTTTTTGCCATAGTCATGCTAGGTTTACATTTTTGAAATTGCCTGGACTTGCGGGCTTGCGGTTGGATGGGTCCGGATTTGGATGATTGACTGATGAAGATCAAATTTCTTACATTCTTCCTAAGCCTCTTGCTTCGAATGATTAGTTTAGCTAAAACTTCCAGGTATGTAGACTAGACTTTATTATTATTGAACAGAAACACCTTTCTTTTCTTATAATTATTACGTTCATACAGCTTTGGCTTTGATAATAAGAAATTACATATTATATAAATAGAATAACATTCAAGTAAGATATTATGACAGACAACCTTTTCAAGCAGCAACTACAACATGTTATCAGCTAGCAGTAGTATGTAAGAATACAAATATTTTAAAGGATATTTTAATAATAATGTATAGCTTTCGATAATTCTGTTTGTAATTTTACTACGCACTTAAACTGTATTCGTGTACCCTTTCCCTTTAGCTGGTTCTGGTCTTCTGGTTGATGTAATAATGCTTTTAAACACAATTATGCAACTAATCCATTACATTAAGTACCAATACTAATAATACATAATATCAAGTGTGGAGGAATTTAAATTTTCAAAGCTGTCTCTGTCACTTTAATTTTTTTCTCCATGAGTAGCCATCACTTGACACAATACGAAAAAATAAAGGAAATATGCTATGAGCAGAGCACATAACAAAGCTCCAAACTTTTGTTCTCCTTTTGTTCCTCTATTCACACAATATTTATTGTGAGGAGTGGAAAAAATCAAGCTTCAATTTCTCAATACATTGTTGACTGCGAGGCGATCTGAAGGGTGTAAAGTATACGTACCACGTAAGCACTTGTTATATACCTAAAGCCTATAACCATATATTATAAGCCTATACTAAATCCTTATTTAAATAAATGCGTTGTTAGCAATACGTTCTGTATAAGGCACTTTATTGACGTCTTCGGATTCTATATCCGTATCCGTATGCATGTCCCGTCGTCGGGAAAAAACCCCGAGAGTTAGAAAAAAAGTTGAGGCACGAGCTCAGAACACGATCATGCCACATACTAATTAACGAAGAGAATTAGTCTTAGCAGAGAACAGAAACAGAGCTGAGAGCTTATAAGAAAATGAGAAGTGGTTCTTCATCTTTACTACGCTACGTTCAGAGTTTCATTTTGTAGGACCAAGTATGAAGTGCATTGTGAAGAGCTCTCTGCCCGTTAAGGAATATAAAAAAAAGGTATTGCATTGCGTTGTTGCCGCCACACACATACACACATTTCCTCTAGCTTTAATAAATATGCTTCTGCTCCAGCAGTATAATAACTCTCTCGTAGAGGTTCTGAATTTTTTACGGCACTTATTAAGTGTGTTCATAATTTGTTGGTAAGTACCCTCGCATGATATGGCATGACGTTTTAAACTAATCTTTTGTAATTAACATTTCCGTTTATCGCAAGACAAGATGCAGTTGGCATATTTTGAGAGTAAAAAACCTTGAAGGTAGCTAATTATTTATACATAATATATTACAAAGACAAAAATTATAAAATCACCTATTACTACTAATTAGGCAGTCTTAATTATTGTGCGTTTACTTGTAAGGAGCAAAATTAGTTGGAGAAAATTAATTAAGTGGGATTTTGTGAAGCTATTAAAGATTATACTGATCAAGATCTGAATCAAGATTTCCTTTACTTAAGAAATAGGACCAAAGTTTACGTTTTTAATCTACTTGCTAAAAGTAAAGCTTGGTAAACTTTGACTTGTTTTATAGAGTGGTAAATAGTGGAATGATGTTGATTGTAGTATACTGATAGTATATAGTATAAATACAAAAATTTCATTCCATATTCCTTTATAGGCATCTGACCAAAGTAGTATAGAAGGAAATAAAGTATTATTAAATACAACAACAAACTGTGCGATGAACTCACAAATTAGAAAGAAATACAACGAAGCATACAGACATCTTTGGGACACACCGTGCCGGCTATAATAAGTCGGCGTTGGGGTTGGCATTGGCATTGGCATTTATTTCCCTGGTCGGACTTGGACCTGAGGACTACAGCCCTTCGGGCGTCTTGGCACGCTTTCCTCTTGATTTCCTATTCTCATATATATGAGCTCACAGCGGGACGTCTCACTCATTTTTTGCGCTTTCCTCCTCTCCACAGAATTTTAATCAAAACCAAATCAAATCAAGATAGAAATTAATATAGTGAAATGCAAATTACTAAGCGCTGATAGAATTGAAGTGGACGTTCGACGTTCCTCTGTCAATCTATTAAAATTAAGTAAAATTCTGCATTTTTTACCGAGGTCAAAATGACATGAAAATTATCCCCAAGAAAAGAAGAAAATCTCTGTTTCTGGTTCTGAAAATAAGTCCATTATAGTACATTTCGATTTCCCGAGAATGAAGAATAATATCGGCCTACAAATATGTAGTGGGAAAGGCAATTTGAAAGATTTTTTAAGGAACACGTACTGCTAAAGGCTATACACCCCGCCGCTTTCACGGCCTAAGATACCTAAATATATGTATGCTTGTGACATAAGGATCCAATGCAAATTTGATTTCGTGCAACTCCCCGTTTTGTTGAGAGTAGGCATGAATGTTGAATAAAATATTAGAGACCACAGGAGGAACCGAAAAACGGCTCGGAGAGCGAGACACACAGGCAGGGGAGTTACAAAGACGAAGGTGACCAAGACGTGGAGACCGAGACCAAGACTGAGACCGGTAGACTCCAGAGAAGCCTGCTATGTATTGCCATTCCCGTGTCCATTGTATTGTAGGACTCCTTCTTGACCGTGTGTCATGTCGTGTATAGAAGACATATTAAAAGAATGATTTGAGAGAGAATTCTCAGGACATGGACACGGACGAGTGCGGAGGGAACGGAAGTATGAATACCTGTGGACTTTCATCCGTCATCCGCCGTTTTTTTCCTCTCTCTTGTATTGGAAAGAAATCACCGAAATGAAATCAAGTGAAATGCCTCACTAGGCCCTCATATAGTAAAGTTGACGTGATGAGAAAGTTGCGTGAGGTGAGGTGTACACAAAGAGGGGAAGGTCCCTACTTTTCTACGCTACGTCGTCCATAGTCCAGAGTGTCCAAAAAAATACTATTGTCTGGCCGAATAGCATTGGCCCTGACCGTTAATCTTTGTGCAAAAATTTGTATCACATGTAATGTTAAAAGTAACGTCAAGTTCTACTGCGCATGTACAAAAGGTCCAAATCTATTCGGCCAGACAATACATACAATTTACTACGGCATTACTACTTCCACGAGACTAGTGCCGCATGCCGATGCGCTATGCCGGCTCCATCAATTCTTTTATACTATATAGGTAGGTATACCTATATTACGTTATTTCTATTTCATAAATTCATTTTTTGTTCCTGGATATATACCTATATGCTTTTACTTTACACACTTTTATTTCTGACTCTGATTATTGTGAGTCTAATTTTTACCTGGAAAGCGTGAGGATGAAACTGGGAAAGAAGAAATGAAATATGAAAGTAAAATGTGTGCTTGTCAATGGATGCAGCAGCTGGTAGAACTGATTACACGAAGGAAGCAGGCAAGCTCACAAAAAAAGGACAACCGAATAAAAAATTAATACATAATTTGTACAATGCTCATATCTGTATGTATAAACGGGACCTTCAGCGGTGTAATGCAATTTGAGAAATCCAGAAATTCTGGTGGATATTTTTAATTTTTATATCACTTTTGCACTCTGTTAATTAATCAGAGTACAATTCAGAATTCAAAAGCCATAGAATAATTTATGACGTCATGTTTTTGGTTATAACTGTTGGATTGATTACAATGCAAAAAAATATACTTCAAATCTAAACTCTTTACAATATCCCAACGAATTTAAATACGTATTATTTTTAAATTCCCCGACTTATAATTTTGAGGTTCCACACATATATAAATATTTTGAATGAAACGCATAATCCCAACTGATTGGCATTGACATTGACTAGAAAAATTAAGGTTCTATATACAAGGAAAAAGCCTCACGCAAAATCTCCATCGCTTCCTCACACACGACACAACAACAACACCAACAACACTGCAGTATCTCACTCTCACATTACAACATTAGCATTCTCATGATCTAACTTGGCAACAAAAGCAAAGACGAAATTACTCTAACCAATGTAATAGTCATAAAAAAATCACATTATATCTTTTGGATTAACTAATTAAGATAAAAAGCATGTTAAGATATTCTATATAATATGATATGATACAGAGGCTCACGTGTGTAGGTAATTTAAAATGATAACGAATACAAAACCAAACAAAAGAACACAATACTAAAAAATCTTCTTAACATAAGTAAGTGCATAGGTAGCTATTATACCTACACAGTACATAATATATTTTGGTCGAATGTCGAATTGGAATTAATATTTTATCGTGTAAGTAGTCCAGTTGATCCTATTGAGCTAAAACAAAAATTGTGTGTGAGCAAAAGCCTCATAGAAATAGAATAAAAATTGTAGAGGTATTAGCTTTAAAAAATTATAAACTATATAATAGGGTTACATTCCATATACATGAGAATATCAGTGCAGTGGATTAATGGGTACTGGACATTTGAGAGTAATAGTATGTATGTATAATGGAATTATAATAATAACAGATAAGGCAGGATCCGATTCCGATCCAACTCAACAACAACAACCAAAAGCTAAAAACCTAACCTATTAAAGAAGTCGCCCAGAAGTTCTCAATAAAAGTATAATATTGTACGACATACAGTGTACATAGCCAGCCAGTATACATACATATGCTACTTATTATATAATTATAGGTGATTATAATATATGTGTATGATGTACACGAGCATATATACTATAATTATACATGAGTATTTGTAAGCGAGTATATAGACTAATTGTAAGATGTAGTTAATACGTTCTTATACTCTTTTACCACCGTTGCTTTGTATGTTGGTTTGGTTTTTGCTTCATTGTATATTTTTTGATAATGTCCAGATTTCGTTCCCACAAGCCATTAACCAAACGGAGGGAAAGGCAGAGACTTTAGTCTAATTAATATTATTAGCAAGGAAAGTGTGCATAAAATTTTTCTGTCGATAAACAAGATTGTTATGTTAATGTGAAGACTCATGCGAGTTAAGTAGACTAAGGAGAGTTTCTTTTTCATTCACAGTAAGAGCGAGCAGAGTATAATATTATCCGTATGTATGTAGTCCAGCCTTATAGCCAGATCCAGATCCTGTCCGTCACATAAAAAATAATAAAAAGCTGAAAGACTGAAACAAAAACGAACCAAACCAAACCACAACCATATATACTACGTAATAATATATGAAGCCTTTCTAATATATACGTAAATAAAAAACATTTTTCCTTTTGAGCTATAGCTATATACTTACCTACATGCATTCAACCTTTACAATTACAACTGCTCCCAGCTATCAACATTTAGTCCCAATATCTGTAATAATCATATAACGAATTTAATATGAAAGAACAACAACAACTCGAGAAATATTATGAATAACTTAAGACGATCCGACGACGCAAAGTTCTTATACGTAATTTTTCTGTGTGTAGTTTTTAAGGTTACTACCTACTCCTACTCCTGCCTATCCATTGCTCTAGTACACACATTTGAATTCTTTGAATTAGAATGATTGTTTCAGAGGTTCTTTCAGCTGGAATTTAAACTGTATTCAGTGCAGTGCTGTGGAGAGGGAAGGAGACCTGAAAAAAAAACGGAAAACAAAAGCGATATTGACGTGCCCTTTGAAAATTAAATAAAATATTATCAGTAATCGGAGAAGTAAATCACATTTACATTATTATTACATGAGTAAGGGTCAGAGTACACGTTGTTTCTTAATTCCTTAATTCTAATCTTGTGGTGTTTTTCAAAAATAAATCCAGCCCCACTCACCAAATGGGCAATACCAAATGCAAAAATTCATATATATATATAATATGTGAAAACCTCCTTTCATTAATTCCCCCGTCAATATAGTTATCTTCGTTTACTGTTGTAGTATGTGTGTGTGTAGAAATAATCCGAGGTCCGAAAGTGTATGAACTTGCGTTCCCAACTTTCCTATCCCAAGTCTTGTACTTTTAAATCTAAACGAGCTACATCTCATCTGACAGGGAAACCAGGAACCGGATAAGCAAGCAGAAGGATAATCATCATCATCATGTTTCCTTACAAACAAGAAAAACAAACAGCAAGAACAACAACAATAACAATAAGTAGTAATTATAAAACGTGTACACACAAATAAAATGAGGAATAGTGTACAATTTAGTACATTCACGACAATTCTAATAAACTAACACACACACACCCCATGATTTGAGCTGCTATTCAAATTTTTACTCACATTATTACTAACTAGGTAGGTCCCTACCTACCTACGGACTCTGCACACACACCACCGGCTGCTTTACCGGCCGGTCCGGTGAGCATAATAGCGCGGTCGGTTTTTATATAAAATAATTATAATTTAATGCTAATAATTCAACCCACTGGCACTGGCTAGCCGGTGCCGGTCAGTGGGGAAGGGAAACGAGAAGTTAAACTGGAGATAAAACCAATTGCAATTATGAATTAACGCCCTTATTGCCTTACTTTTCATCGCTCTTTTTCTCTCAAATACTTGACTATTTTTTTTACAACTTAAACAAAAGCAGCATAGTATAAACAACTGTGCGTCTTGCTTCTAACTACTAACTACTACCCGCCTCCAGCTTCAATTCACAATTCAAACCCATTCAGGATCAACCCTGCCTACGCATATCTTTATGTAATTCCTCTGCTCTGTGCTCTGTACCTTGGTTCAAATTCTAAAAAAGCTTACGATTAATAATAAGCAGGCTCTCTCTCTCTCTCTCTCTCTCTCTCCATGTCCTGGTTCTGATTCGATTCAAAATTTATCAGCCATCAGCCTTAGCATTTTTGCTCCCTTGTGGTCAGTTTCTCTTTTGATTTTTTTTATACTGAAAGTTAAATAATCATTGTGGTCTAAATCTCAAAAAAAAAATTGGGACAATCCCACTTACAAATACGTACGTTCGATGAGATGAGATTAGTTTAGAATTTTTTAATGCCTTCATAGCATGGTATGCCTGTGTGATTAAGATTAGGATTAACATAATGATTAGCCTGGACTTAAGTCTAAACTTCCCTGGAACTCCAGTCACTTGAGAGTCGTCCAGTTTCACTCCATCGTCCAGTACCCATAGCTAAAAAGCAGGTAGAAGTACTCAGGTACATACAGAGATATTCCTGGGGTCGTAAGAATGAGTGAGCATCCTTTGAGCAGCAAATGCATACACACAGGTCAAATAAAATAATACAGAGTACAACGCAACGCCAAGAGCCAATTAGGAGTTGTGCTGTAAGGATTTACAAAGCTATCGAAAGAAAATGAAGCACCATTTAAATAAATAAGCATAGTATATAATCATGAATTGCAAGTATCCAACGAGGAAAGAATTACAAATGTATATTTATACCTCTGAGCTGAGCTATGTAATCACACAAGATTCAAAAAATTAACTTGCTACTAATTCGAAGTTCGACATGAGTTCCTAGAAGACTCGACGCAGCATATAAAAATGCACAGTTACAGTTCATAGTGCAGAACAGTATTAGTTGGAATTATGTAGTAGTGTAAAATGTATAGTATAGTGTATAAAATGTAGAACAGAGCGAAATTGAAATGGACTTTGAAATATTATACAGCATGTACGCTTGTTAACACAACAACGTACCAAGCGGAGATCATAGATCCAATACAAAGTTAATCACTGTTAGTAAAATTAGGAAATTGTAATCCTAAGTAATGATTATCGTCCAATGTGAAATCAATTTTAAACTATTATTTCCTTCGGATTCTTTTATAAGGTTAAATACTAGGGAGCAGCGTTATAGGTAAAAAGGTGTCACGTGGACTAGCAGCCGTCGCAGTTAAATTAAGCTGATTTTGATCTCAGTGGAAAATTAAAAAATGCCTTCAATTGAGCTCTGAATAAAACATTCAGCACATTTAACAGAATCTTTGGCACATTTCCTCCTTCGTTTATCCTTCAAAGTTTCTCCTCGAACCATTTCTTCTCGGTCCCGTTTCTTCCCCCATATGCACCTCTGATTCTCTGTACTGTTTCCCCTCACTAGTCAGCCCCACTTCGTCTCATTTTATTTCTCCTCGGGTACCATTCTCCTGTAAAGTTCTCCGTTTCAGTTTCTAGCTAGGAGAAGAAACGAGTTTGTTTATTTTTATTTTTATGTTTTCACCTACTACATTTTTGACTTTGATAATTGAAAGTTTCCGACTGGCAATGATTTTCAAGTATTAAAGTTAAAGTTGTAAGTTTCAGTGTTGAGCCTGTGACATAATCTGAGATAGGCTTCAAACGTAACACCATTGTTCATCACTTGTTTCATTGCATGTGTTTGGTGGGGGGCTGCGAATATTTCCTGCATTCTGTTGTGTGTACCTAACTGGTAAAAGTACACATTCGCCCAATCCATTTATTTGATAAGGTACACCTGCACAGCTGAAGATCCTGCTTTAGATCCTATAATTTTAGCGTGTATGTATTGGATAATAATAACAGACCGAAGGTAACGCAAATTAAGTATTGTGTAAGTGGATATAACTTATGTAATTGCCACGACGTGAAGTCGATTTTAATAATAACTAATAGCTGAATGACTGAGGTGAATGTTATCCACCAATAAATATGGCCTACCTACCTATATCTTCTTCGACGTTTGACGTTCGAAGGAATGAGACCAAATCCAACCCAATCCAATACTATGTTCTATGTGCATATGTCTAACAATAAGTACTCGCACTGCACTGTTGACTGTGCAATGTGTGTGTTGTGTATACACTCACGTTAAAAACCGGACGAGCAATTAACTATTAACAAGCTCAAGACTCAAGACCAATTCATTGTCATAAAAATTCCGGGGGAGCCAAGAGCAATTATTTTTACGATCCCGATCCTCCAAAAACCAAACCAAATCAAAGTCAAGAAAGAAGAGAAAATAAAGCGTTAAAAAAGTTTTCCGTCATATTGTGCATGAAGCATAAAAAGGAGAAGGAAGGCATAGAAAAGTACCTAGGTACCTAGTTACCTAATACATTACGAACACTACTTACCTATAACCCATCAGCTTCAGATACTTTTTTAGTGAGTACATCTCGTACATTTAACATATACTTACAATTATTACAACTTAATGTTGACCACGAAGGGAAAGAATGTGTCTAAATCCACTTCTAAAACCTCTACTTCAAAGAATAAATACAGACATTTAGCTTCTTTAACGAAGCCACAGCAACATATCAACTGGGCGAACGAGAACGACTAGAACCAGGATCCGGAACACACTATATAACATGAAACAACTTAATAGCCAGTTCATCATTTGATTTCTTCTATTTTCCTCTCCGTCTATTCTGACTCCAGTCAGCATTCAAAATCTAAATCCTGCCTATGCTATGACGGTAAAGGCAACATAACATTATTGTTAAGGAGCCCATCATATTGTATTATAAAATATCATTAGAATTAAATCGCTCTAACAAGACGAGACAACAGAATCGACAAAATGTTTTTTGGTGCTTGTTACAAAGTACCTACAGAAGAGATATTTCAAGTTAGGTATATATAGCGACCCCGATCCCGTAGGTATAAGTAAAACTGGGCTAGGTTCCTAAATATATTATGTATACTAAAGCCCAAGTGACTCCTTTAACTTTACGTTACGAGGAAGTATGAGTCAAGAACAAATTCAAGCTCGTTTCAAACAGGCAGTTTCGTATTTATTATCTATGTGTATTCCAGTTTCCAGTATTCAATCTGTTGAAGGTTTCGTTCTGTTCAAGTACAACCCAGGATTAACTTCTGTATTCTGATGCTGGGCTCTAACTTACACATATATTTAAGGGTAGATACATATATGGGATTGTGTATAGGAAACAATGTATTGAATCCTTCTCAAAACTGTACATAAAATCTAGTTGTTGTTTTGTTAACCCTTCTCAAGTCAGATCTTGGTCCTGGTCTTGGTCTGGGCCTGGTCTAGTCTGATCTGATCTGATCTGGCTCGGGTGCGGTTGAACATAATGGGACCGTTTTATTTTTATTGGGTTACCTTGCTTTTCCTTACTTGCTACATAATAGGTGCAAGATCTCGATGCAGTGCCCAATGCTCCTGAAGTTAGTATTATATTATAGACAATCGTATAAAATTGGAATTGTAGCTATTATTACCGCAAACAAGAGTGAATATGGATGTAAGTAGTATGAGTGTAGAAGTAGACATGTTATTATTGTACTTATATGTGATGTTTGATTTTATTAGAGATTCTTTATCGACTCACCACCTCGTAGTCAGTGTGTTGATTTCAATTTTCTGTACAGATAATTGTTATACAGTCTTGATATCCCATGGATTTCATCTTCTTTTTCGATACAACCAGAAATTCGAGGAGGACGTTTGCTCGATACTATACCCTTTCGAGCACAAGATATAAGCTAGAACTATAGAAATGTAAATGTACATTATTCATAGCCAATCCAATTCAACAAATAAACAATACACTCAGATGAACCAAGAAAACTGTCCGACGCCGACGGAGCACCTCAAACCTTTAACTTTTTCATTCACCTATACAGGGCCGGATAATGCGGCCAGCGCAGGCAGCCCCCGCTGCTTGAATTTTCAAAAAACATGTAAATGTAACATTTTGCAGTTTAAAAAAAATGTAAAAAGAATATATTTTGAATTTTCAAAAACATGCAAATAAAATTGTTTGTGCATTTCAAAAACATGGAAATAAAATATTTTCTACTTTTCTCAAAACATGTAAATAGAATATTGAGCACTTTTATGACTCAAGTAAAAAAGAACATTTTAAACTTTTCTAAAACATGTAAATACAACATTTTGCTTTACCAAAGAAAATCATCAATAAAATCAAAATTAAAGGTTTTTGTATGGAAACAAATTGCTACCTAAAAGCTATACCTTCGCCCGGCCCTGCGAGCTTTTAAGTACATAATTAAATGGTAACTTTGGTGTTTTACTTTTATTTTTTGATACAGATTCAAGTTTATATATTGCGAATCGCAATAGTTTTAACTTTGTTGAGGCTCAAGTTTGAACGCTGAGTCAGGTTCAGAAACGAAAAATTTCGAAATCACTTTTTTCACACGTAAGTCTATAAATACATAATAAAAATTACCCATTTTATTTTCTAGGTACAGCTTAATATATCTTAAGGTATACTTTTGAAAGTTTTGTTATCGCTATCAAATGTCAAATGGTGTGTAATGCACATTAGTACTTGTGTTTTAGTTGAATTGATCTGATAACAGATTGATACCATGGACCTATGCCTATGCTGGACTTGGATTAAAGATTGACATTGGGAAGTTAAGTTGCGTTGGTTGCAGGAAGAGGCAAAGATCGATTATCACTTTTGATCATGCGAAACGTTTACAACGTGCTTACAACTTGAGCTATGGCTATGCTATAAAAGATACCATTTGCACGGAAGTATTAACGTATATAGCAACAACTTAGTGTTGCAGTGTGGGTCTTGTGTTGTGTGGTTGTAAAATTTCATTCGAATTCAAATTGCAATCTTTAGTTTTTTTTGGTTGAGTTTACGATTGTTGTGCATTAGCAAGTCGCTTGCTATTGTGAGAATTTGAGAAGCTGTGATCGTTCGTATACCCTTCCCTTTAGCTTACATGCGCCGTAAAACACAAAGTAATGCCACAGAATTATGTACGTAATATAGGACGCAATAGATCGAATTTGGACGAAAATTTGATGTTAAATTCTATAAATTGTTTAACTACAACACTATGCATCGCATCGCAAGGTACTTAAAAATTTATAGAGCATCGACCAGTGGAAATTTTATGACATCTATCCTTTTAAAGGGTTACACCAAACCAAACCAAAGCCAGGAGGAAAGAGGGAGAAACATATTATACGGCTGTATGCGTCGGTCCAGCTCATCCTCATCTCAGCCAGTCGCTGGTCTGATGTCCCGACCACCCGAACGTCGAATGCCAAATGGAACCAGGCAGGACAAGAGGAAAAGGACACAGGAAAACCCAAAGGAGTCTCGATCACTAGTCAGAGAAAGATAGAAAACTAGAACTGTGTGACTTCAAAAGTCGAGTCATATAACCGACACATATGTAAGTAGTGACTTTCGTTTGGATAACTACATAGCTGTATATGAAGTGAATAAGCGATGGCGATGAATCATCAAGTCAAGTCCATGAGGATACAGACGGAGTTCAGTGCCAAGCTAACGCCATGAACCAGCAACCAGCCAGAGAGTCAAGCCAAGTCGTCCAAAGATCACACAAAAAATTGTCGCCCTTGCCTAGCCCTTCGTCTTCTTGACTTGACTTGAGACTGGACGACGGAGACTTTACTTACCTGCCTTAGAGGGAACCTTAAAAGAAATATTATTATTGCATCGCATCTCGCATCCAAGTCGAAAAAACGAAGGTTTGTTACACAACATGACGTGAATATGAATGCTCGGAGGAAAACTGGGCCTCGACTTGTGCAGGTTAATGTACATTGTCTCCAAAGAAAGACGCTTGACAAAAGTAAGTAGCTATATCTATAATTATACGGGTATCCGTCAGTGCATAATATGGGACTGGGAGGAAAGGGTACATTCATAATTAACAGACCTAAAGTCGAAGTTGTCCCTGGCCATGGAGTTACATTTATACTACTACTGATACTGATAGACACATAACTTGCTTTGTGTTGGGCCCATTCATACCGTAATTATAATATGGTCTCCTACAATTACCTGGATAAGCCCAGACGGTTTCAGTTGACACGATGACGCGGGACACAATACCAGACTATTGTCCTCTTTATGTTTTTATTGCTGTCATCTATCTCCATCAGAGGTGGGAGGCTATACCTATAGTCGGAGCCCTATACATAAATATAAAAACAACTATAATATTATGCTCTACAATAATTGCTTCTTTCACTTTTTTTCAGATTCAGAATTTGAGTCTGTCGCCCCTTTATTACACACATTCTCATGGAGCATGCACACTATTAAATTACAAAGCTAATCTGTATACAGTGCACTGCTTAGAGCTTAATCGTTGGATGCGCGTATAATAATTGCTATATGGTGGATAATTATGATTCATTCCTCCAGATAGAGAGGTGCTTTTAATCTTTTAAGCTAATTAACAATGTTCTTGTTTTCATTAAATTAATCTTATTTAATGAAAGCTACACATTATTATTATTACAGTCGAGTGCTTGTACGCTAGTAACATGTAGTATATGTGATAAGTAGTGGAGAAGTTAGAATTTAAAGGATATTATCTGCATCAATTATTGTTATCGAAATCTTGTCACGTACCTATATTATGAGTATCAACAACATTACATCAGTAATTCCTTCTCGGACCATGTCGCTCAGCATGTACCATGTACATAATAGATATCCCTGTCCCTGTAATCTTCATACTACTATACTGCCAAGATATATAGGCAATTCCCTGATGATAAATTACATACCTACTACATAACCTAAAGGTAAAACTAGGCGAAGTAGTATGTTGTCTACGAACGAAAACGAAGGCAGGTTTTTTTTTATTTCAGTGAGAGAGGGTCCTTTACTTTTGCTTTAAATTAAGGAGAGTCAAATAATGGGTCTCCATTCGTCCACTAATGATGTGAATGATGATCTAAAAAAGGGCTGAGGCACTCGTAGGGATAACAATAACTTGAGTTCACCGTAATCAATCACTATGGTTACGCAGTTGTGAAGCTTTAGCTGTGACACCAATGTCAACGCAATGAATCGGACAATAAGTCTTGTTGTTCCCCGCATGTAACATCCAGTGATGTCCCTTCGATCCAGTCAGTCTAGTCTAGTCCAGTGCAGTGGGTCACATCATATCATATCATCATCGGACACCAGCTCAATCAAAAATTGAACCATCTCATCCCTGTATATGGGAACAATGGGAAGTATCCAAATATTTCCATGCATGTTTTTTAATAATTTTGTGTGATTTGTGTGATGTTAAAGAGTGTGATTATGTGCCAACATTTCATCGAAATTGTAACTTCCTAATGTGCTGTCTAAATTTTCATAAATTCAAGAAAAATAATACTTTTCAGACATCTACGTCAGTGAAGAATCAATTTGTCACAAGTACAGTGCACTTCCATTGAACTTGCGACAAAATGATTCTTCACCGACGATATTATAATATGTACAAGATCTTTTGCGTACCTGTTTTTTTAAAAACTAGATGTAGGATGAATTGCATTTTTAAAAGTTTACCCTTATGAAGATATGGGTAATTACATGCCTCATTTAAATTCCCATGCATATATAATTTTAAAGCTATCATATTTAGAATCAAAGTTAATTCAGTTACAATTAGTTACATGTAAGTAGAACTGGGCGCATATTGATAGAATGTCCTCAAGGTGAAATCAAAAATCAATTTTAATGAAATGTATTTGAGAATTCCATGGCCATGCCATGCCAATGCGGTTCGGGTTGGTGGTAGCATACACTTTTAGTCAGTAGTGGTTGGTTCATCGTACTTTGTATACTTACTAGTCAGCATAATATTTTATGTTTTACCGTTCACGTATACCTAGCTAAATATGTACATACGCCAATAAATTTTGTATGTAATTATATATGGTAGTAGTAGTAGTTCTGCTCTGTGGCTGTGTGGAGTATGTGTGTGACTTATCTTCAATTTGTTGATACAATCTCTTTCCCTTCGACCTCATTTGGACCCACCACTGGCACAAAGTGCTATTGTGATCCTAAACTTCGATTGTCTTCCATTGATTGTCCTCTACTCTCGGGCTCCATGGCTCTCTGATTTTACAGCTTTCTTCTAAAAATCCCAAGTTTGCGGCCAACTCCCTTATTCAGTTCACTCTGCAGTTCATATGTCCAAGTCCATCCAGACCAAACCAGCAGACAGATAATCAAAATCAAGCCTAATCAAACTCACACAACTTCCTTTTGACAGATAACCCCAAGAAAGTAAAGGTACAGAAACAGTGCACCGTACAGTAGTTGCTAAGTGTGCACACAATCGAAATCAAATTGATTGCGATTGGCAGTTCAAACTGCGTTATACAGATAATTTATTCTGTGTTGCATGCATTACATCAGTCCATAACATATACTTCAGGATGCATATTCGTATAACTGTAAAAATCCCACCACTTTATTATTCGGTAAAATTAGCAGTAGTTAATAAAATGACAAATAACAGTACGTTATCCCAGTCCCTATACCTAAACTTTAATTATGTCCAAACAAATCTGATTAAAAATCTGTGTTTGCCTTAATGTCTCTCACACTGTATTATCACGTCAAGGAAATAAAGTAGAACTTAAGTAAGCCTATAATCGGAATTATTACAATTTTGAGCCTATACAACAGTATTTTATGTACTCACAACCTTTCCCCTGTATGCTGCATTGAATTGCATTGATTTGATTGAAAAGGGTGAGAAAATTACTGAAAATTAAAAATTTCTTAATATTGTTTATTTACAAGTATGATGTTTTGTTGAGTTTTTATTGCTGTTCTGATATTATGTTATCTGACAAGAAATTTAAAGCCTAAGGTTCATATTTCACGTTTAATTTTTATTAAAATCAAATAAGACATAACAAGGCTTGGTTTTGTATGTATTTTTTTTCGATTTTTCCGATTTTTTGTTTTGTAATTTGAGATTTGAAATTTTAGATTAAGGATTTTTAGTTTCATTAATCCGTACTGATAAGCAGGATACCAAGTGTTCAGGTGTAAAGCCGTAAAGGGGACTTTATTGTGACGTTGACGACCACAGTGACAGTTTTAAAGTATCCACGAAGCAATGGTCGTGTCGGAAAGAAGATTTCCCACGTATTGGTAGTCGGTATAGGTTGTGGTAATAGCTACAGTGCTATAGTATTTGTAACTTTATTTTAATTTTGTGTCATTTATGCGATTAAATTGATTGGAGTGCGGCATGATTTATAGCTAAATCTGCACGTATGCATTGCATTGCATTGCATACGTATGCATTGTACAGAGGAAGGAGTAGCTAAGAGCATAATATTACAAAACTTGGTAGGTATATAAAACGTGGAAATATTAGTACCTACATGTATGATTATTATAGGAGAATAAAATATAATATGTCACCATCCATCCCATTGTGGAATTACATGGGAAAATTTATTAAGTGGACATTTGATTTTGATTTCGTTTGCTGTGTGTGTGTGTTGAGAGGATTGGTAGGAAAGATACGGGCTGATTTAATGTGAATGAAATGAATTTGAGTCTTGAGCCTTTTAAGTATGTTCTATAACACTGTTTAAACTCTATAAAAGCTGCTCTGGTGTCCTGGGGTCTATTGGTACTATTGGTAGTAGGTACGTACTTGGTCTTTACAGTTTATTTATCCTGTGTAATCACAATCACCGGCCTATTGCATTACGATGACGATTACAGCGTCAGACGATGCTCGTATCTGATTTTGATTTTGTTGATCGTTCGTTCATCAAAAGGTTAAAGGTGTAAATTACTTTGTAGTTTTACATTTATGTGTATATTTCTTTTATTTCATCAATTTCAGTTTGGCGTCCACGTTGACACTCTTGAACGTCTATAAGTATGTTGATGTTATTGCGGTTGGATTGGATTAACCGGTATCATCGGTAACCAGCCGTTTCCAAACATCATCCAAACAAAATCGAACCAAGGCAAAGTCAGCGTGTCAACGACATCACATGTGACTGGTGACTGGGCTCGGAATAAAATATGTGAGCAATTAAATAGTTTAAAATTTTTATGAAACACTCTACTAACTAGTATAAGGAAAACCCTAAAGCATAATATGAAACGATACACCTGCAATAAAAATGTACAGTTCCATGTTCATTTTCATGCATTGTTCTTTTTTCTTTATGAGTTGCAGTTTGTTTGTGGTTTCATTTTGGTCTGGGGTCTGGGTCTTTTGGCTGGATCTGCCTTGTAGAAATGCATTACATTAAGTGCATAGTCTGAAACTATTGGAATTAATAGAATTATAGAATCATCATCATCGTCATTTTTTCAATTTCGAACGTGTATAACAGCGTATGTTTAAGAATTCAAGATATTTGACTTTGCATCGTACGCACTTAAAAATATATACATAGTGAAGCTTCCAGTGTGGATAATAAGGTGAAATGAAAAATGGAATCTGACAGCTTTTCAGAGTCCAAAGTAGGAAAACTCTGACTGTATGAGAAAACTTGCATGACTTGATTTAATTATTACTATTATCTCAATTTGAAAATGTGTAGTAATGAGTAATAACTCAATTGAGATAGGTACTTTGACTTTTCCGATCCGATTCTATCTTCTTATAACCAGCACCATACCAACACTCAAGACTCACCATCAACGATATTACACTTCTACAGCTACAGCAGTTACAACCACAACCACACGACTTCTCGAGCATTTTTATTTTTATTACCAGCCGCGAAGACTATATAAAATCTTGCATTATACTTCAAGTTTGAATTCTGGCTTCTTTACTTCTTTATTCTCGAAGAAAACTAGAAGATGCTTCTAAACTTATGACTAGATTAAAACCAAAACCGTAAAAAAATGCGTGCACAAAAATGTATATGTATATGTAACGACATGTAATAATGTGATTCGAAAATCTTAAAACTAATTGTAAGTACACACTGATAGTACTATTAAAACTACTGCTAAGATTATAATCCATTGATGTTAATATAGGTACCTACCTTGCATACTATCTGTAATAATGGATTCCTTCTTGGTTAGCCTTTATTTCATATAATAATAATTAGGCGAATGGAAATATGCGGCTATGACTTTGAGTAAACTTGAACAAGACCACAAACATTAAAATTAACATTACTTATGTATGTAGAGTTTTCGTTTTCATATAAAATACATGATGAAAGTAAGAAAGTATTAACGCGTCGGTCTCGGTCTCGGTGAATAATAAAATTTGAAAGTCAATGCCATGGACTATGGGCATGATGGGCATAGAGCTCCTGTCTTTTTTCTCACAGTTCCTCTTTCAATGCTGCATTCAATTTCAGTAGCAATTAATTAATTAATTAATTCCACGCATTAGTTTTGACTATATGACTTGAAGCGCATACGTACGGGTATAGTGTCTAAAACTAATAAAAAAAATTATATTATTATTCTATACATGCGCAATGTTTTCTATATTACGATTGGAAAATATAGAAATGTACGTTACAGCATATAGAATCCAAGGTAGAGTTATATTAGGGCGTTAATAATAATTATATTAGTAATTAAATACAAAAAAGTATCAAAGTTTCTGCCGAGTAATATATAGGATATGATATGATAATCTAGCCAAAATTACATGCGTAGCTAATGTACCCATGCTCACATGAGTTAAAAACGGAACGCTGTCTATAAACTAAAAGTATGTGTTCATTTGAAATGTAGTTTAGAATAAAAAAAAATATATAATTAAAGTTCTAGAATCAAAAAACCATGACAAAAATACAATCTCAATCAAAGAGTCAGGCCAGAACATTAAAATATATCAGCACCAGCAAAGTTATAGTACCGCACACGCACCGGCTCCAAGTAGACTATACATAATCCGACTGACCGACGACCACGACCGACCAGGCAAGACCGGCACCGGCACCGACTATGTATCTCTTTAATTGTTGAACTAAACTGACTAATGGAATTGGAATCTTCCAACCGCAGTCAACCGCAAACAATAAATAATTTAACTCATGAAAATCCAGTCCCAGTCCCGCAGTCTTTTAAGTTCTAACCTAACTTTGCTTTCAAAACAGATTTTTAAATTCAAAGTCGGAAACACGACTCTATGTATAATATCTTCACTTTACCTTTTGCTAAAGTCTATTCACAATTTAATGAGTAAAAATTCACATTTAAATTCTGAGGAAAATCGCATCATGGAAGCATGGGCCGTATAAATTTGACGTACTTGAAAAAAAAACATTATATTAAGGGACTACACCCAAAATTTGAGACTGGGAAACAACCAAATTTTTACAAAATCACAGATCATTTCATTATAAAATGTATAATAATATTTTTACTATAATAAAAAAAAACATTGTGAATATACATATATACTAGTTACATAATAGTAAAGTAAAAATTAGAGCCAGAAGTCGCCGAGTCAGCGGAGCGGATGAGAGTCCAAATTTGAAGCCACGAAGAAGCTACCATCTCTCAAGAAGCATAATATATAGGGGGAACACATAATTTAGCTACAGGATCAAACTCCTAATTTTCTTTTTTCACGAACCGAGACCAACCGACCAGAACCGTGTGAATTATCTGTGCTATTATTGTGTAATAATAAAACAAGTTTTTTCTTCTCCGTCTTCTCTGTCTTCTACACTTTCATTTTTATCTGCGTCTTTTTGTAGTGAATTTTTCCTTTGATAGGTCTACAGTACTATACTACAAAACCTTAACCATTAATTGACTGTTCTGTAGTATGCTGTATTTTTTCTGTCTGTCTGTATGTCTTGTTCTGCGTGATAGTTGATTGAAATTATATCCTATTACAATTCCAATACCAACACTAAAGTACTATATACAACTATTACTATCACTATTACTGCTAACTATCCATAATGCATTTGCCATTTTGATTCTCTTTCTTGAACAACTATTATCTTCTACAGAATTGGGCGTCAGCTTGCGGTTGCTGTGGTTTTATATGATAGCATTCTCATACATAATGTTTTGTAAGATAGTTGCATTTATAGTGTAGTAGTTTTGCATAATAGGAATAGGTGAATGTGAATTAGATGATAGACTATATGAATATATTTTATGTGCATAAGGTAATGGGCGGGGACGCTATTGAATATTATCTTTATGACTTTCTTCACTACTTCTTTCTACTGCTGTCTTGTACAGAGACCAAGTCTAATAAATAGGCAGACCAGTAACGTACGATGTTTGAAAAGGGCAATCGACGAACCAGCTGCAACCGCAGCAGTCATTAACTTTTATTTGCAGAACTGTCATCTATTTTTCAATCAGGTATCATAGCCCTGCTTTGTTATGTTATTGTTGCCATTTTGTTGGTTGCAACAAGTCTACAAAGTTTCCAGCTCCTCTACACTTTGTTTTTTTAAATTGTAAAATAATAAATAAAATAGGCTTCCAGATTTTTAATTTTTAATTTTTAATTAAATCCGGAATATGTAACATGTACGAATTTAAATAATCGTATGAATCTCAAAATCTGGACGTGGATGTCGATAATCAAATCAATAATACAAATATAATAATTAAATCAATACGGGATGGAAGATGGAAGGTTGATTTAAATACCAAAATCAAAACTAACAAACTTGACATTGACAGGAGCATGGACGATTATATGGACTGATCGTTGGATTTTGTGATAACTCAATAATTATAGGTATTGATGTGAGGATAGGACGGAGGACGGGGAAGTGCATAGCATATATACTATATAGCACCCATAAAGTGCCATGTAAATGTATAATGATAATGAATATATGTAAATAATTACCCCTCTGTTCTGTGTGTATAATGAAGTAATTAAATTGTATCCTTTTAATCCTTCCTCATAATCCCTCTCTCCTGCCCTTTACCTTTACCTCTTTGTCGTCAGTCAGTCAGTTCTGCTCGAAGTGCACTGGTTCTGGTTCTGGGACGCAGGAAGGCAAAAGGGTACGGAAAGGTAGAATTATTTAAATTAATGTAGGTTGAAGTTTTGTGAAATCAGCTCTCTTCATCTCTTTTTTCACTCCTTGTGTAGTTTTAGCTGTGGTTCTGCTCATCACCACATCATACATGTAATCAGCCTAATAGTAATGTAGTAGTCAGACAAATATACTAAATGTGGTCTGTGCGTCATTAGCCCTCACTACACTACACTGCACTGATTTCACTTGATTCTCTCAGCTCCAATTTACATTAGAATACCTTTTGTTTTTCACTTTATTATTATTTTTTATTTTATTAATTCCTATAGTCTTAAGTTTTAATCCGTACATATAATGCAGCTTACAATTTTATATCCATCTAATGTAATATGCAGAGGTGGTTCTAGAAATATTTTCTGGGGTGGGCAATGTATTAAAGTATTTCGTGAGTGAAGAATCAAAATGGCCAATTTTTAATTTAAGCTAGAGTTAAAATGAGCTATGCATGTCAAAAAAACTGCATGAGATAGATGTGCAAAATGCTAATTATTATTATGAGTTTTTAAAAAGTCCAAAATGTTCCATTTACATGTTTTTGAAAGGTGCAAAATGTTCTATTTACATGTTTTTGAAAGGTGCAAAATATTCCGTTTACATGTTTTTGAAATGTGCAAAATGTTCTATTTACATGTTTTTGAAAAGTGTAAAATATTTCATTTATATGTTTTTGAAAAGTGTAAAATGTTCCATTTACATCTTTTTGAAAAGTGTAAAATGTTCCAATTACATGTTTTCGAAAGGTGCAAAATGTTCCATTTAGATGTATTTTAAAACTACTAAATTATCTAGTCACATTGCTTTTTAAAAGACCAAAAATTCCATTTACATGCATTTACGTATGCAGAATGTTTTTGCAGTATCTTTTTGTAGATAGTGAATTTTGATTTTAAGCTAAAAATGTACATGGATCATTTTGATTCTTTCTCACGACGTATCTTGGTTTAAATACCCCCATATTAGCCTATGTTAAAAATTTATTTTGCGGTGGGCAACTGCCTTGTTGCCCACCCCCTGGCTCCGCGCCTGGTAATATGTATAACATAGTATAATAATAAAGCTGAAGTCTTTTTGAGACTTTTCGCGGGCCGATTCCTTCCAGTGTTGTATGTAAATATAGCATCGACCTTAATGCCTTGTATTATTGTGATAGTATAATTCACATCATAATTATTATACCATTGTGAATGCCATTGCCATTGCCATTCACAATTAGTAGCAGGGTCTATGGTCGGTAATGATAATTAGACATACATAATAAATTTTACACGATGCTATAGCACTGGTACAACTGGTACTGGTAGTGAATGAGAGTCGAGATGAGAATTAGACGCAGAAAAGCTGGAGGCTTTTTCAGTCTCTTTTCAAATGAATTAAAATTGTAAGCCACCATGTGTGTGTGTGATGTGTGGATCGCTTGCTTCATGAGGATCACACCGCACAGACAGTAAGTTAAAGAACTAAAGCTTGAGAGTTAATATAGAGAGGAGACCGCACCGGAAATGGCGGGGCTATCTCTTGTAATTGCGAGTAATAAAAGTGTAATGTGAGTTATCAGTTTGAGTCAACTTACAATTAACTATCTCTCTAGTCAGACCTTTTTCTGATTTTTGATAGCAATAAGCCATGCCATGACTTATAGAGCCTCCATCTTCATCGTCAAGGTAAGCCAAGCACTATTAAGAAATTCACAGCATCACAGCTTATGGATGGCAAGCATATGGCATGGAAGAGAACGAGAACGATGTGATGGCGATGACGATCGATGACTTTGGTCGGAAGGTTAAAGTTTTTAAAAGGGTAAATACTTACATGTTAGTTAGTCTTGCTCATTTTTTTATTCGGATTTAAAATTTTTTAAATATGATTTATTCAGATGCAGTATATACACAGGACACAATAAATTGCAATGCAAGTAGTTACCATGTCACGTTGTAATGGAATTAAATATGGAGTCACATGAAATGGCACTTCAGCTTCAAATATACGATTTAAGGATATTTGTAAGTTGCAATATTTTAGTCAGCTTACGTTTCTTTTGTCTCTCTCTCAAAAAAATTGCATTAGTATAATATCGTCATTGTTTATTGTTAGTTCACATTAACATAAATAATCAGAATGTGAATTATATGTGCCTATATACTGCTGCTTGCTTCAGTCACATAATATATAATACTAATTGTAAACTATAAGTCAAAAGAAAATATTTTATCCTCTCATCTCTCGTAGTAATGTATTTGTTTGCTCAGAAGTAAAACAATAATAATAATTATAAATGTAGTAGAGAGATGGATTTATTTTCATACAGTATGAAAATGACATGAGCAATTATAATAATAACCTTCTTCCTAGAATCGTAATTCCTAATCATAATCATCTCAAAATATGCAAGGAAGCTGAGAGAACCGGAGTGAGCGAGCAGACACTGACTGAGAACAAGAGATAACTTGGCTAATTTTATGTTTTCCTGTCATATTCTCCATATTCCATCTGTAATCCTCATAATATATCAACAAAGTTTGAAGCTATATACCTATCTGTGGCAAGGCTTTTTAAATGAACTCAACTATACTATACCATTACTCACTCTCAGCTTTGCAAAGATACAACCAATAATATTTTTTACCCACACACAATAATTATTCCATTTCAAATTCGAATTTTCAAAGGAAGGCTGTAAAATATACTATTTTTTCAGAAAAGGTACTACAATAATTTTAAAAAACAAACATGGAATATACATATTTACCATGTAGTATTGTAACTCATAAAATAAATACGTGTATTTTTTTAATTGTTTTTATTTTTCATAATTTCCATAATCCATAATTTACATACACGTAGTGCACATAGCAGTGGAAGGTGGGATGGTGATGGTATGGTATCAAATAAAAATGTTAATGCAACTTTACTATATGCACTACTATGCACAATTAAAAAGCTTAAGGATACATACAGTCATTGTAGTTGTAGTTATACAGTCATATAGTGTTGTTTTTGCTGTGTTATAGACAACACGGGACGAATTCGAATCATACTAATTATGCATGTATAGTTCATACATTCTCAACGTAATATGTACACGTACGCACATCCTCCGCTTTTTCTTGTTCTTTCATTCTGATTTTGATTCTGATTCTAATTCTGATGTGTATTTTACTTTGCATATAAAATGGTTGAATAAGAAGAAGACGACGACGAA
The DNA here is from genome assembly GCA_949802685.1 of Dicyrtomina minuta. Taxonomy (NCBI): domain Eukaryota; kingdom Metazoa; phylum Arthropoda; class Collembola; order Symphypleona; family Dicyrtomidae; genus Dicyrtomina; species Dicyrtomina minuta. The sequence goes on along the minus strand of OX461808.1, from coordinate 74,484,033 downwards.
GAAGAAACACAAGCTATGGAGTATGGAGCTGCATGGACCAAGCAGCAGCAGCAGCAGCAGATGAGCTGCACCCAAGTCATATAATTTTATAGTTTTTTTTTCAAGAAAAATTCATGGTTATCACAAGATTTTATCGGGGTTTGCAGTCAATTAATGCATTAAAACCAGTCGTTGTTCTTACCACAGTGTAAGAATGAATACTATAATATACCAACCCATACACCCTCCTATCCCACAACATACAAACAGTAAACAGATACAATAACATCAGAATTTGTCCATCCATCGTATTGCTTGAAACAATATAGCTTCCAGCATATTATACTTTAATTCCGTAGCCGTAGTCAGAATCGAAAATACCAGTACACTATGTACAGTCCCTCTCCTTTGTTCCAGCCATCTCAAATAATGGATCAACATAAACATAAAAAACATGGACTAAGGTGCGAGTGAGAGCCGAGGTCACATGGAGTTTGGAAAAGTCACAATTTATGTACAGGACAAAATACAAAATAAGTACACTAACAATACTATACAAAGACTCAATAGACTTGACTTTCAAAAAGTCCCAAAGTATGTGTGTATATTGTTTATGGGAATTGTAAAAAATTTAATCGTTCTCCTAAAAGTGTAAAATGACAATCGTCTGCTATGTTCATTTTCATTTTATTATTACGTTCCCTCATCAAGTGTCATGTTCTGTCCTGACCCATGTCCCTTCGTCTCTTATTTTCAGTCAATGAAAAATCCCTACGGCACTCTGCCATTTTTGATGAAAAAAGAACATGGAGAAACGGATATATTATCAATGTAGGTAACAATTATTACCTGCTATGTGTGAATATGTCTACAACTTTATTGGTTTCCATGAAATGAACATAGCAATCAAACACAAGCACTCCAGTTCAGCAGATCCACCAGCCACACGGTGTATCGGGACAGTATAGTATTGAAACATTTATTTGATTTCGAATTTCAACGTCATAATAACATCATAAAGCCAAAGCCAAGCAAGGCATCTAAAATACACCTAGTACAATATGCTAATTTTTTTTAACCTGACCTCCAGCCTTAGTCACGTGTCACACCCAATCAAGGAACAAAAGAAAAATCACGAAAAAGTTTACAATACAAAAAAAAATGATTTCATTTCCTTTAAAATCTTTAAAAAATTTTTTTTTTACTGAAGTGCATCCTCATTCCTATAGACGGGTTTTAAAAGGCAATATAGATATATACAGCTTTCAGTAATTTTTTTTTTGTAAGTGCATTTTGTCCTGATAATGACATGGAAAGTGCGTGCAGTACAGTTATAAAAATAATGCGTTTCAATCTGTTGTTTGTTCTGCCAGTTGTGAACATCAAAAATGCTTCAGTGTTTTATGAGGTCTACAGTCGTACCGTCAACCGTGCTTTGTATTTATGGCAGGCATAGAGGTATGAATGAAAGCTGGGCTTTTTATTCAACTTAGTTTTTGTATTAATTTAATGTTAATTTGGTATTGTAATTTTGAATTTGGAAATACGTGCGGATATAGGCAACGGTCAGGAGATAGTTATATTGAATTTACGAAAATACTGATGGATATATAGATACTTGCTATATCATAATTTTAATGCTATGCGGTACTACTACTGTTTACAGCTCCTTAACATGCGGAAGGTGGAGTGTAATATTGTGTAGTGAAACTGATACAAGAATACAGAGACAAAGTGCGAGTCTATGTAATGGAAGGCTGACGGATATAATATGATTATTATTAGCATTATGAGCCACAGAGAGCCACACACACACAGACACAATTACAATTTACAATTGTTCCTTCCCTATGCCTCACTCATTTTTATCACTCGTAATAGTAACAATAAAAAAAACGGAGCCTACACACAATATTATACATGAACTGTTGTACTCCTACAAAGTCGTATATTACACTCGATTTGGTATCATACAGGATGATCTCGAGAGATAACGTGGTCAGATAGTAGACCAGGGGAAAAATAAATATTTCATCCGAGAGCACAAAGTATATCATGTAAATAGTGGTGGTGGTGGTGGTGGTGATGCTGATACCGCTGCTACACACCGCTACCGGAAACTCCATGCCCCCGGTGAGTTTGTCAGTAACAGAGTCAAGTCTCAAAACTGAAAAGACTCGTTCCATTTTCCACTGTCCCAAAAAATTTTTAACACATTTTAATCCTATTTCCCATGTAATTACACGTCCAATGAAATGTATTGTAATGTTGTGGTGCTTGTATAATAATATGCAAGCGCTTAATTTACGATTTACATGTTAGATTTTTATTTTTCATTTTTTATGTTTTAATCCACACAAAATAATCATTGCTAAAAAAGGGAAATATCAGTTACCCAGAATTTGGAATGTTATTCTTGCAGATTAAAAAAGGGGAAAAACTTTGAATTTTAAATTTTCCTATATTATATTATTGAGTATAATTGACTTTACATACTTTTACAGTTTTACAGCTGGATCTGGTCTGGAGTTATGCATACGTTTAATCTGTAAATTGTAAATTACTTTAGCACAGAATTTTTAAATTTTTTTGTAACACCATCATCATGTCGTTGCGTTGTGTAGATATCTGTACGGGTGTGTGTACCATGCATTCCCTTCCCGTTTCCATTCAGAATCCTATAATTTAATGATAAAGGAAAACATAGAAAAATTATATATTATCCGCAGATCAGCGATCAGATCCAAAATCAGACATTGGACTCTGTGCTGTGTGCGTATATTGTAGGTGTATGAGAAAAGCACAGAGTAATGAAAGGAAACGTGCTAAAAATATTATAAAATTCAAATTTAAATTCAAAATTGCGTTAGATAGCCGACGCGGATATAAAACATTATTATATTGACCATAATATTATGAATTTGCATATAGTATGTAGTAGCCTTCTTTCCATTGCATTGTTTGTGATTAAAAAAATAAAGATGTTGTTTCCACCTTTCCTGCGCACCGGTTTGAGCCCTTATAGAGTTGTAATTATTAAGGCTATGGCAGACCTGGTTGAGTGATCACATAATTGAATTAATTTGCGTGCATCAATCAATGTTCTTTTTTAGACGTATCTCGTCCATGATTAAGATTACGATTATCACCGTACTACGTACTACATGACTAGGACGTGGCTACCTTCAACTATATGGTTCCAGCTTTTGGTTTGGTACAAGTAAAACCTTGGAGATGAGGATTTTTGGATTTTGAACTTTGAGAATATTTCAAGTTAAAAGCTTTAGAAAAAAAACTTGTCGCATTGAGCCCTGCATAATAATATACTGAACCGGGACGAGACCGGTATGGTACGGTGAACCGTGAACTGTGTGTACTGCTGTACAGTTCTTCGTAAATTGTAATAATAATAATTATTATGCATAGAATTTTAAATAGGGACTTAGAGATAAATTTATTGATAAAAAAACTTTTTAGATTCTCAGTCAAAATTTGAAGACAGAATAATTATAAGTTGGAATAACTATATCCCTATATATTAGCTACCCTTGATGTATGGATATATAGGTAGATACCTGTATAGTTAATATTATAAAGGTCGAAGTCGAATTGTCGGGGCGAAACCGAAGCCAATGTCAAATTATATTATGCGCAATTCTGGGCCGCCTAACAGATGTATACATTTATAATTATACAAAAGTGCTACTACATATTATTACGTATTTCGTTTGACTTCTGGGTTTTGTGGGTGGGTTGACGTCGTGACGTGGATGTAGACGGTAATAACGTGAGTGTATGGATCGTCGTCAGCCTTAGCCAATTGTGAAAAAAATATATATAACTTTAAATTCTTTATCAAAAAATCGGAAAAACGAAAAACAAACCAAACCACCAACGTTGTGTACAGTATAATTGATTATGATATTCATCTGATTAAAGTTTTATCAAAATCTCACTTCCCGCCTTCTCCAGTATACACACAACTTTTTTTATTTTCTGCAATATTATTATGAAAGATCCAATCCGGTCCTTAATAACCTCTCTCCCTAAAGAACTTCTAAAGTAAAGTAAGTCTCTCTGTCCAAATAATCCGTAATCCGCGTACAATATTCTAATGTGCTATACACTCCAATTTCCAATCCAATGAGCCAAAGTGTTTTTTTAAAGTCTTATCTTTCCAGGTAAAGTTGTTGTTGTGTGTAGTATTTGCATTGTACTATTTGTGTGGTTTGCATTTATTACTACTGTGTGTGCGCAGTATATTAATTATATATTTTTTTTACCTTGTATATATGTTTCTTGGAAATGAAATTTGGATTGTAATCGTGAACCGTTAAGTAAAGTAAGGGAGTCGAGGAAGGGAGAAAAAAAAATTAAGGGTATGTAAATGAGTTGTTCTAAATTCAAAACAGTTCATTTTCGACATGTTTTTTTTCTTGTTTTGGTTATTATTAATAATGTATGTGTGTGTGCATGTTACATCTATATAAACTCTGCATTCATTCTCAATTTAAATGGTTTCTACAATATATACCTACATATTTTTGTATAGTATAAGGTTTAGCGTGGGTATTACCTTACACCGTTTGCCAGGCCTTTTGTTGTTGTTGTCACAAAAAAAAAGGAGATTTAACTCTTTTTTAATCAGAGAAAACTTTCCATATTTGTAGTTGGCATGCAGTTCGACAGTTATCAGCATGTTATTTTTCTTGTTCAAAATTATCTACATCCAACTCATAGTTTTATTTCATGTTCCAAGTTTTTTAAACCTTTTTTTCATGTACAGGATTAAAAGCTAAAGTGTAGGCTCTATGTATTGAGTATAATGTAAAGATAATGCAATATGCTCTGGAGTTTTTTTTTAATTTACAAGCTATAAGGACTATGGGCTGGACCTGGACCTGGACTGAATTTCTGGATTTAGATCGAGAACTCGAGAAATAAAACTGGAACTGGTGACTATATGAATTTTAACAAGTTTGAAGCTGAATATCATATACATATTGACATTTATGGAAGTAAAAATTATAAGACAGAAAAATATTATTATGCTTTTTACTTATATTATTTATTAGGTTAGTGTATTAAATTAAATGGGTAAAATTCGTATTTTATTTGAAATCCGATTTCGAAATATTAGTACATAATAATAATATGTAATAATAATGTTTCACAGTCAAAACCGTAATGCAGATATTCCTATATAATATGTTAATGTTATAGCCATGAAGTATACGAATAAGAGGATTGGCTAAATAAAAGTTTTAGTGTTCTGCCGCAATTAATTAGGTAATTACTAGAGAATATTATTTAGATGATTTATGATTCTTATAATGTATAATATTTCCTTCTCATCCACACGCATTCTCCCATCGTCCATCGCATCCCTCTGTAATTTTCGTGTGTGTGTGTGTATGTGTTAAGAACTTTAAGAATAAAACATAATAATTGAAGGAAAGTCGTGTGTGACTGGGAATTTTGAAGCTTAGAAATCTTTTGCGTAATCCACGTATATAAGGCTTAAAAGTAGACTTTGTACTAACGATAATTTTTGTTATAAGTATAATATGGGATCTGGATTCTCAAATAATTATGAGTGAAATTTTTATAATTTATTATAAAACTTATGAATATTTAAATTAAAGCTGGCCGAACTAAAAAAGCAAAGCAATTAAAGGAATATAAGTACCTGAATGTAATGCCATATATGCCATTTAAATTTACATATATTATTTCCATGACATAGAGGAATGTTATGGCCAAGGAAAGTGATAGACAGTGAGTTTTTGCCACACTTGAAACATTCAACATTGAACATTAAAATTTTTGAAACTTGAGACGACTTGTTAATTACTTCTTGTTTTTGCAATCCCCCCAATATATTATGACATTGTAAAATAGTAAAATATCAAATACTAGTATAAAGTTGCGAGTGGAGATAAAAATTTGTGCTTGGGTGGTATGTTGTTCCTTCTTCTTGTACGAACACGCATAATGGATGCACAGGAGAGAACTTGTTGTAGTATAACGATCTTCGTATATGTGAAGCTACATGCATATACCTACGTTGATATAATGTTTGACAGTAAAAAAGATATTCTGGTTTGAAAAGGTGTAATTTATAAAGTTGTCACGTTAGATAATTAACCAGGTAGATGGTTCGTTCTGTGTGGAATCGAGATGCGTGCGTGTGTGCTAATTGGACATGAAAAGTTCCCCCAGTGCAGATCGTCTTGAGCTTGTAAAACAGACTGACAACCACTAATAACATTAAAATTAATGATAGTGTCACTTGAAACTTAAAACTTTTCCAATCCTTTAGCGTGTATAGTAGTTGGTAACTCATATGATTTCACGAAATGACAACTGAAAATGAAAAAAAACAAAGAGAGAGAGAGAAGAAAACAACCAACAACTTAACATAACAACCAAACCAGATCAGACCCTTCAAAATTCAAATTTCCAACATTAAATTAATTATATGAAAAAAGAGAAAAAGGCAATAATACAAAAGACAATAATACAAAAGACAATGTACCTTATACACCATGACATAAAATGTGTTTAAAATCCACATACCTACATGGATTCCGATTTACAAGCTATTTTTTACAGATAGAATCCAGCAAAGGAAAGAATCCAAAACAGGCACCAAGCTCCAGGGTCCCAGTCGTGGACATTTGAAACATTTGAAGTTTCACATTTCACATAGGAAGTTGCTGAAGTCGTTGAGGTAAAACACAGCAGGCGATAATTGGGATATTGGTTGCCCATTGAAGATTGAAATAAAAGCTCACTATATAGTAGGATAGGATATTATTATGTCACTTTGTTTTTATTTTCTGGAAAATAAACTAATCCTACTATAAACAGTAACACAAAGTACAAAGAAGTGCACCTGTGTTAAATACATTTTGTCTCTCCTTTTTATATGATAATGACTGGACTACCACGGTTTAAGGGGTACATCTATATACCTTATATATACAGTACAGTACACGAATTTATTTTTTTATGGATGCGTTACGGTGCGTAAACTTACTAGTAAATTATCTGAAACTGATTTTGTGATTAGGTTTTTATTTATCGTTTATCTAGATTTAATCTAGATCCCACTTCCCGCCATTTCAATGTACACAGCAGTGGAGTAGGCAGTGTCTTCTGCGCTAATATGTAGGGACATGAAAATTACCTATTCATAATATTTTCCTTTATTATTATTACTACACCCCCTCCCTCTGCCCTCTCTGTGTGCTTGTCAGTCTCCATGCTCAGTGATCGGAAAAAATGGAGGGAATTATGCAAATTAGTGCTGTTGGATTTTTGGGAAGAAAAAAAAACTGAAAATGATAACGAATTTGTGATCCTTCCTTCCTGCCAAGTGCCAAGCCAAAGTCATAGTGCTGTATGTATTATTTTTATTGTACCAGATTTTTTTGTGATCCAACACTGTTACTGTTTCGATCCAGTTTCCAGAGTTTTCTAGTTGAGACTGACTAGGACTTTGTTTCAGTTCCCGTTCCAGCCAATAATTATCATGAAGATGAATTCATTTTCATATAGTTAATAGAACATAATTAAATTGTGGTGGATAATTTTATTGTGAAATAATGGGGCATAATTAAGTTAGTAGCAGAAGAGGGAGAGCGATTGAGCTGAGCAGACTAGTAGTGAGTTCTGCTGGGTTTTGCTGGTTTTAGTTTTCTGGCTGGAAAAGGAAGAAAGGGTCAGCCCTGCCATAATTATAATAAATAATGGTTGATGAATATTTAATGAGTTGTTCTACACATGTCTACAATGTGCACTTAATTTTAATATGAGACTATTCTTCGGAACTGCAGGAGCCACCCACAGTGTATATTGTAATTCTAGAATTACTTACTTATTTAGAGAATCATATTGTTACACCATTTTACTCCATTACTATTCAAGTTGTGAGCCGTGACTATGTGACTTAATTAAGAAAGGGCAATTAATTTATGCTTAAGTGCGGAAGAAGGTAGTAATAATTAGACAATTAGTGGAAAAGAAATGAAATTGTAGGCGGAATTAGTTATTTGTGCATTTCTCGCTGCTGGCTGCTGCTGGAACAATTTGAATTTTAGAATTTGCTTTAGGCTCTCTGGTTTTTTTCTTGTTCTTTCTTTCCTTCGTTTTTCATCATTCTTCGTCTTCGTTTGACTGACTGACGATGAGGAAGAAGTCAGAAGTCGAAAGTTTAAAAGGTTGAAGCATGCCACAGACAGAGGCAGGAGCGAGGAAGGAAGCCTGAAAAAATTGTGTATGTGTATGAAAAACTTACATGCTTTTTTCCTGTAAACTCTAAATATCTGAATCTGGAAATCTGGAAAGTAAATGAGCACGTGTGAGAAACATCCCTTATCTTTTTCCATGTTATATTTTTGTACATACTACATAATAATATTATTATCATCAATATTCTTTTACTGTTGAATGTTTTTAGTCGTGTTTTTGTAGTTTGTACTGTACACTATGTGCATATCTTAATTGCATTACATGAAGCTTGTTTTTGTCTTTAACTTGTAATGAATTGTAAGCACGTACTGATGCACTACTAGTGTATGTGTGCTTTTTATGAATTCAACATTTTTAGTCTGTGTAGCGTTCCTGCTCACTCAGGATAATTCAGCTCGTTTCATCCTATTTATTTGGTATGTCTATAATCATAATTGCAGAAAACTGAACAACTTGTGCTGGGAGAAAGTCACACCATTCCCATTGGAGCTGTCATGTTGTATAATATGTACAATAAATAAAGAACAAGGATCAAAATCAGCGGAGGTAAAATGTTATGCTCATCCAATCTCAACCGAAGATCAACATCTTTCACTCTTGAACACACCAGGACAAGGCACTATTAGGGACGACTGGACTGCAGTCAGTCCGAGAGAGAAAACGAGGTGTCAATGTATATTAGCATTTTACATCTCTAAAACTTTGTCATAATTTTCTGTTAAAGCTTGCTACGCAACGCTCGTTCTCTCATTCCCACTACTACACGTGTCCCCAGCATCTTGTCATTTCAATTTAATGAGGCAGCTTCATGTTTAAAAATATTCTGTCTTTCACAGGATTAGGATGAGCTTATAACTGCTTGAACACGACAACAGTTGCAGTGACAGCAAACATATAGGATTTGGATTCGGAAGACATTTATGTACTTACCACATTACATTATAGTCATAGATCGGATTATGGGACAACTACAAAATTCACGTGAAAACAATTAAGGCTTTCCAAGTAGTTTGAATGAAATATGTTATTTGCATTAATTATTTTAAGGCTTTACATTTTTTACTAAACTGCTTTATTTCATTGGGCCAATTTAAAGAATAAAATTAACTTTCGCAATTCGAGCGTATACAGTTTCTGTATGTTTTTAAGTAAAATTTATTGCCGATATACACAAGATTTTGGAAACTCTTGATGTAATTTTTCTGTTTTTTGTAAAAAAAAAAATGTTGCACGTACTGTAAGCAAAATGAATGAACTAACGATAAGTAAATCTCTTACAATATTATAAGCTAAGTAAAATATATGGGAAAGGAAAGGGGAAAAGCGATAAGCTTCAGTACATAACTGAGGCTGAGCTGAAATGCCACTCTGTTATCGGGATCATGATTCCATCACTCCATTCCATCGGTATTCTCATCTTTTTCCAGCCCATTCAGTCACTCACACATCACAGCCACAACTCCAAGCAGCACAACAGCCTCTATAATAAAATATGTGGAATTTACTTTGTTAAAGGAATCAAATTATATATTTCGACAATTGTCAGCTTTTGTATAAAAAGGTGCGAAAAGCAGAATAGGTTGTCTATACGTTTTCCAAAAAGGTATACAAAAAGGGATATTCTGTTATTTAGCTGAAAACATTTCTTTTTCGAATTATGTAAATCCAGTTATAAAAACTGTCATATACTGTTATAGCTAAGGCGTTTGGCACATTGAAAAAAAATTTTAAACAGTATTGCTTTTTTTTTTTAATGTAGATACAGTATTTTGCCGTGTATAATTGTCTATGTTACGACGATATAGTGCTTATAATTATTTATGTAGCTATACATATTATTGTAAGTATACTCTATGAGTTTTTGTGGTTAAACTTTTTAAGCACCAGCAGTATATTATGGAGTGTAGATAGTGGGTTGTATAGTGAAATTATAGCAATCAGCGGTGCTTATCAATGCACGTACTTTTGCACTCAATGTCAATCCCATCACAATTCTTCATCATTCACTTAATTCAACGCTAAAATATCTATATAATTATACATACATTTTATGTTTCCTCAATAATATGAGTGCATACAAGAAACTTTACACTTTACCTATAGCTACATATATCCGTATCGCTAGCTCTATGTATATCCACTTACCTCTCTTCTCTCTCTCTCTCTCTCTCTCTCTCTCTCTCTCTTAGTTATTTATTATCTCTGATTTTTTCCCCTGATGTCTTGCAAAAAGCAACTCATTTATAAAGATATGTAGTTTAAACAGTGTGCAATTAAATGCGTAGATATATGCAATTTATAGCTTAAAATATGATAAACTACAGCAATACAACAAATACTAAATAACTATATACTTTTTAGCACGCACACAAGAGGGCAAAAGGCATATGGTACATCTCAACCGCACATTATATCATTGTTGCATCCACATAAAGAAGTTATCAGTTAGGTTTCTTGGGCATTTGCACGTATTTTGAAACACAAAAAAAGTTTTTCTCTCTAATTTTTATTTGACACTCGAACTACATTACTACATGCCTCCTTATGACTGGAGATAGCAGCTACTGATTACTGATTAGTGTATAGCGCTAAAACAAGTGCTTTTTTTTCCATGCGTTATAATTTGCAGTAATAGATGAAGGAAAAAATTTTGAGGCCTACCTTAACACTGCTTTTGAGTTCTTTTTATCCCCAATTCAGTAAGGCTTATGAGGTAAGTTGTAGCTTATAATATCTTGAACAAAATTGTGTTATTACACAGGCACGTTACATTTTTGTAAATTTAATGTTGTATTTTGTGCCCTTTAAATGTAATTTTGTTGACAGCTAAATATTAATACTAGTCCAAAATTGAAAGCAATAAATATCCCAAAAGCTACGAGACGTCAAGCCTTAACTATGTACTTAAGTAAACATATTTTGAGATTTTGAATTACGAATGCCAATACGATATTTTAGAGTATATAATATGTAATGAACTCAGATAAGTAATAAACATCTGCTCTTAAATAATGAAACAGTACCAAAGAGCATACAAACTGCCTCTACATTATACAGATAGTATTGTCGGATCGTGTAAAGATACGGTGACGATATACGTTACAATTGGAATGAAATGGCTTGTAACGTAACTACAGGCATAGAGATGTAGTCAGTTGATAATAATGAGGAGTAATATATCACAGCTGATTATGAATTATTTGTCTGTGCAATGTCCGTGTGTGCGTATGCCGTGCCAAGCGGGCCAATCCAAGTCCAAAAGACAAATGAAAATGCCTTCCAGAAAAAACTCATTTGTTTTCATATATTTGATTTGAAAATGGAGTTAGAATGGAAGCTATAGAATAAAAAACAAGCATATAATATACAGTAGACAGCATAATGTAATTATGTTACGGAGTACCATACCAGAACCAAGACCAGTGCAGTGGTTTTGGTAATGACAGCAAACATTTTCTTCTTTCTTCCAAGTTTTTTGCAAAAAATCGGAAAGCAGTTAAAATATAGCGGATACAAGTTTGGCGCACGATCAGGGGGAGTAGAATTAATTTATTATTCATTATTAACAGGCAGGATGCTAATAATAATTGCAAATTTTGAAATTCTTTTAAAAGAATTGCAAATTTTTGTGTGTAATTATATAGTTTGGCAAGCATATAATTATAGTCAACCGTTGCAACCTTTTGTTCGACAGCTTAACTTATGTGTAGTAGGCACTTCTGCACTTCGTCGATATAGAATTAGAAACAACTTGTTTTTATACAATTACATGGATAAAATGTATAATTATAAGTAAATGTATTAATTAGCAAGCTGTTTGTTTTTTTTGCAGTGAAAAAGTTTCAATACAAAAATCGTATACTTGCATTGCAGTGAAAGAAACTATACAAGTCACAGCTGGAAAAATTAAGAGTAAGAACAACTTTTGAAGTATGAACATGTGTAATTATATAATTCTTTTCCTCCTGCTCTGTAATATTACAATTCTACAAATACGAATGATGATGCTATAGGCCCTGCCATGCCATATGTTCAGTTTAGTCCAGTGGAGTGAGCGAGCTGAAATTGTTGCAATGAAATATTGGAATTGTGAATTACCAACAGAACAGTCCAACACCTCGGAAAAATATTTCAGAAAAAAAACTGGAACTTCCTTTGAAACTTGAAAGTGAAATCGCTGAAGGAGCCACATTGTGTGTGCTATTAAGCTGAACGCAGTAGTGTGTATTAACGCGTTTAAGATGAAACGTAGTATACTGATACAAGTAAGTACAAGGGCAGTCCCAGCTTTAGACAGTGTGTCATGTCCGTCGGTGTCGGTGTCGGCACAGGGTGCCCAATAATTAATAGAAACTTACACATTTCTTGTTTACGCTTCTTTTCATTTGTATAATTGCTGAATATTCGTTCAGAAATGTTCTGTTACGTATAACGTCAGTCCAGTTGTTCAATAATAATTATCATATGCAGAACCAGAGCATTTAGCCATCGTTGGACGGATACTCGCCCGGACAGAACATGGAAAGTGCATAGATAGCTGTCTCCGTTTTTGACAAGTGACCTGGGCTCTGTACTCCCTAATTTATACATGTCTATATAGTGCCTACATGATATAAACGAATATACTGATACATCTCCCGTACCATAGCGTAGCACCAGCAACATAACCAGGGAGCCAGCCCAGGCCGGTTAAGTAACAACTTTTCTTTCTCTGGGCTCTGACTATGGGACTGACTCTCTACTGATACTTCTAAATAATTGGAAATTAGCATGCAGATCAGGTCCACTTTCATCCGATGATGGAAGGAAAAAAATAAACTGCCTAAATGCTCCATATGTGCATATAGCTATGACTTCCTATTTTCAACTTCCTCCTGGAACATAAACGTCACAAGTCAAATTTTAAACCCGGCCAGATCATGTTCATGGCCATATAGCCATAGCCATGACACGCTCACATGTTACACTTCTAATGTACAACGACGGATTTCATTATAATTATAGTTGTAATTATGAATGATTATGAAATGTGAGTATATTTTAAATCAGTCAAAAATTAAATTAGTGGATTATATTTTGTACATACTTTTGCTTCGCATTGCTGTATAAATTAATGAAATTGATCGCAGTTTATAGAACTGATCCGTAGATTAACGTTTATAACTGTCCACGCTGTGTTTTGATGTGGGTAAATTACACACGATAATAAGAGATCAAAATAATACTCATCAAAAGTGAATTTTGGACTGTGTAGTTTTGCTTGGTTTCCGCAGTCAAAGTTTTAGATTCTATCTCAGGGCTGATACATATAATATGTGTGCGGATGTATCCATTGAATAGTTCAGCTTAAGAAAAAAAGGGTGAAAAAGTGTAATAAAATTTGGTAATTGTTCTGCCCGCACTTACTCCTGATTGTTACGTAATATTAATAGTGGCTCTGGAGAAAATATAATTTACCGGTATTATATAGTACAACTACTCTTTTGGCCGGATCTGAAATTAGGAATCATGAGGCAACCAAAATTAACTGACGATGAGTATTTTAAGCAGCAGCATAGCGGCAGCTGAAGAACCTGAAATGTCTGCCTGCCTTTTCTATATTATATGGTCTGGTCCTGGTCCTGGTCCGGACCTGACTGCCTGACAATGTGGCTGGAATTGCTGTGGTTTCGTAGTTTAGCTTATTTGTAAGTAGCAACATCATATTATACACAAGATAAACTATGTATATTACAACAATAGTAATAGAAAGGGTGGGTGCTAATGTTTAAAAACGGTGTTGAATTCAGAAGGGGGAAAAAATCTAACGATGTGAGTGCGGTTTTCTCTACGATTACTATTAGTGTAGGTATAGGTAAAGGTAGTAGGTACACATAGGGAACGATGACGATATCCTAAGCAACTCGTTCTTGTAGTAAAGTGGCTTCACTTTCCCGTTTTTTGGTCAGACAGAGCTGAGCGGAAAAAGAGGCTAAAGAGCCTTTAACAAGATAATAGCTGACAATTGAAATCAAATTAAATCCAATGCGGATTTGGATCCTTCAAAATTGTACCGGTATAATAATATTAAACAAAGGTACTTACCTACGTGTATACTTTTGTACACGAGCTATGGGTATGAGAACGGGGGATGGAAATTGCCGTAATTATAATTTCTATTGAAATTAATGTTTGCCTCTTTTACTCAAACATATTATGTATTGTTGCATCTATTGTATTTGTAAAAAAATAATAAGCGTAATTCACAATGCACGTAGTAGATTTCTGTAGGCACTAGCCACTTTTTTTATGAATTTGAAGCTGGTGCAAATATGTAGCACTGTAAGGCTTTCTTTAACCGCAAGAATGTCAAGAAATACTTGTAAATGTTTCTGAAGTTTGTACTTAGGTGCCTGTCTTTGTTTATATAATAACGCTAATTGTAATAAGTAGACAAAATATTACTCTATAGCATTTCTCCGGCGTTATTGTTCATGATGAATGAACGGGATTTAGATACTATGTAGTCCACATGTATCTATGTACATGTCTATATTGATATTGAAGTATTTGTTTATTCGTGTTAGAATATTGCTGGTTAATGCTTAAAAATCCAGTTGTTGCATTTCGGCTCTCTATTGGCTACTGGTTTAAAAAATTTCAATTCAGATGACATTTGTAGGGGTAATTTAGTTTCAGAGAATTTAGACAGCAATCCAAACTTCCGTTTCCCATTGAATCCTCATATCAAAGTTTTGATCAAAATACATTATAATTTCATTTGGGTAGGATTAGGAAGGAGTGAGTAAGAGCAAACAATAATATCAAACGAAACCATAAGCTATAGAGTATAGTTTAAATACAAACCACTATATAGTAAAAATACATCTCCATTTCTTTTCCATGATGTTCACGTGTCCCTATTTCCCTATAGACAAGCAAGGCATATTTAATAAGTTGAGGTACCGGTACACAGTACACACGCAGACAACATAAGGAACTAAATTTCCAATTTAACTCGTTACTAATAACAACAACAACGTGAGCAAAGGGGGCCATAAGCAACTCTAGAAATAATTAGGTACTTTGTAGTATCTAAAGAACATTTGTTAATGGTAATGAAACCGCACTGTCAAACTAATAGATCCAGTATGACAGACATAACATTAGACATCCCTCTGACGGCATGACATGACATATGGCTATGGCATGGCAATGGCAAGCGTTATCGCGTCTTCGGCTACATACTAAATAGCTAAGCTTACATGTATTAAAATCAAATTGCATATCAACACAATGCAATGCAGTCAACGGAAAATTAAAGGCAAGCAAAACAAAACAACATACGTAGGTACATAAGTATAATTCTCTCTCAAAGTTCACACCTACGGAAATATTATACACTATTTTTTTACAGTCCAATTTGGGATGCAATGACCAATGACAAAACAATGTAGTGTGAGTGTGAACAACAATACTGATGATAAGCTTCAATTCATGAATGAACTGAACTTGAGCAAGCGGCCAAATTTTCCTGGTATTTTTATTTTTAGCATTTTGTATTCAATGGCCATTGCCGATTGCACTGCAATTTTTCCTAATAATAAAGTGTCCAGCTCTGCATGCTTAATAGGAAGGCGCATTTATGTGTTGCGACTTTCATATACCTAGTCATACAGGCACCTATAGGTAGGTGCTTTCGTATACTTATTATTATAATTAGCATTTAGTTCTTTCCCTTATTTCCGCACGTCCATCGCGATGGTGCGATGATGAGGAAAAAAATGCAGAGTAAATATTATAGTGATAAGAAATTAAATAATTGTAAATTCTATAGACAGACTCTTAATGAAAATGAAAATATTTAAAATTATTATTGTTATACAGAGATAGGAGTGGGGTATAAGTATCTACCTAATATATTTAAGTCCTGGCTTTGTGTTGGATTGACTGACGAGGTTTATATAGAGTTTGAATTTTTTAAAGCGTGTTGATTTTTATTCTTCGTTGTTGCCTGGCTTTATTGGCTTGGGATTGGGATTGGGACGTACGTGTGAGGAAGAGAGAGATAGAAAAAAAAATTGAGTATTTGATTTTGTGATTTTTTCATTTGTGTCAAGTCACCGGCCGAAATGAGAATGAGTCTGAGGATTACATTATTACTTTGCTTATGCGATTGGGAGAAAAAGAAAATGCACCCCTGATGAGATCCCATAATCGATTTTTATTGACGATTCATTACGAGAGAACGAGAGAGGCCAAGTCAAGCCGGGCCAAGTCAAGGAACAGACGTAGACTCTCAAACGAGAGAGAGAGAGAGGAAAAAATCATTCCACATATTATTAAATGTTATCCATTCCAATTTCTAACTCTCAGACCGCGCACTACACCAACTAATAAAAACTTTAACTTACAAACGACCAGTAGAGAGTATATTACTATTATTATTATTGCTATCCTCACGCCATCAAAATCAACACTAGAAACCAGACCAGACCAGAGACCAATATCAATATTAACCAAAAGGAAACATAAACTAAATTTCGAACCCAATCCAGTCCAACAGCTTCAATTTCTCCTTTTCCAATTTTCCTATCCGACGGACCTAATAGTAAGTTAAGTACGTACTTAACTGAGTACTTACATAATTAGACCCATTTTTAATGTGTACTTTCTCTATCTCCTGCCACTGATAAGGGATCAACTCAAACACCACCGAGACGAGTCACCGACTGACCGAATATATCTTCTAATAACATTACATAAGTACCTAGGTGCTTATCGTTAGTACGTATGTCCAGCACCAGTCACCCCATTCTACAGCAATTACAAATTATATCATTCCTTACTATGTATACTAAATGCTGTACAAAGTGCGCACACACTTCATATATTTTAACCATGGCCCATACCACCTACTCAATTTATCTCCAATTCACACATTGACAACAGAAGCAAAGTAATGCTGTTGTTGTGTCAGTCAGTTAAGTATATTCTATGTATGTAACGTATTTTTGAGTTAAAAAATTCAGTAATGTTAATCGTGTAGTAGAATCAGCAGAAGTTGATGTTTTCTAGCGGAATAATCTTATCGCTCATTATGCTGCAATAGTCCCACGTTGATGAGTCTGGGTCTGGACTATGTGGACTAAACGAAATTGAAGTGCACTGTTTGAGGTCAACTAATCAAATGTCGGCCAATATAATTATAGGCATTATTATTATTATTCAAATTTGAAAACTCATCGAAATCATTTTAACCACCAGGATCGCAGGACCAGGACCAGGCCGCAAAGTAGACAACGAAAGAACCTATACACAGTCGTAGCCGCTCTATATACTACAGACTGCATATAATTATACAGCGTTATTATTTTTGTATTATATGCCGCTGGTGTGGGGATTGGATTTGAATTGGGATTGTTGACGTGACGCGTTCCGATCAAAATCCTAATCGTACCTATCTTTAATTGCAGTCTTGCTAGAGGAATGCGGATCAACAATGTGAATTTGCATAGTATGCCCCACTGCGTTCCTGGTCCTGGTCCTGGTTCTGGTCCTACACTCTCATCTGGTCGGTCTCGGTAATATGCTAGTGGACTTTATAGGATATGGCACATATGCACATAATATATTAGTAGTCTAAAGCCAAAATACCAATTTTCCATGCTTTACTTTGATATGATTTTTTATGCATTATTAAAACCATCAACTTTTGCTATATATTAATTATATAGCAACCCTAGTATAGAATATAGTATAGTATCCCAATATTATTCCCTATCTATTACTGTGTATTGCATATTGCTCTATTCGCCTTTAACGTCTTCGTCTAGTTCCATAATATGCATTCCATTACAGATTACAGTGCTCATTGCATTGTACTATCTCTCCTTGTTCAGGGTTGTATGATGAAAGTGTCCGTAAAATTACTTTGTTTACTTGTAAAGAAAATGAATGTTTTGGACGACTCGGGACGTGTGCTCGGGATTAGTGCTCTTTACATTACATACATAAACATTGTTTAATAAATTTTTGATATGTACACCTATTAACATGAGCATTTACGGACTTTATTATGTAGGAACCTTTACTACCTACCTACTGCCTACCTTCGCTCCGCTTCATTTTCTTGATGATCTGTGAGAAAGACGTGGTGTGGAGTTTGGAACAGTTGCGGTGAAGGTGGTGCTAAGATAAAAGCAAGAGCTAAATCAACGGCAAGGAGGCAAAAGGGAAACGTGGGAGCAATAGCAATAGAACCAATATGAGAAAGATATACATGACTTTCTACCAAGCTTTTTCAATTTAGATAACTACATGAGTATACATACATATATTTACTATCTATTGAGCGCTCTGTTTATGTTTATATTATAGGAACCCACAGGTAGATTATAGCTGTTCCACCGGAGTAGTATGCATCATAGAAATAGGTACCTTATAAATATGTACCTACATCATGTAATAGGTACGTGCTTTCAAGTATCTAATCGAAACTTCGAAACAAGGTGAAAAAAAAGTGAGAGCTCCATTTATTTCCTAATAAATTTTTTCGGGTAGATAGATAGATGCTCAAATGCTTATACCAACTATATAGTAAGATGTGCATAGTGTGTAGATATACGTAAATGGAAATGCACCTACCTACCTATACGAATTATGTTGAGATGCATGTAATCTCTCTTATTGTCTATTCATGTTCCCTTGTGTTGAAAATTGGAGGTACATTATAGATATGAGAGACTGTGTTAAGTAGTAATATAGTTTCATGTGCATAGATATAGTAGATAGGGATGATGTGATGGGATCATTTTTGGTTGTTGGATGTTGGATGCGGCGCTGCTTGGACCCCCTTAGTTAGGACCACCTGGTGATTCCCCATTTGCCACTCATTAGTCTCACATTTTGGCACCTCCTGCTATGACTTGCTTTCCTTCCCTATCCTCTCCTATCCTTATAATTTTATCAAACTTTGTACTGAAGCACACACACACTTTATTCTCATTTCCATTCCATTATTCATTCCATCGCACTCCACTCTTCACTCCACTCCACTGCACTGGACTACAATCCACACCAAAGTATATTTAATTGCTATACATTGCCACGATCTTAATATCGAATTTTAATCAAATTCGCCTTACTATTACTGTTATTACAGCTATCGGTCCCATTCCGGTCGTTTCAGATTATTATATTACAATCCGAGTATAACGACAGCACAAGACAGTATAAATAGGTGGCAGCCGAATAATTTTGAATATTGAATGTTATCGGAATGGGAAGGGGTGAAAAGGATTTCAAATGTAATAACACCGACATGGACAGAAAGTGGTGCTAACCGCTACTTTCTCAGTCGCGTACATAGTAAATCCATATAAAAAATAAAATGAAACCAGTGGGCTGTCAACTAGTGGCAGTAGAGTAGTGCTCCCTCCATAGCTATATAGTAAGGTTGATGACAGTATGGTGAATGGTCGTTTTTCGGATTATGAGGAAAGGGAGGGTGGTTTGTTGACATTTACAAACTAACTACTGATATCTTCTTGGTTGGGCATTGTTTTTTGAGCAAGAGAAATAACGCACCCTAGAAACGGATTAGGAGGGACCCTTGAATATTTGAAAAGCCATAGATAAGGACCAGCTTTTGCTAAGGAACTGATAGTCCCAAGAAGATTAAAGATCTTATGTGTGTAAGTACACTGGTTCCTCTGGGAATTTCTCACAGACCTACTACAGATAGGTACAAATATATTATGCTACTGGAGTGGATTAAACCCCAGTACAAGCTGCTTCCTTGTAACCGTTTCACCCGTATCAGGAACAGTAATACAGTAAAATTCACTCTTCTTGACTATGCGCCTAATGGTCTAATCTTAATTCTGAATCTCGAACCACACAATGAAAATAAATGATGATGGGATGTACATACTTATTACTTCCAGAGATGCTTCGAGATTCTTATTAGTAGTTAACCCTGCACATACATACCTCTGTGCTTCTGGAGCGTATTTATCCTTGTTAGAAGTTGGAATAGTTGAAATCTCAAAGACAATAATTATAATTATTGTTGATGCTCGCTTCGGACTAAACATGTTGATTTTTCTTTCCCTCCCCTTTTTGCCGTGCTTTTTTAGCCTGTAATTCTGTGGGGTAGCCTCCCGTTCCGTTCCATTCCATTTATTTTCTTGGCTTTTTTTTCCTTCTTGACTCAAGATTCAGAAGATCCAGTGCCAGTGCCAGCATACTATGGGGCTACGGTCAGGCAGGACGTGGCTATGGTGAATGGCAATGAGAATCTATCTAGGATGACATAACATGGAATCATTATTAGACATTATTTGGCCTGGGCTGCTTTTTTTCACGTTGATAATACGTTTACATGAGAGAAGTGCCATGCAATGGTATTTAGTTTGTTATGGTATATCCGTATCAGAATCAAAAGTCAGCATTAATTATAGTTAGGTAGGTAGGTACGTCCAAGTCCAGTCAATGTAAAGGTAAAGGTATAAGCTGTTTAAAACAAAATCTAGGAGAAAAATGCTTGAAATTTCAAAACCGGTGGCGGTGGCCTGACTCGACCATTCTGAGCAGTCGAGTCATTTGTCTTGAGTGGAACCAAGTTGACACAAGTTATGTCAATTGCTGTCACCCTCACTGTCTCTCCCAAAGTTTCAACCCAACTATGCGCGATAGACTACCACTACGCATTATGCTCTGTCTCTGACTAGTGAGACAGTCTGGTTTTCTCTGGTCATCGTCATCGTCATTCCAATACCATAGGCCAAGAAGACAAACCCAAACCCAACAACCAAAGTACCAAAGTAAAAAAGGCAGCACAGAAAATAAATTGGTGGAATTTCTTCCTATGTTCCCCTTTAAAATTCCCACTATCCCATTATAATGTATTATATTCTATTGTATTGTTAGTTACCTAACCTGGTTCCTATACCAGATATGCTTTACAGAAGCACTACTACTATGTCTACGCTGTCCAATCTACTCTCTTTTAATTTTGATTTGACTTTGACCAAATTCCAATAGCATTTTTTGAAGGTATTTTTTTCTTTCTTACCTACATAGTTCAAGTTTTCCCGTTCGAGGTTAAAAAGTTAATGTGACATGTTTACCCCGTTCCCATCTTCGATCGAGCAGAGCCCAACCAGACCAGAAGAGACCCACGCAACACGACACGACACTACAAACTACAACACAAACACACACCATCCATCCATCAACATGGAGAAATGAGGATAGGATGAGACCAACATCATTTATTAAATGTCAATTGTCAACTTCATTTGAGGAGGGAATGGAAAAATCTCAACCTGTGGGCCTTCAGATATAGTCTGATTGTGATATAGCTTACGTACGATACAAAACTAAACGAAATAAAAACTAAAATTGAAAACAACACCTCATTAGGTAAAATGCACTGGCTCACTGGCTAATTGGCTAAAGCCAACACAGTAGGTTAACAGGTTTATTAGGTTAAACACTATTACTATTTTTGAAATCACCCGCCTTTTACCTTGTGAGAATAAATAGCTAAAATAGCCAATCATAAAAACCACAATTTTTGAATTTAAAAAATGTCATTCATTCACAGTATTTTCACACTCACAAACTTCATAAGCCGTAGCCGTAAATGTTGATCGAGAGGGTGTGATAATTTATTCATCAATATTGACTTGATTGTCAATGTCAATGTATGGATGGGATGTGGGAAGATGTTTTCTTGATGTTTGTGTGTAATAAGCTAATGCTCATGCAATAATGATAATGAGATTGGAAACAAAAAACATGATGAATCAAGAAAAGGGAAAGATAAGATTTGATCATAAAGACGATAAAAATGTAAACATGTGATAGTTAAATTTAAATTCAAAAATTATCATGTCTTATAAAAGATACC
Source organism: Dicyrtomina minuta (assembly GCA_949802685.1). Lineage (NCBI taxonomy): Eukaryota > Metazoa > Arthropoda > Collembola > Symphypleona > Dicyrtomidae > Dicyrtomina > Dicyrtomina minuta. Next base: position 74,461,901 of record OX461808.1, on the reverse strand, counting down.
ACGTTATATCCCTATACATAGTCTATTAGATTGAAGAAATGTAAATCTTTATTTCCTATATTCTATAGTCTGTCCTCCTATATGGTAAATAAGACAGAAAAAAATACAAATAGTTATCTTATCGCTCCCATTGTTGGGTGTTGATTGTTGATGTTGTTTGTTTACTCTGTCACATACAAGACTATTGCGATTACACTATTATTCTGCCCATACCTCTTTTTTTACACTTTCTTTAAGTGAGTCAGATCGGATAGGGCCTCTCGTATCTTCTGTGAAACTCTTTACTGTTCAAATAAATAAAAATAAATGTAACTCAGGATAAGTACTAACGAACTAAGTGACATAAATGGTTGGTGAATATACATATACCTAAGTAAGTTTGTGCATAATTATACTTACTTGTTAGATGCCTGTGTAACTGTACACGTTGCAGAAGATATGTATGCATTTAACTCCCAGTAAGTCCACACATATAGTATTCAGTGAAAATGAAATGGATACTAATAGTCATATATAGTCTAAATAGTGACTTGGCTACTATGCTACCTTTTCGTTTTAGTTTCAAAAGCAAGTATAGGTAGAAGTACCTATACATACAGAGATAAAGTTTAATATGGAAGAAAGATTTATTGCAACAACTTGTGCTGGGATAAGATAAGCCAAGTGTTAAATAAGTTTAAAATCAAAGATTCTAATCCACATCATAAAAAAGGAACGAATCCTATTCAATCTAAATAAAAAAACAGAGGGAAAAAGTTGGGTATAGGTACGGACGTACCTAGGTGCATGTAATCAGAGTACAAGTGCAACAATTGCACCGTATCGGTTTCAATTACTCACTAGTCAGTCTACCTACAATTCCACGTCGTTGTATGTGCGTAATATAAACATTGCAGTACATAGTAAATACCATTTATAATGTCAATAATATTGTTTATTTACAATTTATAAAGTAGTATAATGTAATACAATAAACAAGCCCTTATTGTACTTGGTAGGATTTCAAAGATGCAGTATGCATGTGTGTGACTGAAGTACTGCTGATATATTGTGAGCAGAATAACTTTAAAACTTGTACTTATCACCTCTAATTTAATTGTAATCTTAATCTTGAAGGGAAATCGTAGGTCTCGTGTGTCCATACTTTTATCCGAAGATACTGCTGCATTTGTGTATCTTTTTGGGTTTTGTTTAATAATTTAGCAAAAGGGATGAAACTGATGAAAGGAAATTGAAAGTCTCAATGAATTCAGGATTTAGAATTAAGGCTTGACTTCATTGGGCTCTTCGACTATAGTGGGAAAGGTTTAGGGTATGTTCTTGTTGAAAAAGTACGAAACCCGTGTAGCTGTTTTTTTGTGAGCTTGTTTCTGTTTGTATTAGACGTGTAGCTGTATAATATTGTAAAAGGAATCAAATGAGAATTGTATTGTATTAGTTGTAAGAATGAGATGCAGGTACAAGAAGGGAAAATAAAAATGAAATTGTGAAGTACTAAAGTACGTCCTTAAAATGTAAAATTTAAATACAAGATACACAATTGTAAAATATCAACAAGCTGTGTCATCTGTGGAGCTCAAAGGAAAAGCATTTAATATGTATTATTTCTATGTTTTGTCTTTTTGGTCAGTCTTTTTGAGAGTTGTAAAGGTGATTGGATGGGTCTATGTAGACGGATGGAAAGGTGAGTTGTTGTAATTTTTACGCCAAAAGTAAATTCTGATTTCACCGCCGCGCTCCTGACATTTACGAGTCTCTGCGTTGTAGGTTCTAATTGGGAAAAAATTCAATGGACAGACATCTTTCTCTTTTAAAAACAATTTGGTTTCTATACGGACTTGCCATACTAGGTTTTTGTATTTAAATTCGGTATACTTCGACTAGGTATCTTTGCATAATTTCTTGTAGTCTTGTACTGAGGTTAGTTATGCTGCGTGCTGGTTGTGTTGTCACTACTTTTGTAGTGCCTAGTACCTAGTTACAATGTTTTTCAAGCTTGACCTGTGTACTTTTAGCAGAGATCTTTAAATATAAGTTTTGTAAACTATTAGAAATTCTAATGCTATACGGCCTACGGTGTGTTAATAAATTTTTTTTATATATATTACCACATATTACTGTAAGTATAATTAAATATTTAATATTTTTTTTAAAAAACATGAAAAATGGAAAACTATACACATATTATTAAGCGAATAGCATATGAGATACATAGAATATTACATTTACACGATTTGATAATTGTTTTTCGCTGCTATTGCATCTTTCAAGTCCAAGACGATATCCCATACAGTGATTCCATCTGGGACTGGGATGCGATTAGGTGATGTGATAAAATATCTGTACAACCTAATTCATATAGTAACGTTAACGTTAAACATAATATTAATAAAAATGAAGGACTGACAATAAGCAATAATTTAAATTTGATATTCACATTTTATATTAATGTACTGAGTACATAATTCATTAGCCATTTAAAAAGTCAAAAGCATTTAAGACATGAAGTCGTAATATTATTATCAAAAGCTAAATTCAAAACGTCATGAGGTCATGACTATAGCACACTCGTTCATAATAATTAATCTAGAAAAATTATCCATAATTTATTAACTGTTATCTCAATCAGATAGCCAATTTATTCATGAATTATATTTTCATTACTGCTTTGGATAGTACATACTTAATAGTCGTAATTGGAATGCGCACAGATATTCAAAAATTACGCTATAATGATAATGATAAAGGGTACAAGCGCAAGACTCCGGCTTCACACCTTCCTTCACTATCACTTGTAAAGTTGCAAGGAAAAAAAAATAACCTGAGCTCAATGCACAAGATACACAGCTATTAACATTTAATGCCGTCTTTATTCTTTATCACAGAATAAGGACCTAAACTCTAAAAAGCTCATTTCATTATCGTACGTACCATAGGTAAAATATTTGAATTTTTTGGGTTGGTAAAGTAAAAGCACTCAATTTTAACGCAGAGAGAGTCAAACCGCAATAAGGATCGACTTACTATATTATAAAGGTACAGCAGAGCTTGGCTCGACTGATCTTGCGAAAAAAGACAAGAAACAAAACAAGTCATATATTTGTAAAATATTACTTTGACTTGGAGAATACGATCATTTAGTTCACGAAATGTTCCGTCCCTTTTCCCTCTCTCATACACATCTTGGAGCACATCTAAACTTCCCTTCTCTTGATCTTCTCACCGCTGCCATGTACATATATATTACGTAAGCTTGTATTTTTTATTGCAGGAAGAGGACTATAACCAATGTATTACACTAATCCTTAAGAGCCACGCTTTCCCTTGCTTACCAAATATATCTCGTTTTCTGGAAAAATATGCATTCAAATTTTAACGCTATATAGTGTACATAATACCTAAATACATGTACTTACATGGTTAATTTATACCTAATATTCCGTTTTTTTATGCTCTCAAATAATGCAACGTGAACGGAAAAGGTTTAGACGTGGAACTGTGTCGTGGCTTTTGGCTTTTTTGTATTTTTTTCCTCTCGTGCTCTGACATGTAGTTAACTATATATACACAGAGCGCATCGTTTTTTTCTCCCCCTCCTTACATTTGGTTTGGTTTGGTTTTGGTTGAGGAGGATGAGCAAAATGTGAGTTGATTTTCAGTTCGATAATTAAAAACGATAAATAATTGATAATTTATAAGCTAATAGGAGGCGGGGAGGCGGGGCGGGAAAAAAATCGGTGCGAAATCAGAAAGTTAACTTCTGCCCTGAGTCGGACGGACACAGAAAATATATTCCATTCGTAATAGTAGTTATAAGAATTACTCATGTAGGAGAGGCATCATATGTGTGATATACGTGTGCATAATGATTCCCATTAATAATGGGATATAATAAGGAGCCATGTACTAGTAAAAAAAAGGGGGTAAAAAGGTGTATCTACATCTACATAATTTCCTATATTATATGATTATAAAATGATTTGTGAACTTCATATAGGCGGCATAATATTATGGACTTGGTGGAGGGAAGAATTACATTTATGACAATTGAAACTTATAAGGGTATGTTTTGACTTGGGACTTTTTGTACACATTCAACATCATACGGCTGGACTATGGATCTGGATCTCTGGATTTTATTGAAAGTCAAAAGCATGCATGCCCGACAGCATCTAACAAGAATTTATCCTTTATCCATATTTTTCTATATTTTTACGGAGATTCAGCCTCACTCTTTGTCTCCCTCGATCGGCTCTTAAGAATATACGTAATATTTATGTAACTCATCCATTCTGCTTTTAATAACGTTATACTTAACGTTTTAGTTTTGTTTGAGGAGAAAAGACGATCGGATATTTCAAGAAAAAAAATAATACAAGCGTTGCGGTTCGGTTGCAATGTATACTTTTGTAGTATATAGGAATATCAAATAGGGAAAAATAAAAAAAGGCTGTACGAGCTTAATGTTTTATGGATAAAAGGGTTAACTATTTACATACATTATGTTCCGTACACAAAATTAGTATTCTGTTTTATTCTATATAGTTACAGTAGTATCTCTCTAGCCTAGTAAAGGGTAAGTGTTTTGTGGCTAAACTTAAAAGTTTTTATAGATACGGGGATATTTGGAAAGAAATTACAGGATTGATTTATCCTCGTTTTTAGTTTTTAGTTCATCCAATCCATTGGGTATAGAGGGCATGGAGTAGTATATAGATCAATATTTGAGTTCTTATAATATAGCTATATAGGGGTGTCAACTATACCCACCTAGTAATATGGAGATGGGGAAAAAAGGGGGATGAACCCAATCAGGAATAAAAAATGAAATAAATTCGCCGCAAAATCTCGACCATTTCTCAAAGTAAAAAAAAAGTATCTGTAAAGAGAAAAGGAGGATGGGCGTGAAAAATATCCAACATTTCATCCCAACATCTACACCTACCAACATGCATTATTACACCTCAGCCTCGATCTCCTCACTACAGTCAGACAGACGGACGGACGGACCAAGCCAGGTCAGGCTCTCACAGCTACACTCGTATTTTTCTGCCCTCATAATATAATTGCCAGCTCTGCCCGTCCGTCCCGTCCAGATCTAGAGCCCAGCCTCGTGAAACAATACGAAATCAAATCAAAACCATAATGTCAACTAGAGCCTAGGGACGGAAGATAGTAGATTAATAATAATAGTAAACTACCTTTTAATCGCGTAAAGTTAATCTTATTATGTCACCTGGAATTAGTTATTAGCGTCGTACACATATCTATTCGTAGGATATAAATAATGGACTCGATATCTAATATCTAGTACTAATTGATTTAAAAAAATAAGTTTAATTTCCATTTTGTACCATCCAACTACAGAAAATAGATGGCAAGCTAATAAATAAGGTGGAGAAACGTTTACTTCGACTACAACTACAATAACGAGTTATGCTCTATTTTTAATAGGATATCGCATAGGTACTTCAATCTGAAACGTTTCAGGATGCCGTGTGTATTTGGTTGTACGGATTGTAAATATAGCAAATTATTTCTATGAATTTTATTAAGTAATTAGTAAACATGTTTACCTTTTAGTGGCTTTTAGAAAAATATCAACAGTTTAAGTCTACATCGACCAACGAACTACAAATAATTATAATATTATTTGGTAATGGTTTTATTAGGTAAATTGTAACCCCTGCCATTGTTCTTCGTTGGAAGACCCGCCTTTATTCAAATTCCAGTGCTTTGCCAGTTTTGTAGTTTTATTTATTCGATTGTATTTCTGTCGTTTTCAGTTAAGTTACTAAAGCATTATTTTATTATTTGTCAATTTATTTTCGTACTAACCTACCTGTATCTTTGAGACAAAATTTTTGAAAGAAATTAATTTGATGCATTGTGTTGTTCTGTCCAGTTTTCATTCATCAGTATTAATTTCATAGGTAGGATCATCTTTTTCTAGTGTAAAATAAAGTATTTGTTTGTTACATTATCAGAAATATGAAATAAGTACAAGTTGACAGGATACGTGTATTTATTGGTTATGCATGATACGATATTGGAAAGGAAATCAGGAATACTGGATACTGCATGTGAAGACGTTATTGTTCTTTGGTTGCAATAATAAGAGGTGTGAGTGGTAAATGCTGAATGTGAAGTGTGAACTCGATCGCGATCCATGACCGAAGGGGGTGTCCATCGGTGGAAAGTTGAAAGCATCACCTAGGTAATCATGTGTTTATGGGGGTGAGAAATTTAAATTCAGAATTTATCCATAGACAATTCAACTTGTTGGAGGAATGGACGTTTGAATTGAAAATTAGGAGGATTTCCACATGATTTGTTCTTTGATTTATTTATTCTTGACTCGGTGGACTAAAAAGAAGTTGCCGAGCCGATGCGGATCTGATATTGATATGATATATGATGTATGAAGTGCTCATGAGGAAGAAATTTACCGAGACTGAGAAACTGAAAAATCAGGTAGGTACACCTTAATATTCCTTCATACTTGCATAATAATATTATGTTGTAAGTAATTCTTCAATTGTGCGTATATACATAAACAGACAAATGAGTTATACATTTTGCTACGCGTTGTGTTGGGAGTTGGGACGTAGTACACACCTAGGTTCATATTCCTATGTTGCAGGTATACTCTATAAACAGGGTAATCAAACTTTTCCAGACCAGCATTTGCCAGTTATATCGTGATAGAAACGAGTGACGATACAATAATATAATGTAAAGCAAGACAATTTAGTGCTTGGTAATTTTGTAATGTATTGAGTTAGGTTGTAACTTGTAACAATATGATGTAGTAGTAAAAACTATAGGTACCGTACTAGGCCTTGGACTATAGCATGTTTATGTAGAAATATTTAAATTTGTTTAGATAGATGACTGGTTGGTACAATGTAGCCGATATTTGGTTCTTCTTGATTACCATCACGGTTAAGCTTTTATTAGGTGAGAATCAGAATATGAAAATGAATCAAGTCATAGTGATTTGGATGAGAGCAAGAGAGGGGGATGGAGAATTCTATTGGATATTGTTATTGAGAAGATTAATCGGACTCGTAAATTGTAAGTAGATCAAAATCATCCTCCACTTCCGAGCCAGCAAGCTAAACTCCAACTCATCCACATCTTATAACATTCTTCGTGTATCTACTTACTTCAACAACCAAGAAAGGCCAATAGCCAATAAACCGACGAGCAACTTGCTTTGTTGCTATACATGCAATACAGCAGTATCAACAGTTCTAAAATTTAAATGTATAAGAGAGCCATCATAGTAAAAAACATAAAAATTAAATAATCCACAGTAAAACACTCTAAATTAGATGCGAAATGTAATCTTGTCGATTTTACTATGATGGTTCTTTAAAAGTTTCAACTAAACTATTTTTTATAGTGAGGTGTGTTACTTTTGGTTTACGCTACGCCATCTTCTTATGTTTATGTCCTGCTCTGATGGTATTTTATATTATTATAATGAATTATGAATATGTAGCTCCAATGTAGTTTCGTACAGTCTATGGGTTGTTGATGATCGGCTAGAGAAAATATTGGAGATTTAGATTGGAAAAATTTTGTATATTGAATATTCAATTCAGTTTTAGTTTTGTTTTTTTCTTGTTGTCAATAATATTATTATGATAATCATGTAATCATAACATGATGGAGATACATGGATCGGCCAGCAGGATGTTGTATCTGCATATTGCGTTAAGTGGTTACTTGTTACAAATATGCCCTGATTTTCCTATATGCCATCAGCCATGTACTTAGTAAAAAACTACTCACATTAAGTATGCTGTATTACATATACATATTATATGATTTAGATTTTTGTTTTTTAGAGGGTTAAACTTACTATACAAATTTAAGGCTACTCAAGTACTCAACCCGCTCGTTTCGCTATTTTATGATTTTCATAGTATGAAGACAAAAAAATATGAGAGTAGGAAAACGTGAACTTACCAAACCAAAGTTCTTCCTCCAGTCCCAATCCAGTCCAAGCAGCTGAAGAGGGAGAGATCACTTGATCATGGTGATTATATGATTGCCATCATCATTATCATTATGATCGGGTATCCCATCATTTTTCCATTTCCATAATATTATCTTTTTTTTTTCTACAACAGCTTTTTTCAGTATGTGTTCTACAATCTTAGCTGGTTTTACAACTATAAGTATAATTTACTATAGATTCCGTCTGTGTTTCGTTTTGGTCATGTAAAAGGACCTACCCCATGGCATGGCCAGTGTATTTTTATTTCAAGTATCAGTGCAATATGAATGTTTATAGGTGCCTAACATAAGAAAATAATTTTCATTGATATTGATACTGCATTTGGGTGGATGTGGACTGTGGATTGGGATAACTTTATTAACACCAATTTATCGACTCAAGTAAATAAGAATAAAACTATATGAACTGTGCCAGCTTGGATACATGATGGGAATTCTTTCCTTTTGTGTTATTCATTTTATTTGTCACCTACTTAAGTAGAATTTTATTAGTAAGTGACATTTCCACCGATAATACCTTAATCTTAAGATTAGAATGCGCAATTACATGCGCGCTGTATTACGACAAATCTGAGATGTCTTTAGAAAGGCGAAATGAAAACCTCGGCGTCGCGGTGATACTGATACTTCCAAGCCAATTGCTCATACTTTTTTTTGAACTTTTTGATCGTAAAAAAAATGATCTAGTCTGTGAATCTTTCAGAATTATTTTGATTTTGATATGTAGATGGATGGGTTGATCCGATTTTTTCACGATTTTCTATTATAATTTCTACTTCGTGACTATTGCAATAATTGAAAGTGATTTATGAGAAGCTACGTCAAACTATTTCATTTGAATCTTTAAAAAACCTATCTCATTTCAAAACAACCGAAAGCAAACTACATTCATCTAGTACTAGTCTTAAAAGTAACTAGATACGCAACAAGGTGAAATGTTTTGTGATACTGTATAGCGGTATCTGTATATAATTATCTGTATATATATAAGTGTGTAGTATGTACATCATATTCAGTGCACATATATCAGTGTGTACATACTCGAATATTTTTCAGACTGAGGTTGAGTGCCCTTCTTGTTTTCTACCTAATACGATACCTACCTACATATTAATCTTATCAGCAATGCAAAAATTTGCCTGTGAAATGAGAATATAGGGATATGTTGCTACCTCTACCTACCTACATATTTTTGTTGGGCTGTCTACGTGTGTTGTATCTGTCAATTTAATTTTCTTTGTTTCTTGAGTAAAAGTAAAACCCGAAGAATATCACGTTTAATGAACTCTTGTGTTTCGTTATAGACCGGCTGTCTCTTAAACTTACTTGCATTTTGAATCTATATATCACACACACCAGTTCAGTACCGTACTACCTATATAAGTATAATGTCAATGTACAATTATTATTACATATCCTTTGATTTTTATTTTGAATTCGAATCCCTACAGATACACTTCAATTTGAAGACGCTTACATACACAGAGTAGCGAGGCAAGTCGATGTGGAAGTCGGTGAACTCGGATTCTGATTCTAATTCTACAAAACCCTACAGCAGCATAGTCATTCTGTTTATGTACAGCATGAGACGGAAAAGTCCAAGTCACATAAGTCTTCCATATAAATTCCAGAAAAAGACGAGAGAGAGAGAGAGAGAGATGAAATAGGAATGGTGAAGAAACGCATCGACATCATCGGCATCGACAATTTGGTGTTCTGCGTGTGTATGTATCCTTAACTTGCATTCTTGATTCATTTACAAAAGACAGAAAGAAAAGATGAGAAGCCTTGGGATTGAGGAAGGAGAAGCGCTGTTGTTCTTATCTCTGTCGTTGTTGGTTTGTTTGGATTTGATTTTGGTATTTAGACGCATATATATGATGCTCTACGTGGAGTAGCGTTTGTTTTTTTGACTACGTGGAAAATCTGTACCTGTACTCTGTACTACTACAACAGTACGTCCAAGTTGAAGTCGAGAAAATCCAAATGAGATGTTTTAAGGAGATAAGAAGCCCTCTCCTCATCCTCAACGAAAGCCCTCTCGCTAATCTGCATAGAATCAATCGATGATAAATTGATGACGTTGATAATCACTTTGATGTGAATGATGTCCATTGTGTTCAATCAACATCTACTTGGCCTACTCAAATGCTCCGTCATCCACTGTCATCTTGGCGACGCTCCGTAATATTATGCTCTTCCCTTTCCCACCCAAACATTTCCCCTCCACTCTCTCGATCCTCTTGAAATCCTGTGTGTGATGTGATGTGACATCGACATCTCTAGAATACTTATGTTAGTATCCTCCATGTAAATGAAGTATCCATGGTATATTGTCTTTTAGCAATTATTGTATAGGAAGTCACATCGGCATCGACAACTCAGGATAAAGTGATACTGCTTCGTGGTAAAAGTTTTTAAGACTACAGAAAAATAAATTTTTTGAAATACAATAGGAACTTTGGATTAGTTTGGATACAACGTTCCATTAAATGCTAAATTAAATATCAAAAATTCTAAAAATGAACTTATTTTTGGAGAAATTTTGATTATTTTGATTATTTGTTACTGAATGTTGGTGGGACAATTAAACTATATATATAGTTAGTTAACGCGTTATAACGTTATATCTTTGACTAGTATTAGGAGGTATGGATAATTTATTCAACTCTCATCCCTCACATTTGATACCATGTACTTAAGCGTTTTAACCTCACCGGAGCAAAGAGCGAAGTATATAGGTAAGGTAGAGAGATCCGATTAGCGTTTTTTCCCCTGGTTAATAATTTGAATAGCCTTCTGTTCACCTTCCCTTGTTTTTGTTTTATTCTGATATTCCATTTACCCCTACACCATACCATCCCCAATGCCAATGCATGCACAGATGAGAGAGAACCATATAGTCTTCCGTTAGTTGCATTATGTACCTCCAATCTCCCTACCTATAAATGTTAACTGTCCTACCTTTTTTTAAATCTAACTATAGTTGAGTCGGGCTCAGTGTATACCATATGAATGCTAGGATCAGAGTACGTAAGACATTGTGATGTGAAAAGTTAAACGCTTTAGCTGGAGGAACTTAAGAGTGAACGCAGGAACCTGTTGTTGTGGTTAGTGGTGGTAGTTGTTGTTACCCATTAGAATTACATGATCAAACGAAGCCATGTAATTATGCTCGATCCATAAATGATTTCAATAGGAACTAACACTAAAACTACTAACTACCTGTTTCACCAGCCTCTCCGGCTTTCATCTCTTGATTTCCCTCGATGGAACAACCAAAACGATCAAGGATCAACCCTTTTGCCTAATCCAAGTTGAAACCTTCCTATACTCCTCGCATCTTTATCATCATCAATATTTTCCCAATTTAATATGAATCCTTTAGAGCAACAGTCAGCTATAGCAGTGTAGCTAATCGTGTGCAACAACTATAGGACCATTTACGTGCATATTTACAATTGGGTACATGTGTGATGAGCATAGTGAAATTGGATATTTCCTTCCATCAAAAATCAAAATTAAATTAAAGGGAAAGCTCTATTGCATAGAGTACACAAGTTATCAAGCCATACCAATTTAACAATACCAATACCGTACATATTCTCCGATTCTGCTATATGCTTCGTATTTTCGTTTTATTTGCTGTATTTCTCACAGCGTGATATGTCCTGTTGATATTTAACTTAATTTGAAATGATTTAGCGAATATACTAAAGGTACGTCCTACATCCTTCCAAGTAAATAATTTTATGCATACAAAAAACAACCAAAACGAATTGAACTTCCAAAAAAGACAGAAAATTACTTTCAAAAGCCATCAGCGATAATTCTACCGAGTCTTAAAAAATTTCCTCATTTCATTATTTCATGCAGCAGATCCAAATCTAGAGAATTTGCTGTCGTTAGTAAAATTTTAAACCTGTCGATAATATAATTTCAAATAATTTATAATTAACTGAAACTTACTTGTAAGTTGATTAGTTGACTGTAATTATATAAGTTACCGAAGGTCCGAGGGTAGAAATATAATGTTAACTAATTGTATATACCTTCTCACTTGAAGGCCGGTAGTCCATGAATTTCAAAGCACACAAACAAAAAACCTCCCATCACTCCCACTACTTGCTCGTCCCTATGTACCCACTCCGTCCCTACATCCACTCAGTTCTTCAAAGAATATATGAATTTTTCGGAAATAAAAAATCGGGGTATCGGGAAAAAATGGGTGGGTTCGTTCTACCCTCGGACCTTCGGTAACTTATATAATTACAGTCAACTAATCAACTTACAAGTAAGTTTCAGTTAACTATAAATTATATTTCGTTACCTCCGGTCCTCAGGTAGAAATATAATGTTAACTAATTGTATGTTTAAAGCTAGAAAAATTCATAAGCGCAAAATCATTGGTTTCACAGAAAAAAGGAACATTTATTTCAACACAAACAACTTCAAACATTTAGGTTACGCTCAACATAGTTTCAGTATAATTATCTGTGATCACTGTACGATTGTAAAATTTTGCAAACATTTTTGAACCTTGAGTCCACCCTGCCTTAGAAAAGATTTCGTCAATATTAATACCCTTTTCAAATGCTTTCGATGTTGATGCATGGCGAAAACTGTGACCCTTAAAAATTGAGACATCAACTCCCGCTAACTCTAAACACAACTTTAGCCATCTGCTTACAGTTTGCTTGGTTACAGGACGATGAGGTCTTTCATAACTTAACAGTAAACAATCATCATTTCTTAAATTTCTAGTGACATCCAAGTATGTTTTTAACACATTTACAATACAAAGTTTTGGGTCCGATGAATATACTGGTAACCGAAATGTTGGATGCTTACACCCTGGTTTATAAGTTTTCTGATTTAAAGAAATCCTTATAGTTACAAAATAATTATCAAAACTAATATTACTTACAAGAATAGAGTGTATAGTTTGAACCCTCTGAGACGTAACTAACGCTAACAAAGCCACTAATTTAATTGACAAATCTCGTAGCGTCAATTCCTGATTAGTCGTCCATGTCTTAAACAGCTTTAATACCAGATCAACATTCCAAATGGATTCATACCTAGGAGCAGGGGGTTTCAATTTTGCTACACCTTTCAAAAATCTCACAACTAATGGATGATCTCCTATAACATGACCATCGATCGATGGCAACACTATTGACAACGCTGACCTACACGTGTTTAAGCTGCTATAACCTATCCCTGATTCAAAAACACTTGTCAAAAATTGAATTATGTCGCATAACTTAGGTTCATATATCTTTACAGTTTCTAAAGTACAATAAGATACCCATCTTTTCAGATAGCTTTCGTATTGGCGTTTAGTGGCCAACGACAACGAAGCAATTAATATATTGATAGTATTTTCGGTAAAACCCCGCCGTTTGAATGAGTTCCAGATACAATCGCTGCCGCTAACCGTAGAGTCTTGGCCAGGTGATGAGGTCTGTTGAGACAAATAGAATTTAACAAAAACTTTTTAGGTCCCACGACAATAATGTTCGATAATGACATCTGACAAAACTTAGGGAACCAAGGCTGTGTAGGCCAATATGGTACCAATAATATTCCTTTTGCCTCATCTGCCTGTATCTTACGTAAGCATCTAGCTACTAAACAGAAGGGTGGGAATGCGTAGAATTGAAACGATGACCAGCATATTGTAAACGCATCCACGAATTTTGAGCCGGGGTCTGGAAACCAAGATGCATATACTTCGAATTGATTTGTAAGACTCGAAGCAAAGAGATCAATATTTGGTCGAAAAGGATGAAAATAGCTTAGAATATTTTGAAAAACTGCTCTATCTAATTTCCAGTTGGAATCATCGAGTTCAGCGCGGGACTCTGCATCTGCTACAAAGTTTTGTGAACCAGGTACATATGAGGCAAATAACCACACATGATGTGTCTGCGCCCATAACCATATTCGCTTAGATATTCTATGTAAATTAGGAGAATGACAGCCTCCGAACCTATTGATGTATGATATTGCCACTTGACTGTCCATCCGCACCAATACAATCTTATTCTCTAATTTAGAGCACCAGCTTAGTAATACATTTTCAAGAGCTAAAAGTTCAAGCTCATTAATGTGTAGTTCAGATTGATCACATGTCCAGTGTCCATGCGTAGCCTGACCGTCGCAATGACCTCCCCATCCTGTAAGAGACGCGTCCGTTTCTATTTCTATCTCATATGTATCACTACGCAAAGAACTCCCTGGCCCTTGTATGTTTTCTAACCACCACTGAATATCTTCCTTACATAAAGTTGATAGTGGTAACGTCTGAGCTTTAAATTGACCTTTCTGATGTATTAATGAATTCTGCTTCTCATACTCTAACTGCCTAGTGTACAACAAACCAAATGGTACCGCAGGACAGGCTGCAATTAGGTTACCAATATATTCAGCTAATTTCTTAATTGTCAGTGTTTTACAACTCAATATATTATTACTTAATTTAATCAGCTTTTCCTTCTTTTCTTGAGGCAATGACACTATCATATCTGTTGTATTGAAAATAAAGCCAAGATACTTCATTTCAGCTGACGGCTTTAGTACAGATCGTAAGTAATTAACTATAAACCCTAACGATTCCACTAGATTGATAGTAGCTTCAACCGACGCCTTACATCCGTCGTATGCTCTATGGGTTAATATTATGTCGTCTAAATATATTACCATTAAATGCCACTCAGATCTTAGTGCATGTACTATTGGCTTCATAACCTTTGTGAATATTCTAGGGGCGGTGGATAATCCAAACGGTAAAACATTGTACTGGTACAATTTACCCTGCCAGCGAAAACGAAGATATTTACGCGAATTAGGGTGAATATTAATAAGATGATATGCATCTTTTAAATCGACAGTAGCCATAAAATAATCTTTCTCCAGCAAATTACACACAGTCCGATAATCCTCAAGCTTAAAATGCTCAGTCTGAATAAATTTGTTTAAGGATTTTAGATTTAAAATTAAACGATATGACCCATTTGATTTAGGGACAGTAAATATTTTCGAAACAAACTGGTCTAAGCAATCCTGAACAATCTCCACTGCTCCTATTAGAATTAATTTGTTGATACAATTACCAACTATTTCATTTTCTTCTATCGAAAAATTAGATATTTGTTCCACTACTTGAAATGGTCTCGATTCAAACACAATTTCGTATCCCTTCACGATATGTAAGACAAATAAATCACTAGTAATGTTTTCCCACATCTTAAGGTACTTAGATAACTGACCCGCGTATTTACTTACAACATTATTTATTGGCGACGGTGGTTTATTGGTGGAGGTTTCTGTCCGCGGCTGAAGGACGATGGGGGTGGACCGTGGTGCCGCCGGAACGTCTCCCCCCGATAGTTTAAAGACCGCGATCCGCTACTTAAGCCTGGTCGAGACGATTGAGTTCCACTTCCACGCTTGTAAGGATGAAATCGTTGTTGACGATAGTTGCCGTATGAAGCTTTCAGTGGTCGACGCAAAATTCCAGAAGAAAGCCGTGACGCTTTTAAAGTGGAATCCAGGTTGTCTCCGAATAAAAATTGAGTTACTGGGACCCGATTTGAACATATATTTGCCACTTGGGGTTCCAGTAGTGGTCGAATATTTGCCCGACGACGTGTATTGAGGTTTTGAATTACCATTCCTACGCATGTAGAGGAGTCCATAGTTGTTTTAAACACTTTTTGCTTTTCTTCTTCTGTCCACTTTCTTCCCGATGCAACTATTGAGGAAATTAATTCCAATCCTCTTGCCTGAGCCACTAAGGAAAGACTAAGGAGCTGCTGTACACTCTGCACTTTCCCATCAGTCGTTCTGTCCTGAGGAAGTAAATGACTCCAAATTTCGGGATTGAGTCGGGGCGCAGCTAATAATGGGCAATTTTCAGGGACCTTGTAAGTTTCCTTAAGCTGGCTTAATTGCTCTTTTGATACCTCCATTGACGGTATTCTATTGAATGATTCAGCAATCCGCGGTTTCAACGAAACTCCGTACTCTGGCACAGTATTAGTTGAATTTAAAATCGCCTTTAAAGTTTCATCTTCATCTGAGTTTTCACCATCCGCTTGGGGTGAACCCTCACCATTACTGTCATCACTTCTGAAAATATCGTGAGCCATTTCGCTTATTGTTCGGTTTGGTAATGGTAATTCATCGGTGTAAGCGTCGCCCTTCCCTTCCGAAGAATCATATTGGTATTCCTCTTCAATATTGTTCGCTCTGCGAGGGGATTTAAGAGCTGCAAAATGACCTGTAAGGTCTCGCATGGCTTGAGCCATCTCAGTCATGGCCGTTGGAATTTGGCTTAGATTAGCCAAACTGCTCACTATATTTGTCATATTTGGATCGGGCTGGATAGGAGTTGGAGCTGATGCTGTACTATTTTTTCTCCCTCTTAGTTGTTTGGAAGCTCCACTGCTTGCATTTGTACTAGTATTAGCAGTAGCAACATCTGGAGAGTTTCGTCTACGAACAAGATCAAACAAGAAACTAATTCTTAGATTAGGTTCTCTACATATAACAGCATGACGGCACCATATTGAAAAATCACCGTGCCATGCCTTGCTGCAGTTGAAAATTCTCAATTTTCTACATATTCAGCCTTTATTAGTCACAATAACTTCGTTACGGACTTTAACTACATGTATTTCTATACACGTAACAATTGGCCATTCACGAAGTGGCACAATTATAACTATTGATCGTATTCAACATATTTTAATTGGTGAAATATTCACTAAATTTTGAATTTAATATGCCTCATTCTTCCCATGTACTAAAACAAAACTCCAACAAACTTAAAATTCCTAAAAATGGGGACAATAATATAATTATTATTAATTACTTACCCTGGAGGATGAAAATCCAAATTAGGAGGAGAGTCTCCCATTCTATTGTTTTAGTGAGCGGGAACACGAGCGAGAAAGAACTACATAGACTACCAGCACCTTCGCATGAAGAAGTTAAACTGAGTGGATGTAGGGACGGAGTGGGTACATAGGGACGAGCAAGTAGTGGGAGTGATGGGAGGTTTTTTGTTTGTGTGCTTTGAAATTCATGGACTACCGGCCTTCAAGTGAGAAGGTATATACAATTAGTTAACATTATATTTCTACCTGAGGACCGGAGGTAACGAAATATAATTGAATCTTGTAAAGTTACAATATTTTAAATTAGATTGTTGTGCATTCTCGAACAATATAATAGCTTAACAACATTATCCATACTACACAAAGTCCAAGAAGAACATATTCATTCCGAGTTCAACTTATGGATTTTGTAATGTATTCTTAAGCCAAAGAAAAATGCATATATTGTATTGTAAATATATTATATTGGAACTTTGTTGTTGGTTCTGGCTGTGTAAAGTTGCTGAATGATGGGTTGATGATAATGAGATAATAGGAATTGGGAAGTGAAGAGAGATGATAAAAAGTTGAGGTTTAAACGCAGTCAGGAGTTCAGTGTATGTACTATTTGGTAAATGGAAGTAATGAGAATGGCGATGGTGATGGCATGCTGATGATAGATAATGTAATGTGGGCCGGCACCTCATGCTCAAACACTTATGTTTTAAATTTTAACTTTCATCTCCCGCATGCATATAATGTAAGTAGTATATGCATTATTCTGTATGCACATAGCAATACATATGCTCTATACGTCCGATTGTGAGAGTGAGAAGCATCTAAACTAAACTTAAAATAGTGGTAAATAATACATGTTATTTAGAAAAGTAATTCAAAAAGTCGTGTGGTATAATATTTTAGTGTATTCAAGTTATGGTGCATAGTGTATATAAGGTAGAGGCATAGTTCTGTCCAATCTATGAATAATTATTGTAGAGACGCAATAAAAATCCATGTTCATCAAATAAAAATTATTTTTTATGTCTTACTAATTTCAGCCCTGTCTACCTTCCCGTTCATTTTGATCCCTAAACCACACCACAACTACTGTGGTGCGGCTAAACACGGTTGCTTCTCCAGCTACACTGTTTAAGTGGCAAGTTCAAACAACACCATTTAACCATTAAGAATTATACGAGAACGGATTAAACGATTACCAAGTCAAGAAGAGTCAAAGTCGAGACGATACAAGACCAAGGCCTAAATGGTAATTAGGAGAAGGCGGAAAAAATTCTTGGAACGTTCTTTTTAGTCCAGTCTTTTGAAGTCTTGAGACAGGGCCATGGCTACTTCTGGAACTATGGAACTGGGCTGGAAACTACATAATATACTGGAGCTTCATAAGAAAAAGCTGAAGCTGACGACCTGGAAGCTGGATTGGTTGCTTCTGTTTCCTGTTTAAGTCTTGTTTGAGTTTGACTGATCCCTTCAGTCATTGCACCGCTCCGTTCCCTTGTTTTGTTTGATTCCAAAAGTTTTGGTACATGTTACACCATTCCGTCATCATTCATCATCCATCAAGAGGAAAACGGACTGTAAACAGCCGTGTGCTGGTGTGTCAGTGTTGTGTATTAATGTGTGTGTTATCTTAAAGATGAAAAATGAAATGAAGCGCAGCTGAATGAATGTGAATAGGTAATCGTGTAATCATCGGTAGTATTACTCTTCCTTTATTTTATACTCGTAATAATCACACAAGAGAGGTGTATTATATACATATGTAACTGTTAAAGGGTGAAAATTTAGACAGACTCACCCTAGTGGAAATCTGTATATGTGCTGATACGGGTCCTAAGACCAAGACTCATTAACTCAGTGGTTATGAACGAGGATAGGTAAAACGACAGTGCAAATATCGAGAATCGAAGTAAACACAAGTAGAAATGAAGATGAAAAGTGATACGGGTGAAAAATAATGACTTTGGGGCAAAGTAAAAATGCTACAACCGTATGGAAGCTCTAATAATATTCAAGACGTCTCAAGTAATATTTTAGGCTTTTGTGAGAGAGGCGGAAAAACACGACCTTTCATAAGCAGTACTTTTTATTCAATCTTCCTCCATCATCCAATTCAATCCCTGATTTCACATTCAGAGTCCAAATGATAATTTAATAAATAATCGAAGAATTTAGGTTACTTTCGCAATGACCACATAGTTGGTCCGACATCAAATAGTTGATCTAATTTAAACGTGAAGAAATCTTTACAGAACGGATAAATTACGTAATGTGAAATATCAAGAATATTATAGAATATAAATACAAGTATATAAATACTCTAGAATTAAATAACAGTGGAAATATGTATGTATAAAGAATGACTAGTTGTAATGAGGCTTTTATGCTCGTCATGCAGTTTGCTGTTTACAAACAATAAGAGAACTAAAACTCATGCATCAAACGTAATATATATACATAGGCATGCAACGAAGGATAAATTCATATATCAAGAAATGTACATGCATCATCATTCTTCATGCTCATACTGGCATTTGATTTTAAGCTTATGAAATTGTAAACTATAATTTAAACTAAAATTATGTAAAACTTAAACTATGGGTGTACGTAGTAGTTGACGTTGAGACATACATAATGAATAATGCAGGTGTGATAATGACTCATATATGTATGACTTAATAGTAACCGTAACCCTTGTTTACTAAACATGACTTTGATGATAGTTTTCTAAATACATACATCCCTCCGGCTGTACATGTGCTCGCTGCTGGTTTCATCCGGATCACATCTTATCTCATCTCATCATTTTCCTCATCTGATCTAAATCTGAACTATTATAGAAGTTGGTTTTGGTTTTCCACTGGAAGTGCTTCGACGGACAACTTTTAACTGTGAGCTGGATTTACTATTCAAACAATCGCTGTACAAAAGCAACTCCGTTTCTTTCGGAAAATTTCTAAAAGTAAAACCTTTGCTTAGCAATATGAGTAGAAAAATACGGATTTGCTTCTTCACCGACGGTATGTATATTGCCGTGTAGTAATCATGTAAAGCAATGAAGAGTATAATATGGATATTCATTCAATATACCGCGAAGTCCTAATAAACTTTCCGATTCCGACTCAAATTCGCTGTGTCGCGTCGATGAAATATTGGTTTTAAAAGTAACTAATTCATTTAGTGATTAATTATTTTTGTGTGGGGTGTAAATAATTAATAATAAAATTAATATAAAATTTAAAGGGGGTGCTGGAATGCTCTGTATCTTTTAGGCAATAGGATTGAAGGAGGCCATAAATCAATATTATGAATAAGAGTACGACAATTCAGCTCAAGACTCAAGACATTTTAAGGAAGCTAAAAGAAAGTATCTAACGATAAGTGAAACAAATCGAAGGGATTGTACGAAGAAGGCGAATAAAAGGGTTGATTTGATTCGAAAATGCGCGGTAGCTATAGGGAATATTTTGAGTCTTTAATTGGGAAGTAGCCAAAGTTGTACTTACAGAATGTGAATAATAGGAATGTGAAGGAAAGGAAGTACACCAAAAATGTATGTAGGCACCAGTACCAGGTATGAATATGGGTTAGACGCAGAGTTGTTATAAACAAAAAATGCAAAGTGATATCGGTATCTTTATGTAAGTACCAACATGTACCTAATAATATAGTAGTAGAAAAGTGTAGTGACTCGTAATCGTAATATAGGTTAGATAATGACATAATGGAATAATGGGTATGGATGAATAATCCATTGGATTTGGATTAGAACGAGGAATCATCATGCACATGGCTATAATTTTCATCTTTATTGGGTGGACAAGAAGAATAATGTGCCTCACACTTTATAGTCGACATGTACAAGTGCTTACACGCCCGATTACCCATTTACCCATTATCCCATACCTTTTAAATACAGACCTCTGCCTCTACTCAATACTCACTCTACTTCATCTACTTACCACATACTACCTTGTTTCCCTATGTGTTTTTTTCTTTCTTTACCTTTACAGATATTTTTCATCAAAGATAATTCTTTCTACAGGGTCTTACTATATACTTGAGCTCGAGCTGATCTAAAGATAATAATATAGTAGAAGAATAGTAGCTACTCTACTTCATAACACATTCTGTAAAATGCTTGTATATGTTTCAATTTTATATTTTTATATATTTATCAATACCTACACTATATACCCTGAGCTGTGCTAGTATATGCATTATACTTTCTTCCTTTCTTCCATATCTGTATTCTAATTTTTTTTAAACCTTGATAAATCATAATAACTCTCCTGAATGAATTCGGGCATCGATATAGAGCATCGCGGTCTTTTGGGTTCCAAAAAGAGTCAAGAAATCAAGATGCAAAGGAGCACGCGAGGTGTGTGGAGTGTGTGGATGTATGTGTGTGTAGTACCTACATATTTTGTAGGATGTATATGTAACGTTCGTACATACTGTAATAGCAGGTTTCAGTGGTCTTATGATTATTATAGAGGTGCTTTTACGGTGCTTCTCCTTTTCCGTATAATAGAATAGAGGATATTATAATATGCAGTTGAGTAATTCAACTCTTTGAGTGCTCAAGTAGCTTCCAGTTTTCAACTGAACCCACTTCACTTCCCCCTTCCACGCGGTTATCGTTAACTCTATAAAATATTTACCTTAAATCCTAACGATGTTGGATGTTGCTATGCATACAAACTTTAATGTAGCTTCGCGCTTACTTTCTCCCCAGGTAACTTTCATCAAGACATGGCAGAGGCAGAATACAACGCTTCTTTACCATGACCATTATGTATCGTCTGTGAAGAACCAAAATGACCCATATCTAATTTAAGCTACAATCAAATTTAGCTATGTCATAAAAACAAAATGAGAAACATGCGTAAAATGCTAATTAGGAGTTTTTGAAAAGAGTAAGATGTTCTATTTACATGTTTCTTGAAAAGCGTAAAATTTTCTATTTACATGTTTCTTGAAAAGCGTAAAATGTTCTATTTACATGTTTCTTGAATAGCGTAAAATGTTCTATTTGCATGTTTCTTGAAAAGCGTAAAATGTTCTATTTATGTACATGTTTCTTGAAAAGCGTAAAATGTTCTAATTCCGTGTTTTCAAAAAGGTGCAAAATGCTTTAATTCCATGTGTTTGAAAAGTGTAAAATGTTGTATTTAAATGCTCTCAAGACATATTTGAATATTTTCGTAGATAGTTGATATTGTTTTTAGCTTAAAATGGATATGGGTCATTTTGGTACTTCACAGATGGTATCTGCTTTAACTTCGGTAAGTATAACTAATTTATTTAATATTTTAATGTATTTGATAATCGGTACTTTTACGTTACATGATTGCCATATTTTATATTTTTTAGAAGCTTTTTTAAAGCGATGATTCAAACTATTATCAGTGAGACATCATGGGCTGACGAACTAATGAATGTCGAAGAGGGTGACGGTGAAATACTTTACTTAAGGCAGGAGCATTTAGCTAGAGGTAGACGTAACAATGTTCGGATCGAAACTTCTTATTAGCTAAGTATATAGATGCGTTTACGGACGACCTATAACTACAGTACCTATATCTAGATAGATTGTGTAGATTCAAAGATGATTTCAAATCGAATAGATCGGATGAATGAAATCATGAATGGACAGGCGGACTGCTAAGTTGGAGATAGAAAAAAAACAAAACACAGTTGAAAGAATGACTGTTGAATGTTTGATTGTTAAAGCTGGGCTGGGGTATAGCTACAGGATAGGATGGCTTTGGGTTGCTCTCTCAGACTGGATGTATTCGTTAGAAATACTAAACAGCTAAGATAAAAAAAATCCAGGGTCTCTTTACAGATGAGAATGATGCTTATACCTACCAATATCCGTCTCTACCAATATCTCACTAGTCAGACTAATGCTATATGCTATGGTGATATAATTTCATAACTAATAAGCTCAAGCTACGTTCTTTGATAATATGCCTATTCATATATATTGAATTTTTAAATGCCTAACTATTTGCTCTTTGTTTCCAGGGCAGGCTGATGTTAGGGCATTGGTATTGGTAGTTTTCTTGTCTTATCGCTTGACTGGAGGAAGTTACTATGTTTCTGGACTGTAATTAAATATGTGCGGATGAGGGAATTCCCAATCACAGAAGAAGTCCCAGAAGAAAAAGGATAAAAAGTGCAGTGTAATAACAAAACAATGTGGGCATGGCAGACATGTTGGAGCTATGTGAATTCATTTCTGGCCATTGGATATAGAAACCACCCTACTTTAAGATGATAATACATATATCTACCTAGGTACACCTACTTTAACTATGCTTTTAAAAGTAATTCGTATGAGAGGTAGGAACATGGAGTACGCTGACTTTTTTCGTTTTCGTCTTCTTGAATGGACTCCCTGTAAAAAAAAGAAGGGGCAAAATAATTAAACTACAATTCCCTTGATAAGATTAATGACCATAAAAATGCTTTTGGATAAAGTTTTATGACCAAATTAAGTAAACATAAAAATATATGTATTATGGATGTATATAGACCCAATGGGAAGCATGGAGAGCGGCCGGAGCAGTTCCAAAACATTTTTGTTCAAGCCAAATCCAGCTGAACTGCATATTATGCATGCATGGAATATAGAGACGACTCTCTGAAAGACTTTGATTGAGTTGAACAATCAACAAAGTTTCCGTCAATATTGACTTGACACGGACATAAATATCCCATTAGCCTCGCATTGTTGTGTAGCAGGAGTGAGTTAGTGAGCTGTGTGTGAGCACTGAACTCTGAACTGACACACAAAAGCGACTTTAAATATGTGAATAATATACACAGCAGCGAAAAAAAACTCCATTGCATTTTTAATACTAATACTAATTTTGAGTATGCATTATATATTATGCTGCATCCATAATAAACTTGTGTACTAAAGCTGGGCGCAGGTACTTAAGTCTCTCTTTCTTCACATATTTAGCCATTAGCCTGGAGCAGGACAACTATACAAGCTGCATATTTAATGACATGGGACACAAGGAGAGCGACAGTACTCACGACACATATGGCATGGGTATAATGGTCTGTCTCATCCTCATCCTAATAATTCCAGATACGAAACTTATCCCATAGTAGTTGTAGTAGCAGTAGGAATACCTAATCTTATAATCCTAATCCTATCCTGCAATAAAGTGAGAACGACGCTGCGTATATCATAAAGATTAATTAGATGCAAGTAATTTGAGCACCGCACCGGCACCGGTAGTATTGTGCGTTTCATTCCAATGTCTCCGTCTCTCTTTCCGTTTTTGTCCGAATATATAATATAGATAGATAAAAGCTCCGTGTAAATTTTAATTGCTGTTGAAGATGCAACTATATTATGTTGTACTAGAAGTAATGCAAGTAGCTTACGTTTTAGGGAGGTAATTATATGTGCTTATACACACTACATATAAATGTATTCTTCCATGATGCTTATTTTTTTTTAAACATCTGATCATATCTATTCCTGTCCTACTGTTATAGTGTTCTGGATGGAACAACACACAACTTGTAGAGAAAAAAATGAGAAATGTAATAAAATGAAACAATGAAACAGTTCGTTTCGTTTATTAGCTCCCTGTATAATTATACCGTGTAGTCTGATCCTTTTGCTCCTGCAATATTCTGTCTGACTTATGCAATCGTGTAATAATAATATTATAGGTAGGCATACTTACTACGTATTATGCAGTGTATACCTGTGAGTAAGAAGAGATAATAATGGAGAGAGGCTATATGTATGTAGATGTGGGCGCAGTAGTGAAGTTTGCTTTAATTTGTGTGTGTGTGTGTATGTGCGACCAGACGATGTATGTAGTTCCTTTAGGTAATTTAGTTCCGCTCATTCCTTATAATTGTTTAAGAGACTCAGTTACTTTCCGACTTGCATTCGGCATTCATTGGTTTTTGAGCAATTAAATTATCTAAAAGCTTACAGCTCAAATTATAATACACTCCGTCATCAGAGGCAGACTCGTAACGTCAGAGTTGTAGTAGGAGCATTCAGTCAATATTAATAATATATATAATGTAAACCGAAGCCGAACTCTAAACGGCTGAGTCTGTATGATCTATGGTATGTAATATTGTATGCATATAGTAGTGATATAGTCTCTCCCCTTTAATTAACCATTCTCGTCAGGTAATAAAAATTTGAATAACAGACATTCTGGAGCGATTAGGAGCATGTACCTACGATAGAACAACAGCTATTTCCTTCCACCACATGAATTACTTACGTAATATATATTACGAAAAGTCAAAAACCAATTCGCTTGACAGAACAGTCAACAGTAACAACAGCAGCAGCAGTGTGTGTAGTGATAGTGAGAGTGTGAGAGCATAATATTATTATTATAGGTAAACCAATGGTGTCTAAATGTCTAAACCTATATACTTATTAGTTACAACCACCATCCATTTTCCTTCTCACTTCCTTTGAACAAAAGAATTAAAGTCAAAAATCAAATGAGACTTCCTTTTTGTTTTAATTTAAATTTCGAATATCAATTCAAAATAATTGTACAAAAAAAAATAAAACACTTAATAATGTAAACAAGGGTAATCCCATCACATCAATCACATCGATCTTAGCGATCGCAAAATCAACGCAGCTCAATCATGACAGCTCAAAGCTGATGCTGACATTATAATAGTAGCTCTCAAGTAAATTTATTATGTACATTTCATTCTGAATTTAATTTATCTAGGCTGACATTTTATGACCTGAGAACGACAACAGCATCAACATAACAAAAAACAAAAAAAAACTACGATTCATAGTCATCCATTTCATAGAGCCCTGGTAAAAACAAGAGGGACCGTATAAGTCTGATGGTGAGTGCAACTTTTACTTTGACCGTATAGATTCACAGGACGACAGGACAGTCCATATATACATACAAAAAATGGATATCAATAAAGTCATGAGAAATTAATCCACTATTTTATAGTGACACTAAAACACTATTGTCACCCTATTTTATCTTAAAGTATAGGCCGAGCAATAGTCAGATCCAGACCAATATAAGGCCTGCGTATTTAAACATGAAGGAAAAACGCTGCATTATACGAAATACAGCAACCATAGCCTCATAGCCTGATGGTGAGTGTAACAGTGACAATGATAAGGGCCGGACAACTTCGAGAGCTGGCCATCAAATGTCACACCTACGCATTCTACTTACAGTATATACTATTTTCACAGGCTGACAATGAGTATAGAGGTTTTATTATTGAAATTAAGTTCAAAATATCAAATAATGAATTAGCTGTAAATTACTCACTCTTGATTCCTCGTGCTCACTTATGGATGGACCAAACAAGATTTTTATATACAAAATAAAAATCAAGCATGAAAACAAAGGGATGAGAGAGTTATAAAATATTTACCTACCTACGAATGCGTAAGCACCCCAGAACGGAACTACTAAAACACAGGATCATGAACTGAGTCTACAGAGTACTTTACAGACAGACAGAGACGTAGAGATTCAAATATGATATGCAATACGGAACGCAACAAAAGCCCCCTGGCTTCCTTACAGGTATAACTACTACTTGTTTTTGATGTACAAATAAAATAAAATACAGTGTACCTAGGTACTTATATATATATATATATGTATTTAGTAGTAAGTATTTGGATGCTTTATAACCTGGACGCCTGGACTGGACTCGTATTGGAACCAGGCAAGTATTTTATCAGAAGCATCTTTATCCATGGTAATACGCAATCATAATGCTGGCTTTATTCTTACATACATTTTTATGAATGAAAATATTTTTTTTTAGGTTTTGCTTCCACCTCATTTTTTTTTAATAATGAGTTTAGTATTGGTATTATGACCATTCATTTCATTATATTTCAAAGTTAAAGTTAACGCTATATAATAAAGCGACAGCGAAACTTTCAACTGCAACCATCGTTCTTTTTGTATTTTGAACACTCATTCGACAGCGTGAAATTGTGCTAATATCATGTATATCGCAGCATATTACAAAAATGTATCGTGCAATTTTGCAAATGGCTTTTGACGATTTAACTGTAAAATAGGACCGAGAAAAATAAACTGCCAGCAATATAGTTTGCTTTGCCGTTGCAATAAATTATTGGTGTACTGTGTTTGACGTAGTACGTAGGTTATATAGTTTAACTCAGAATCCATCATTCTGACTTTTGATTTCCTGTTTAGAGTAAATTATGAGCTAGAACAGATAATTTTAATTTTCCGTTAGTTTCTAAGCCTAATAATTCTAGCGGTTCAATCATGTGTATAAATTCTAACTGCAAACGAAATGTGTAAGCCATATATTATGCATTGGTGAACTTATCTAAAATACATTCGCTCTCTACCGATATGTTATTTAGCATTTAAATATTTTTATTTCATATTAAAAATGGTATCACTTGTTCAATTTACAATTTGATTAAGGCCACCCATTAACTAAATAAAGTTTGCTTTCACAGCGACGTCAAATTCACATTAATTAATTCAAGTCAAACACTGCTTAAATTATTCTTCTATAATGATAGTCGCGATTGCCAATGCATAGTAGTAATGCTCTCATTGGCTTGCACTTTTTTGTAAATTAATTATGCATTTTAGGGTGAATCAGCTCATTAAATGTGCTAAATTAAGTAGTACAGCGACCGTCAATACTAAGGTATGGCACATTAATATTATGCTCATTTTCTTTGATAAATAACTACTGCTCTGTAAAAAACTGTAAAGCTATGACGGCCGCCTGGCTGCTTAAATTTTGATTTATAACATTTAGGGTACGACTGAAAGTCAAAAACAGGACTAATAAAAAAAATAACTTGTTAATATAAAAAATTAAATGGAAGAATAGTTTGAATACGCTGAAAAGGGAGAGTTATACATCTACACGGGATGGATTTACATTATAGTCATCCCACAAATCTCGTGTTTCGTCCTCACAGTAATACTTGCGTCGATTCAGAGTGGCCATGGCTATCTGAATCAACGAATTCGTGCTCTTGTCTTGGGTCACGGACCTTCCACTGCCGAGTTCTCTATTTTCTTCCACAGCGTCTGAGTCTTGCAAAATCCCTCCTTCTAGATCAGGACTCTTTATGTTAAAATTTGCGGTGTTACTTAGTTCATCACAGATACTCTGAGCACTTTTATACTCACAAAGCAAATTAGAATTGCTGGCTTCATTATTGCCCTGCTGATTTTTATTTTTCTTTTGGAAATATCCAGACAATCGAGAAAATGTAATTGTAGGAAATCTACCATCTCCTTCGTCGTTTTCAGAGTCGGATAAAATATCAAGAAATTCTTTAGAGTCTTCTACTGCAGGGCTACAAAAGGATTTGAAATCATCCACAACCTTATACTTTGAGTTTGGTTTAGGTGGTAGCACGGAGGGATCACTTTCCATAGAGTCACCCAGACTATCACTCTCTTCAGCCGACTCGTCTGTCGTTAACCATTCATCACTAACATCATCCTCAGAATCACACTCAGACGCAGTAGATGAAGTGGCATTGGTTTGTTGCATCTCCATGTTTTCTTCTTCAACTTCATTTTCCTCCTGATGAGGCGGGTCAGGCGATGAAATGTCAATGAATTCAACATCGTCACATTGATCTTGACCAGAAATATTGTCGACACCCAAGGCGTCAAAAGCACTGCTTCCGGCAGCTTGTGCATAGAATTTCCTGGCTTCCACTTTTCTCTGTTTTAAATCTAATAGGCTTGTTACTAAAAATTTCGGCAGTCTTGAAACAATTGCATCACTCTTTGGGTCAAACTTAGGCAGATTTTCCAATTCAAACTCTACATTGAATGAGCTTAAGCCTGAGGGGTTACTTTGCCTGGCAGTGGACAAACTATGATCGGATTGGCGAAGTATATTTTTTGCCCAGCTGTAATGAGCACCTTCCATAAATTCTAGCTCGGGAGGATTCATCTGAGGACCCAATCCTGTTGTATCACTGGAGGATAGATAGTGCACTTGTCTTACTAAAATTAACAAATAATATGGTTGCACAAAGCCATTGTATTTAAACTCAATTATGTACACAAATTTCAAAGCAACTTTAACTTTAAATTTGCAATGGTTAAACAGAGATATAATCATACCTGTATCGGGACAAAAGTTAAGATCACTCAAATAGTGAAGAAGATAAGCAACAGCGACTTGGAAGGAATTAGCACCATCGGATCCAAAGGCAGTAAATGCATTATACTGCGTTGTAATGAAAGAATTAGACATTATGTCCACTGCCTTCTCTAATGCATGCCCTACGCTTTCTGGTGTCAACTTAGGGGGTGTGTACTTGACATCCCTCATTAAGCGTTTCCAAAAAGGTAATTCTGGAGAAATGTAATGTTCATCACGGAAGTCATCATCAGATTTAACAACACCCAGCCGTTTTTCTTCTCCTTGCTCAATATTCTTGATTTTCTCCAACATAATTTCAAACTCTTCTTCTCGTTTTTCAGCTTCCCATTCACTCGACGATACTGTCGACTTTTTATACTCGGAACATATTTTAAGAAACCCTATTCAAAATTCAATCAAAGTATTTTAATTATTTCCAAATATAGTTTAACAAAAAATTAATTTAAGTGTCAAAGTACCACGAATAACTTCAAAATACTTGTATCCACTCACGCCAAAATTGTATAACTTCTTCGGTCATACGCATGAAAGTTTCCATGAGACGACACCGACACTGACACAAGCCAACCCTTGGCCCATCTTTCATTTCCTCCCAAAGTGAACAATCAAGGAACTTTCTACACGGGAGGTCGACATTTGACACTGAAGTATTTTCTGCTCTTAAAGCCTTAAACGTTGATGCTTCCTTTTCAGTAGCATCCCACTCATCTTCGTAAACTTCAAAATTCGACTGAATTGATTCTGTTCCTGTCTCAAAAGTAGTTGTCTGCGGGTCCACATCCATCATACAGTCAAAATCACTAACCATTGCTGGAGATCCACGAACAGCCTTAGCCGAGCTTCCTGGAGTAGCCACATCATCTATATTTTCATTTCGTAGATGAGGCGGCCAATGGCTTGAAGGAGGAATTTTTGGTTTTTTAAACGGAAACTCAGAGTTTGAAACTTTATGATTCAAATTCGTTGTACGATTACATTTAGAAAGCTCCTGCGCTTTTCCGTCTAATTGGGATTCATCCGAAAGGTCTATAAATGAAATAGATGTGTCGAAGTCTTCAGAGCCGTAGTGGTAGAAGGACTGCACATCCAGATCTATTCGACTTGTTTCATTTTCGTTATTAGTTTTAGAAGGGTCTACGTTACCCGACTTTGTAACTTCCTTTCTTCGCACTACAAATACTGGAGCTGCATGTTCCGTTGAACTGTCTGGGTCGTCCGTCTGTACCGTGTCTTCACTTGCTGCACACTGGGGGTGAACAACGCACCATTCTCGCATAGCGTCAAGGAGGTCCAAGTAAGTTTTATACAGCTTAAACTTCTTGGAAATATCTTTTTCTTTAGTGAAAAATTCTAGGCCTAACGTAGCAAATTGGTATGCGAGGCAAGCTGAAATGTTTTAAAACACAATATAAACACCATTCAAATGTGTAATTATCATCATTATATTAACACTGAAAATGTAATTAAAATCATTAAAACACTCGTAAGTAAAAAGTTCAATTTGCAACCTACCGTGTTTGTCTTTGCGATTTACACACATGTACTTTAAGTAAAACTTTTTCCGCCCCAAAGCTCCCGACAACTGAAGGCAGCGGTAGAAATTGTCAAAATTCAAGTGCCGATTAATAGTGAGAGTGTAAAATATAAACTTGTAAACTCCCAAGTAACTGAAACGTAATGCAGTAATGAAAATTATTGTTAGAAATGTAGGCAAAAATGGCGAAATACATAATAATTAAATATTAAATCCTGCCCTCGCCCTGCTTTACGGCTTCTTTCTTTCAACTTAATACTAAATTAATTTAAAGTTCCATTTGCCAATTGCCTTAAAATGTAAAAATCAAAATTAGATACCGGATTATTACAAAGTATTAAATTATAAACTATCAACTAAAACCAATTTAACCACTAATGAAATAAACAGTGTAATTTATTAATTTAGCTCAAAGACCAGAGGTTGTTTCTTACTTTGCTTCGGTGTAGTGAAAACATGAGTAAGAATTTTTAGCTAACGAAACCAGTATCTTTAAAACAAGTTTTCTCAACTCCGTTCTGGCGTCCTACAAATGAAACCAAAACAATAATTTTATCAATTTCTAAATTTCTAAGATTCTACACTAACACTATGACTAAGTATATATTATATATAATTTAAATTAGCAATATTTATGACATAGGGGTATAGTAAACATAAATTAGACAAGATTTGATTATAACAAAAAAAAATAGAAAATGTTTAAATAAGTTAGCTAATTATTTAGATAGTATAATTTTTGAAAAATTACATAAAGTCACATTATACGTACCACTACTTCAAAACATCGGTTTCCAATCCAAAGCACGCAAGCCGTCCACTTTCTTATATCCTCGAGAAAAAATTGACGCGGTTCTTCTCTGGTTTTCCAATGTTGGCAAAAAGACGGATAAAAAGATTTCCATAAATGCCTCCCCCAAATAAGTAACTTCATGAAGTGAACGAAGTTTTTGGATTGGTATAAGCTATTAGGATTTCCTTGACGCATAAAATTGATCCTACGAATCAGATCTTCCCCAACATGAGAAATTCCAGCCCAAATGTCGCCTTGGTACTGAAGAAGACAATTTCTAATTGTTACATCAAGTCCTTCAATTCCATCCCAATCTTTATATTCAATTGGCAATTTTGGTATTAGAACAGGTTTGGTTTTGTTCCGCAAATTTCGTTCCTTCTCATCTAATTTAAACTCAGCTAGTTTCAAATTATCCGGAAACATAAATTCGTAACGAAACCCTTCATTCTTTAAATTTAGTATTATTTCATTCTGAGCTTTATTTGCAATGCTTTCAAAAACGGGGATCAACAAAGCCGTGTCTTTACTAGTCTTCACTAGTATTCGTTCCAAATAAACAGACAAAATTAATTGGCGACAATTTTCAGCCTCCGCCCATGCTTTTCTAGCAACGTCATTTGCCGTTTCCGGAGGAATTGTTTGATCTGTTTGAACGTCGATGGTGTTGGACTCAATCTTTACTATGGGAATTGGCGACAGCGATGGAAGTTGGACTTCAACAGGGGTAGGAGTTTCACGGGAATGAAAAGAGCTTCTGTAGGTTAAATAAAAAAAACTTGTATTACAATAATATATAAATACGTAATTGTGTAATTATAAAAATAGTAATACCTAATTGAATAATTAAATAAAAACATTATATTGATAAATGCATCTCAACCCAAATATTAGTTTCTTTACCTATTTGGAAATGAATTTGAAGATGAAGTTCTGCTGCTATTAAGGCCAAGACTGTTGACGCTTGCGCTTGCATTTGGTAAACTTCCAATTTGTGAAGATAAGCGTAAATTCAAACTCTCAATTTGTTTTTTATAAACCACAATTTTTAGACTCAAGTCTCGAACATCCTTTTCTTTGTATCTCAAATCGGTTTTAATTTTTTCCAAATCCTTTGATACTCTGTCTTTTTCTTCCTTTTCCATTTTCTGCTTGTCTTTTTCTTGATTAACCCGGTTCACCATTTCTTTCTGCTTTTCCTTCTGATTCTTTTCTAATAATCTTCTTAAATTTGCAACTTCACCTTTACAAGAATAATTTTCGCTTTTAAGTTCTTCATTAGTTTTCTTTAGCTCAGCTATCTGCTGCCCTGAAGATATTGTCTTTTCCTTCGGTATCCCAGATGTCGATGAAGCAATCACACCACCAAGAACTCCATCAGTCATGAAATCTTCCATTCTGACTTCTTCGCCATTAGTTTTACTCTCTTTTAATGCCAATTCGTACCGTATCATATGCAATGGCATATTTTGGTCTCGGCGTACACCGTGTTGATTCAGACTACTGGGCGGTTGGGATGAATACAGCACGGTAGATCCTACTGCATTTGTTGCCATTAAGGAAGGCGTTGCAGCTTCTACGGCTTGACTTGCCAAGAACATGTCCATGTCGTCATCATCATCCCCCCAGACATCGTCGCCTAAGTCAAAATCATTGGTGCTTGTAGCGGCTGGAGCTGTTACATTTTTCAAAGGTACGTTACTTTTATTTAGCTGATTTTGTTGGGATTGGTTTCGGTTTCGGTTTGAATTCTGATCCAAGCTTGAAGTACAGTGGTTATACGAACCAGTGCCAGAGTCTCCTGATGCTAAATTCCGGTGGAACGATGGTCCCGAAGACGATGTCATCCGTTGGCTAGGTGTGAAGCCCGAAGGATTACGAAAATTTCCTAAGCCTTGAGGATGTCGCTCAGGAGGACGTGCAGGATTTGGAAACGGAGCCCTTGAGCGAAATGGATAGGTTTGCTGTTGTGGTTGTGGACGCTGTGGTGGCGGCTGCTGTGGTCTTCTGTTGTACATTTTTCTGAAAATTTAGTTAATAGAATGAATGAATGAAAATACAGTAAATGCACAGCCGAAATTCACGTCAGTAATTAAACTAAGCCAAAAATAGCAATAAGCGCAAGCGCAAACAAGTGTGTGAAATTAAAAAATACTGAAATATTGAATAATCAGTACACAATGCAGTCAACGTTTTAAATAATGAGACTAGAATGAAGCAACAACTATAGCATTTGAAAATATTCTGAGCATCCCATCCAACTCCAAACGGTGAAAGCTTTATTACTAAGATTTAAATTAAAAACTTTCAGTAGTTCACAGGACAGTTCAGTAGTTCAGTAGGACATAATGCTTACAATTTATTAAGAAAATTTAATATAAATTAATTAGGTAATATTATAATACTAAGTTCACAATCCATTTATTTGCATTTGAGCATTGTCTAGCTGGAACTGAGGATCAATGGGAGGTAAGGATCTTTTCATGAGAACTTCACATATGTGGTCATCAAGGGCAAATGCTGCCACAATGACATTTGCGACCGTCACGACAAAAAGGCCAAATATTAAATAGCTGTGTAATTTGTCTTGAAATGCTTCGGAGAAATCAAATCTCGCCAAAATAACAAAACCGATTCCAACTAGAACCTACGTTAAGTATTGAGAAGAAAACAATAAATAGTTTACCAGTTTCGACTTTCAATAATCACTTCGAAATTACGAACTTAAAAGTTAAAAATATTATAGAAACGCACTCATAGAATGGAAGTAACTTTATAACTTACTTCAATAATGATACACGAGCAAATCAGAAAATAATTCAAAGTTGGGTATGAGTGAGCATGAGAGTAGGCGACGACAAAACGAAGTTGCGCTGCAGATGCAGACAAAAGGGCAAGTGTCATGATAGCATGTGACAATGAGGCAGTTCTCGACTGAAACTTCGCTTTATTATGACAATCGGTGTCTTGACGATACGAAAAACAAGGAGGTTGGCCATACGGTTGTTGTTCTTGTTGCTGCTGCAGAAAACTATCCTGCCGACGGTTGTCGTTCAAATTTTGTCCAGACGCGAATATTCTACTACCGGAACCTCCGTGTTCCGATGCAATTTGCTGTGAGCCCACACGACTACCCACACCAACTATGGAGTTTCTGCCAAGAGATTCCATGGTATTTCTCTGTATCCGAAAAACCACAATCGTGGCATAATGTTCATTATTATTAAAAGTAATAATTTATGCGAATACAAATTCGAAATCCCACGTTAATTCGCTCCAATTTACTGGTATGCATGTTAATTATTATATCTATATCTAGTTAGATGTAGACTATCTTTATTATCTTCTATTAGACTATCTATGATACAGTAGTCATAAGTTTTTAGCGTTTTACTGAAAGATATCTTCGAAACGCATCAGCATCGGTTACAGAATCTGGGATCTCAATAGGCAAAGGTATGACGTCACGGGAAGATATACTTAGTTCTTGTTGTAGCTGATTCGTTAGAGAATAATTACTATTCGGTCGACTGACCATTGAAGGAGTATAACTTAGATCTCCACCCTGATTTCTACCTATAAAATTTGAATTTTGAGAATCTCGATCTCGGTATTCTCTCTCTTGATCTGAATCTGACAGGCGCGGTGTCACCATTGATGGCCGGCGTGAATTTCTTCTGCTCTCCTTTTCTCTCTGCGACAGTACGTTAGAATCAAGAACTGGATTGCTTCTATTCGCCACAACTTTCGTTAGAATGTTTGATGACTGTTGTTGCTGCTGCTGGGGGAGCTCCCGCTCGTATTTACTTCTGATGTTTATAGGGGATACAGAATTAGAACCGGATCCATTACGAACTGGTATGTATGGATTAGTATCATCAGCTACCTCACCCTCTGCTACATCACCATCGTCAACTTCTTGCTCCTGCTGCTCGTCTGTTCTAACAATACTTTTACTAATGACAGAACTATTCCGTCGAACTTGTTGGCTTCTTTTAGCATATTTTTCATCCGCATTCGATTTCGTTTTTTCTATGGACACAACAGGTGTTTTGTTCTTATACAACTGCTGCTGCTGTTGCGGATTCTGTTCGGGGTCAAATGTTAATGATTGTGACTGTGGTGAATTTGAATTATATGACCTGGACCTTGGGATTAGAGGAGGGACAGATGGCTGTTGATATTCTTGAATAACTCGTTTTTGGTGTTGTTGCTGTTGATGAGATGAAATGGTTGGAAGCCTGGAAACTTGGGGTGACACCGGGACAGGTAGTCTTTGCTGACTTTGTTGTGCAGTTCGAATGGTATTTGATGATGAAATATTTAATTCTTCGCTGTATTCTTCCAGTAGATTCTCTCCTGTTAAGTAGGGTTGAGTTGGATATTGCAATTCCGTCTCTTCGTCTACATCAAATTCTTCTTGAAATTCTTCCTTACTTATTGGTAACATAAATTCCTCGCGTTCGTTCTCATCATCAGAGTCAGTTAAGTTTTGTTGTATTTTCCTGTTATTTGCAGTAAATTGTCGAGTTGATCTAGGTCGACTCTGAATTTGACCGTCGTCTAAGTCATCCTGTGAAGCTGGATACGCTTGACCTGTTTCTGGATTAAAACCAGCCGCTATTCTACTTTTCGAGCGTTGTTTTGAGTTTGATGAGCGCCTAGCAAGAAAATCTGCGTTTTTCTGCTCATCTGCATCCTGCCGACGTTGATCCTGCCCCTGCTGATATCTAAATAAGGTCTTATCAACTTGAGATTGATGTTCTAAGTCCCGACGTACTGAATCAGCTAATTTCTTGACGATTTTCCGGTTAATCATAATGTACAGTTGAACTGTTGAACAAAGCTACATAAAGAAATTATATATTTTGTTATGCGAAAGCTTGAGCAGCAGATTTATGAGCAATACAGCCGAAGACAAGATTATAAGCATACAATCCCAGCATAGAATTCCGCTGAAAGCGGTTCTACAAAGTAAGCAAAGCAAGCGAATGTTAAATAGTTATCAAAATCTCAAATTTCAGAAACATTTTAAAAGTTTTGCTCGAGTCCGCCTGCCTGTAGTCTGTCATTCACCATTAATTAGGTGTTATCGTTCACTACCAACTACCAGCACTGAGTTATTATAGACGGTAATTTTGAAATTTTTAGTAATTAAAACTTACGATTTTCACTTGCACGATGCAAAGAAGCCAAAGAAGGACGGCAAAAACGGTAAATCCCAACAGAATCTTTGGTGTGTGTGGCGTGTATCAGCGTTATATAACAAAAAGTAGAAATTAAGACTGCATAGTATTGAATATGGAATCTCTGATCACTCCAAAGTCTAGCTCTTGTTGCTTTGTCGTACAAACGGAAGCAAATGTATAATCACTATTACTGTAATGAAATGGAATAGATACATTAAATAAATATTAGATGAAACTGAGCATAGGATTTATTGCAAAGCTGTACCTACTTATTTCGTACATTTTGGTTTCTAAAACCAAAAACAAACGACCACCTTCAACCGTCAACCGTCCCCCACGTGCCACGTAGACGTAGGAAGGAAGCGAGCCATGATCATGATCACTTGGTCATTAATAGTCAATAGTTACTATTTATATGCTTTAACTAATAATTATTAGTTTTGTTAACAGCTACTGACCTTCACTAAGCTTGACTACTTCATACTTCATCAACCTATGTGTCCGTCATGCCGTCATCCACGATGATAACTCAGTCGTCAGTTGGTGTTGTTTTTTTTTCAGTTTCTGTACTGACGAATAAGACAAAGAAATTGCAGAAGCGTAGGCAAGGAAAAAGGGAAACCAGTTAACAAACTTTGAACTTAGCAAGATGTCAGTCAGGGAAAGTACTCTCGTATCGGCGCAAAATACTCTCAAAAATTTGTACTCTCAAATGAGCGCATTACTCCGGGTTCGGCGTAACATGAGCTCATTTGAGAGTTTTATACTCTGATACGGGCGTAAATTACAAAATACTTTAAAAAACCTTGTTGACCGACTTTATAGATGACTGACCGAAGGTACTGTGTACACCATGAGAAAGAGCGCTAAAAACTGTATAGATTTGTCCGTGTGCTTTTTCGAATTTTCCGACCAATTTTAAGCAAACCGAGCTTGAAAAAAAGTTGATTTTTTTGGAGTGAAATAAAGGGACGTTTAATAAATTATGTTCCCGTCTAGAACCCTTAAAATAATTACACAGTCGGAACTAAATATCACAACAATCGAAAATTTATATTATTTTAGAATTGGCCCATTTAGCGTTTAATTTATCACATATACCTAAGTAAGTAGTACTACTAACTATTTAAATCAAAAATTCCGTTTTCGATTTCAATTTCAATCAGTTAAATAAATTTAAGTTTGGGTTCTGTTTGATAACTCATGGCAAAAAATTGAAAGTTTGAACTAGCTTTATCGTGAATGTAATTAATATGTTCTAGCATTCACACGAACAAACAAATTAAGACCATTGACCATGCGATAGCGGCGTGAATGCCGAGTCAGTTAAACATGTAATTGTTAAAAATTATAGAATTAAGTGTAAGGTTCGCAGTCTTCGCAGCATAAATGTCAAAAAAAGCCTAATTGTAAGTGTGAAAGATAAAAACTTTTACCAAAAACTGTTGGATCGAAAGTGTTTTTTATAAAAATTTGTGTCGTTTACACTTACTCTTACTTACTTAAGTAGTAGATCTTTGAACACAATTTAGGTAGCGCTCTACAAACAATACAATAACACGTAATGTAAGTATTACTAATTTTTGTCTAGTCATCAAGGTTATTATTATTGTTTTAGGCGAATTTCCCACTTTCCTTAAAGGTTTCGTAGGCATGAATGACTTACCACCTGGGACACTAATTATAAATCAAACCCCCGACTTTTGATTTTAAGTAATTGACTAATCCCAAAGCAAATACGAATAATTTAGATTTTATTACAATCTGTAAAAATTCATGTGAATAAGATTTAAAAGTGGGTTAGTCAGCAAGGTGAAAATAGTTATTGATTTATTTTTTCCGAATTAGGTAATCACTAAATATTGATTTTTCTTAAAAAGTAATTTTTTTCAAATTTTCTCTGAACCATAATTTATAAAGAGCCCCAGCCGGTCGTATGCCTACAACATTACAATATGTAAAAGTATACAATTTGGGAGCAATTACTCCCGTTTGGGAGCATTTAATTTGAGAGTATTTTGCGCCCGTACGAGAGTACTTTCCCTGACTGGATGTAACCGATGCAGAGAAGAGGAATCTAAGGTATAGCCTTCAGATTTTTTTTCTCTGTAACCGATGGACTAAAACCCCACTGCCCACCACACAAAACTTCAGTTGTCAGTAGGTACGAAACCCAGAAGGACGGCTTTAACTTTGGGTTTAATGCTAATTATGAATTAATTTAATTTGAACTTTTAATCAGTCATCCGCTACCAGGTCACAGCCAGGTAGACTCCGCTGGTAGGCAACGCAACTTTCACAACGGGAAACTAAATAGAATCGGCAGGTTAACAGTTAATGTGTTTAACTGAAATCTTCATGAGCAGTGAGCAGAGTGGAGTCTTCTCTGTTTTCGGCTTTCCACTTCCACACTGACTGACTAGTGAGACTGTGAGACTACGTGCGTACGGTACGGTGTATGAAAAGAAAAGGACTTTTCTATGAAAGAACCGCTCATATGCCAATGAAATCTTGTACCTGCCGCTGCAGTTGTTTACTGCAAGAATAATGAGTTTTTTTTTCCTGTTTTTCTTTTTGTCATTTTTTGTTTTTAACTTTTTAAGAATTTTATTTGGACGATTTTTAATGGATGACTTTTACGTATTAATCCAAAGCTTATTTTATCTGAATTTCATTCTTCCTTTGTAATCTATTACATCCACTGATCCACACACATATTACATACTATCCTTGGACAAATTATTGCTCAGGCTCATTCACATTCTCAGTTCATAGTCGGGGGGCCATTTTTGTCCTTCATTTAAAATTTTAATCACAGCGAACTTCCGTATTCAGTAATTCAGTACACAAGCTAAAGCTGTAAGCTGTAAAGTTTGTGCCCCAACCCTAGTCCTAGTGCAGAACTATATTATGCATTATAATAATTTCTATAAACTGTAATTATTGCATTTGGGTTAGGGTTTATTGATTTTATTTTTAAAATGGATATTTCGATCATATATTAAGAACGAAACAATTAACTATATATACTATATTATATAATAGCATACAGCTAGACAGACTGAGGATTGAGGATGAAGGAGGGGAGGAGGAATGTCTCTAAATATACGTTGGCTTTGTGTTTTATAATGTCTATTTAATCATGATTAAATTTCTTGTTTTTCTTAAATAATTAAAATACGGGACGGTATAAAACGTCTACAAGAAAAGTTTCAAAATTGTCTCATATTTTATTGAAGAAACAATAATCAGTAATTAACATCAAGAGCAAGTCATAGTAACAAAAAATAGGCCACCATAATACAATACAATGTCCAAAATTCTGTAATTTATTATTTTTGTTACTTTCAATATATTAAAATGAAAATAAGATTAAATTTATCGTTGATGCTTTTGCTTCCTTCGGTATTTACCTCCTTTACCACCACCTCCAGCGGAGTTTTCACCTCCCTTGTTCATTTGTCCGAGCGTTTTGAAAATCTTTTTACGAAGCTCTTTTTGTCGATATGTCTGTCTCTCTTCAACTTTCTTTATCACTTTGGCCCGCTCCGCGGTTTTCTTGGTTTTGTCTGCTTTCTCCTTGGCTTCCCGAACTTTCACACGCTCTCGGAGTGTTTGTAGACTCATGGAAATCTAAAAAATAATTTAATACAATATTATTTAGTGATCTAATTTATACAAGTAACGTGAGGTTAGAATCAAATTCCTGCCGAAATATACATTTCGTACCTGTCTCTCATGAGGTTCTTTTATAACTGCGATTCTTTTTTCTTCTTTTAGTTTTGCTGCAACCTTAGGTTTATCTTTATACGGTAATTTTTCTTTTAAACTCTTAGGGATCTTCAACGGTTTAAAAGTTTTCTCTGGTCTCTCAATTGGTGTATACAAATTATCTGGATTAGGTTCAACTTGTAACGATTTCTCCCTCTTGAGTTGTCCTACGGTTTTAACGACACGGGGTTGTGGAGTTATGTGAGTTGGTAGATTTAAATAGAATGGCGGTATATCCACTTTAGCCCATGTGCGACAGAATACAATATCTGAAAAAATCGGGAATATTCTTGTCAAAAAAAAATGTCCACAATTTTTAGATTTAAAGAATTTTTAAAACTTTTTTAACTAAGCTACTCACCACTAGCTAAGATTTTGTCTTCGAAAGTTGCCCTGCACGCCCCCGGTGGTGCTCTTAAAGCTTTTTTAATCACACCACGCACACCCGACACAGTTTTAAGCTTTGCTCCAATAAACTTGGCAACTTCTAGTTGAGAAGAAAACATTCCTTCCAAAAAAGCGGATTTTTTATAGATTTTAGAGGGATGACCAATTAATTTTAATTTCTTCGTCAATTCACTTCCTTTGTCCATATCCAAAATAGACCCTGTAAGTACTATACGGAAGCCATCAAACCCCTGAGGAGCAATTCCAAGGATACCTGTACCTTGAGGGGTCATGGGTCCATAAAAATTTGCTACACAATGCAAATGTTCTGGAGTGTATTTAATCAATCTAAAATCCATCGAAAACAATAATGCAAAATGATTAAATTCAGTAGTACTACACGTAATTCGTGCTGAATGAAGGAATATAGAAACAAAAACAAACCCAAAGATGAAATAAAAAAACTGACCTGTTACGCATATTGTGGTCATGTACAGAATACAATGAAATCGTTTGAAATCGTCTCCAGCCCACAGATAAAATTATAGGATCCCGTGTCTTCAAAATTTTTGGATGCCATCGGTGCTTCTTGACCCTGGCTTGAACCACTGCTAGTGTCTCTTGATTTGGAGTGTCCAGCGAACCGATCACCAAAGGAGAGTTTATTTGGGGATCGAAATTTTGAATAAACTCGTAAGGAACTTTGCTCACTTCAACACGAACATAGCTACCGGGCGCCAGCCCCTGAAGGTCTTGAAGTAAGTTAGGGTCGTCGATGTTTTCAAAAAATGTTCGGTTCAACTACATTACGTTAAAAAATGATTTACGTAACAAATACAAACCTCAATTTTAAATAAGTTTATTTTTAAACATTAAAATTATATTTTAGTAGTAAAAGAAGTAGTTCTAAATACCAACCTTAGCCTGCTCTTCCACTTGGCTTTTCCAATCCTTATAAAAATTCGTGCTTGCCTCATCCCCATCCCCGCCATCATACTCCATATCAAATTTTTCCTTCAGTTTCTTCTTCATTGCCTCCCTTTTCTCAACTGAAACCTCTGGTTTGTTTTTGTCTCTAGGTTTTTCTAAATCACCTTTAGTTCCACCGTCGCCATCGCTTTCGTTTCCACCCTCGTCTAATGCCTCAAAGTCACCAAAAGTTTCTTCGTTGTCCCCGTCATCGCCAAAACCAAAAGGGTCGTCATCATCACCGTCAGCATCCAGAAGCTTTTTCGCTGTTTCTGCGTAATCCCCACCTACGAATAAGTCTTTAATGTCTTCTTCTTCCATGTCTTCTATATTAGTCTGGTCTTCAGGCGCAGCACAATTTGCCAGGTCAAAATCAGCCCGACTAGTTACATTCATAAAGTCGTTCGTGTCATCATAAATCATTTTTTGCATTGATCTATTTCGAAAACGGGAGTAGAACGCATCAGCCGCATCAGCTACTCGGCGTGACTTGGATCGCTCAATTTTGCCCGGCAAAGTATCTTCAAAATTATTGTCAAACTCATTTTCATTTGCATCTTCATCACTTCCACTGCTATCATCGTCGTCATCTAACAATGATGGATCAATTTCTGAGTCCGACCCACTCATAGATTCATCGTCCTCGTCGTCTGAGTTTTCCCCAACAAGGTTTTGCTTCCTATTTGCTGCTGAGTTTCCAGCCTTAATGGTTCCATCTTCTGAAACAACTGATTCCAGTTGTTCTTGATCGGGAAACTCTACGTCTGCTGCTGTAATTGCATCTGATGTACTGAATAATTTAATGGTCGCAGACTCCATTTTTTCATTCAGAGTTGACTTTAAATCTTGAAGTTCTCCAATTAAAGGATTTGATGATTTATTATTTTCCTCGGTAATTCCATCAACACCGACTTTACCACGGCGATGACTATGACTGCCACCCAAATCAATGTAAACTGCATCCCTATCGTAAACAATGCCACCCACACCAGAAAAAGGAGCGTAAATTAATTTTTCTTTCTCATTCAAAGAACGGCGAAGAGCCCGCTCTTTCATTGGGAGAGGACAAGGGTCACTCAGGGCTGTCACAGCTTCTGGCTGAAAATCTCCAAGTCCAGGGATGTGAACGGAAACACGAGGTTTTAAAAATGTTCCGTGTACATAGCCATACAAGCTAATGGTACGGTCAGCTTTTGGATTTAATCTTATTGATTCTGGGGAAGTTAAATCTTCCAACCGATCTGCGACAAGGTAAGCATGCTCTGAACGCCAAAGAGTTGGGCGAAATTTCATGACCGCAATAAAACGTGCAAGGTTTTGTATTTCATTCTTCGGATAAGACTGCGTCATTGGGTGATAGCCGGAAAGATAGAAAAGTTTTGAGCCAGCATATACTTCTGTCCAAAATCGATGCTTTAAAGTTTTTTTCACTTTCTTGAGTTGATTTTTATTCTTAATCATGTCTAAGTGAGTAAGAACTCCCATGATTTGTGGAAATCCATGAACTTGGCAAATATTTAAAAATTCAAATATTTCCATTTCAAATCCAAAGGATGCATCCACTAAGAGCAGAACTAGATCCGCAACTTTTGCAATATCAATCATGGAATTAATGTCATTATTACATTCAATAAAAGTGAGTCGTCTCTTCTTCCCTGACACGATTGTCACCGGACCCTTTACGTTGTTTAAAGTATGTCGAGTATAATTTTTAACAAGGTTTTCAAATAATGTCGACTTTCCTACTTTTGGTGGTCCAACAATTGCAATGATGAATGGAGGTGCTTCCACAGGGGTACGATCGACTAGAGGGATACGCTCTTTCTTCGTTTCTATGTCTTGAGTTCGACGAAAACGGCGTTCAGCTCTTACAGCTGAATTAAATGTGAACGCCTTTGGGTTCCGAAGTTTAGCACTAACATTATCAAGATTCGGTTTTCCTTCTTTATCTTTCTTCTTTTCAGCTTTTCGACCAGACTGGGATGGTCTATGAGTCTTCTTTTTT
Organism: Dicyrtomina minuta; assembly: GCA_949802685.1. Lineage (NCBI taxonomy): Eukaryota > Metazoa > Arthropoda > Collembola > Symphypleona > Dicyrtomidae > Dicyrtomina > Dicyrtomina minuta. The sequence goes on along the minus strand of OX461808.1, from coordinate 74,418,124 downwards.
GGGTCTTCCCCTTCCATTTTTCAAGAAGCTGATTGTTTTGTATGTAATCCTTAATTGGTAAAGTGGTCACTAAAAACCTATAATATAATAATAATGGTTGATTTAATAAACCAAAGTAAACCTAACTAAAACAAAATAAAATTATTAACTGAATGACGAATGCGGCGCATATGTATAACGTCAAACGTGACTATAGATGCAATTCAGTATGCATCGTGTGACTTCCAAATGAATCCGAAAAATATTATAATGAACTGTTTCAGTACACTTAAAACTTTACTTACCAATTGTATTTTAATTTAATAAGATGTCAGTTTTTAATTATTTTATTTAGCTACTTCCATATTTCGGTGGAGTACAAATCTGGGGTCAGCTTCAAAAAAGCTTTACGGCAACTTTAGGGAAGAGACACATATTACGTAAGCTACTAGGGTGGATGGCAGTTTTTCGAAATGATGATGTGCAATGTTAAAGATAGCCATTTACGCAATGGTTAAAGTGGTGACAATGGGAGTGGGTGGGTGCCAAAATTTCAGAAGAATTGCTTACGTAATATGTGTCTCTTCCCTTAACTACAACTACAATACAACATACAACGGCTTGCCGTTCTTGCCTGCACATGTCGCTTTTTGTGCATCCCGCTGGTTTCGTGCTTGAAGCAAGGAGCACAAGCCATAGGCTAAATTTTAACAAAGGACGCATGAATTCCGATTTTCTTTTTATTTTAAATTTTTTTATTTTTATTTTAAAAAAAGATATTAAAGATTAAGTTAAGTTACGTAGTTAATTCTAATAAAAATAAAGAAGAGATAAAGCACAAGGACAATTAACTTGGCTATGTTATGTTTATTTCATTACTTTCAATACATGGAAAGCTTTTCAAGACTTTAAACTCCTATAGCCTATGTAGCTATACTATCACCTTTCACCTTTACCAATACCAATTTTACTCTTTTAGCATAGTAGTACTTTCTTAACCCAATAGGAAACAATATTGTGACTATATTACATGCGCTTCTTTATTCCAAACGAATTGGAATTATTATAAAACATTAAATTTTTACTCAACAATAGCAAACACCTCACAGTCAGAAAGTAAGATTTATATCAACATTGCTCAACGAACAGATCAACGCGCAACGGTTGTAATAAAAGAAAAGATGATTTTAGATTGATTTCGAATAAAATAATTAATAAATCATATTGCATTCTAATTCTAAGCAATGCGCAATGTGTTAAAATTTACTCTAACCATTCTGTGAGGATTTGAGGATCGTAAAAAAACCTACTTACTTATAAGGCGCGTTGCCTATATTATATGTGAACAAAATTCCCTAGTGTGAACTATGAAATTTTTTATCAAAAACTTTCATAATTTGGAAATTTAAAAACTGCTATAGGAAGTTATTTACAATCTCTACTGGGTGGAAATTTGGAACTTCAAAATTTTGAAATTATTTGGTACAAATTAACGTTCATACTTAGGAATGTTCTATATGTATATACAGGCAGCGCGCCATGCCCCATGTCTGTGACTTAGTTTGTACTACTAAGTAAGTTTGCGAACTTCGAATATATCTGACGAAATGCAAAATTGATGCGCATTTTGTGCAGTTTTCATATTATGCCCAGTTAGCAATCACAAGTTTATTACATTAGGTAAATTGAATGGGCGTGAATTCAAGGTTTAAATAATTAAAAACTAAATCCTAGATTCCAATGCATCAATTAGTGCATCATTGTAATCCAAACCCGCCGGTTCTTTTTGGTTTTTTGTTTCTTCGTCTCATGCTGCTGTTGAAATGTATAGTAAAAACTAGTTAGAAATCCTTAATTAAATGACTGAAGACTGAATATAAAAAGAGAGAAAGTAGAAAATCTTAATTGCAGCTGGCACTACTATGTATACCGAATTCCAGTTAGACGCATTCAGAAACAGGCATTATTCACAGAATAATTAACTATATCGTTTAATCGTTTTCGTGGCGCATGCATACATATAAGGAATACAATTCTGTAATCAGTCTGAAGAAAGGTACATAAGTTATGTTACAGCGTTGCTTGTGACAAATAAAAGTGTTTTATTATTCGCTCTAGAAGCGAGTATAACAATATTAATGTTGTATAATATATTCTTTGTTGGAAAACAACGCCGGCAATTAACCGGCACCTGTCTCAAAGATGAATTAACATAATGACGACACAACCCGCAAATAAAACTGTCCGGTATTGAACTGATTGATTATAAAAAAGACTGCATTTTTATTTAATTATATATATTTCCACATTTTACACGACAGATTTAGATCAAGACATTAAAAATATACACACAGTATTTCCGAAAAGTGGAAAATGATTGGCACCCGTCCTTCCTTCCTTCAGTAAAATGACAGCATAATTAAGTACAAAGAGCTTACAATTTTAGAGAAGAAGTTATATCTACAACAGCTATACACTAATACAAAAATTATAGGTTATATCTGCGGAGTGCATCTTCAAAAGCACGGACAGCTTGTTCCACATTGTCATCAGTTAGTGGAAATTCTGGAAGGTCAACTTGGGCATTGTAGGTTTGAGCTGGGTAGGATAATTGGTATGCCCGTCCATTGTCGGGGCGGAAAGCGTGCTGGGTGATCTCGACGTCTTGTAATTCCGGTCCGGGTCTTCCAGCGGTGAGCGTAATGCAGTAGCAGGTGAAACAAGCAAGGAGAGCAATCATTGTGATGATCTGCATGATGATATGATAATCTGAAATTTAAAAAAAAAATAAAATAAAACAAATACTATATAACTTTGAGACACACACAAAAAGTGGTTTTAAAACCGCCACGGAATATGCAAACTTTAAAAATATTTTCTATAACTATATATCCTTTTAAAAATACGAACTAAAAGAATGTAGTTAAAATAGATTTTTCAAAATTACTTTTTGATTTGAAAAGAAGTAATGAAAATGTAAAATATAAAATTTAGCTAAATTCGGCAACTAGATTCTGTTATAACTGTTTGGACTGAAGCTAAAATTGTACTTATAGTTCAAATCAGTCTTTAGACTTCTTATATACGCATGGCGAAGGAGGGAAGAAAATACCACCCCAATCAAAAATTTATAAATAAATAAATATGTAAGGCTTTTTTTTTTCTCAGTGAATTACTGATTAAATCATCCTGTGTCTGAATTTTCCCCACTCGTTCTATACGTCAACTTGCACACACGTACATAATTATGTAGGTATGCATATAGGGATGGCCGGTACATCAACAATATTTCATATTCTTTAGACTCAGGAATGTTTTAAATGAGAAAAGAAGGAGAAGAACCCCAGTGAAAAAATTGAAGGCTAACTCGTTTTCCCAGTATATTAGCGCATAATATATGTAGTTATAGCATATTTTAGCTTTAGAGCTCCAATCCTCTAGACAAATATTCTTAATATTCCTGTATCTAATACCTGGCAAATAAATACACATACATGTGTATGTAATAATTACTTATGTGCTAAAAACATTTGACGCTTTGGGTAAATATGTGTAGCTATTATAGATATCGAAGTTCAGAAAAAAAACAAAGACAAAACACAAGTGTTTGTAAATATAATAAAATAAAAATAAAAAATGCAATTATCTCCTCACTAAAAAAGACGGCTGACATGAGATGATGATGAGACCTGTGCATATTTTATTACGCTATCACCCCATGAGAGCATCTTCGCGTCTTCTTAATTTTTTATGTGTTACTTAAGTAAGCTCCGCTAAAAACACTTTTAGTTCTATGGACCCTATATGCAGTAGTATCGTAATATTCTTCTATGTACAATACAATGCCAACTTCTGGACTATAATTTGTTTGCAAATGACAGTTAAAATTTAAAAAAGTACAAGCCCTATGCTGCATGTATGAATTTTAGCTGTGACCATTATTTATTCATGGGGGGCACGTTTATAAATACGCATGGAGTCAAAATTGAAATATGTTCTTATTGTTCATTCGTCAGTTTCGAGCTCGGAGAAATTTGCAATAATATTAATAATTTATTATTGCTTCTTCTTAATGCTCAAGTGTATGATCTGTCTGCTTTATTTATCATTCAAGATGTACTGGAGCCTGGTCAAAAAAAAAGAAGCTTTTAGCATAATCATAAGAAGAATAGAATATGATTAGCATTGATTAAAGGTGATTGTGACTTCTATGATCTTGCTATGTAAATGTGTAGCAGTATGTCTCACACTAATGCTAGTTTTAATTTGGCTTCGATTTTTACTGGGTAGTGCTTCTGGCAGTGATTCATATTATAGGTCTCTACTAATAATTTTACATTTCCAATCTCTCAAGGTTTGTTAAGGTCCTGCCCACAATTAGGTAGGTGCATATTTACAAAGCTTCAATTTTTGCTAATTAGTCGTAAGTAGTTTGCAAATTCCATATATGATTAGCTGAAGCGTGACTGAACTATGATTATTATGTGTAGAGTGTAACCATAATGTCCATTAATAATAAAGCCGAATAATTAATTGAAATAGAAATAGAAGCGATACCTTTAGACCACTAGAAAGTTTTTAGGGATCGTCCACACACGATGTCATCAACAACCCACAATTTTTTGACATCAGCTTATTAGCCATTGTCTAAATAACTATCTTTAAAATGGGATGGCATCAGTGGCCAAGTAGACCAATTGACATCATTTGTGGACGATCTCTAATTTCAAGTTCAGTCAAAATCAACGATTAATTAAAAACCATTCTAACTCTTCTCTTCAATTAGGTAGTTTTTGCTTGTAAAAAATTAAGAGTTTTGAGTCTTCCGGGTAGTGATTCGCATAGTACAATTAAAATATCATAAAACATAGATTGTGAGTCGCCGTTTTTATTGTCACTGGTTATTATGATTATCCTTCTGTTCTGGCTGGAGAAACGAATAGGCTGGTCTGGCTGAAGACATCATGATAAAAATATGAAAATAAACGTAGGCGCCTATATCTACACACACCTATGTAACGTTACTGTTGAGCTGAATTTTTTTAAATTTGCAAATACCTCTATTCAACATTAAACCTTTTACAAAAAAAACACCTTTTTTTGAGGATTTTGAAGTTTGCGTAGTAACTTAATGATAGATCTTTACGATGCTGCATTTCTCCAAAGTTGTTTGTTGTTTTCTTACTTTATGTTATATGCAGGTTTCTCGCTGTTGTGTACTTTTTTGTACAATAGTTCAATGTTCAATGGCAAACCACAATATTATTAGAATATGTACATTTTCTGTATTATTTTTGTTAATCGCGCATCGTAAAAAAAATTAAGACAACAATTATGACAAGAATATCCCATCACATTAAATAATTTTTTATTGGGATCAAAATTTTTTTATTAGCAATATAAAAAGCGTATAAATATAAATATAGTGTGGCTACACAGTATATTATGCACTGATCTACTGATAGTGTTGTTGTTATTTTTATTTTTAAAAGTGATAGAGATATATTATTCTGAGCTGTAAACTTCCAAGTTTTTTGCAAAGTTTTGTCACATGCGAATTCGGCCTTCACTTCACACAGTATAGTACAATCATTCAGACAATCTTTGCTTTGTAGTGTGGCTTATGCAATTCAATACTTAAGTACAGTGGACTCTCGTTTTAGTGGCTACCCCTATAGTGGCAACCTCGATGTAGTGGGGAATTTAAAAATTCCCGTCAAAATCCCTATGCTTTCTATAGCAAAATATGCCGATATAGTGGCTTTCGATTTAGTGGCAACCTCGATGTAGTGGTGGCTAAAAAACGTCCGCTAAGCCGCACTCCCAAGCATATCGTTGCCTTTATAGTGGCCATCGATTTTGAGTATCCATACACTCCACCTATGTCACCTCACTGCAGGTACAAATTCCGCGGCACAAATATTCATACTCGAGGCTGACGGCAAAACTAATATGTATTGTTCAGCATGGCATTACACGTGCAACTCAGTTGTAAAAATCAACGTAAGTAAGTATTCATTGAAAGAAATTTTGTACTTCTAGTGGGTGTTTCACCTTACTGTTATACGAGTAGTGGCCATTTGCCATTATATGAGTAGTGGCTTTCGGCCACTATACGATTAGTGGCCTAACTTTATAGTGGCCAAAATTTTCAGGTCCCGTGAAAAGCCACTATATCGAGAGTCCACTGTATATACATTTCTAATTTGTGTGTGCATATACTTTTATATAATTATATCATACCATACATAGCACTTGTTTTGTATTTTATATACATAGAATCATTACATTTAATTTTACATAGTATAATGTAAAGTATATAGTACTGTTCCAAAGGTATAAGTACGCCAGTACGCTTGCATTTTTGTATTGTATTCTATATTTACGACGCGCGACGAACCGGCGGATTTTGATGGCACTGTGTGTCTGTGTGTATAGATGACATGGATTATTACTATAAAAATGAATTATAGAAATTTCAATGACAATTTCACGAAACAGTGTATTTTTATCCAAAGTATTTCATTATCAAAAACTACTAACTACTAAAAAAAGTACTAAAAAAGCACTAATTTAATTTCAATTACGTACTTTACCGTTATTATAATTACATCTACGCCCAGTGTTGAGTCGTTATATGAGTGTGTATTTGACATTGGCTTGCTTGCATACAAATCTAACTGTAATATAATTCTACAATTACAATACATTCTAATATGTACACGTATAATCATAATGTTTTTTTTCGTTCATAAACCAGGTTTACGATTTTGGTTTTGGCAAAATTAGATAATCCTGCGTTCTATTGCTTTGGAAATCATATCATTAGCACAATTAACAGATACCTCTGAAACCAAAACGCCTCTTTATGATTATATTAACTTACTTGCCCATTACTTTAATAATTAGATTCAGTGAATTGAAATTATATAATATATTACAACTATAATACATTACAATGAAATAGCTGCATAGAAAATTCTGCCCTGTTGAATTTGTCTATAAATTACATAATAATGAACCGTCCGAAACTTGATTTCATAGCTTTATCAACCACAAAACGCGGTTGTAGGACATTTTCCTCCCGAAATCTCCCCCCCCCCTCCCGGCATTTAGGTATAAGGTAGGTACGTAATTTAAATGTTAAAATTAGTCACACAGTTTTTGAAATGAAATAGCTTACGTTAGTAAATCTGCATTCTAAGTTCCCTGAAATCAACGGAAAATTCGTAGCACAAGATGTTATACATGGATAATTTACTTTTTTCTAACAAGAAAATTAGATTCAAACAATTTTATTGTGTTGTACGGAAATCTAAATTACTACACAGGCTTATTGACTTGGCTATGCACTGTAGGATGCAATGATACACACATTTACCCAATCAAATAAGACAACATCTTCACCGGCAATCGTAATGTCAATCAGGAGGAGTAAATTTTCAACTTCCTAAAAGGAAAAGGACGTGGATTATTAAGTGTGCACTAGCATAATAATGCAGTTGTTAAGTTGTTTATTGCACCTCAAGAATCATATTTCACAACCGGCAACCAATAATAGACAAATATTACGGTGTATTTTGCGGAATTTCAGGTCTGCTAGGTAAAAACATTAGGATTATCGAAGTACATAAGTACTTTACAAATATAGGCATATCTGTATGTGTAACGTATACATATATTTATACAGACATTATGTAACCCTGACACATTACATGTGTATACTTGGTCTACCATAAAATATGTAATTTTTTTAGTTACATGTATAGCACATACAGTTTTTAGTTTTTTTAATACTCATATTCTTCAGTCACATCCACATGAATGGAACACAATGATTGCTGATTGCCAATGCAATGCTGTACATAATTTTTAAATCGGTCCTCTGAGCAATGTTGGAGTTAAAATCTTGACATGGAAAAATTTCATGCTCATACTAACTGCCTATCAACAACACTACCGTGCCGTTGCAATGCTAATACACTCCTTGATCCTGAATTTTGGATCTGATAATGAATGTAGTTTGTAGATAGTATAGATAGATAGGCAGACAAGATAGGTATATATATAGGTACTTGTACTTCCCCCGGTATGTTTCTTTTTCTTAGAACATCCATGCATTACTAATGTAGCTTCTTATAAGCTACTTATAAGCCTGCTGTATATTATAATGTATTTCCATTGCCACTATTATGAATACGAATTCCATGGCGGCTATGGCTATAGCTATGACTTCAAATGTCTGCACTTGAAAAAAAGATGAAGTTGAAAATATATCTGTTGGAGCATAATGTACAATACTGTACATTAACTACTTACCTAGGTAGTTACATATCACTATCTGTACATCCGATATAATCACATACACAACAATAACTAGCCATGCATTATGATAGCAAATTCCCAGCACTCATCTCGAGTCGTGCAAAATATTATAACAGCTATTTCAAGAGATTATTATGTAGGTACAGTACAGCAACCAGAAATGATGAAAATAATAAGAAATTTTGCATTCTTTAAAAAGATACAAGATTATAGCATACAATATCACAGTCTGTAATGTAGACGGGTGCAGTTCTAAAATAGATGAAAATAGTATTTTTTGTCTTAACTGTTCTGTTAAAACACTCTTTATGTAGCACGTACTTTACTTGCGCAGCACTCCAAGATATAACTATGAACATACAGATAGAAGATTTTGCTTTTTGCGAAGCAAAATGCTGATTGACCGTTTTGAATCTTGAGCCTGCACTGGGTATGATTTAAAACGATATGATAATACAGAAAGGGATGCTAACAACAGAACATGGCTAAAAATCGCTTCTTCCTACATAATATACAGGAGTACACTGCATAGCCATGAAGATGAGCTATCGCGCGATACGATACAATTACGTTATACTGAAACCCATTAAAATTTCGTTTTTTAAGACATCTTTGAGATACATGTACAGAAAGCTATTCTTCGTGAAGTGAAACTAAAAGTAGTTTTAGATGCATCACTGTATGACATGACGGTAGCTGGTAATCCAAAAATCCAAACCAAACTAGTAACTAAACTATAACTAGTAAAAAGACTTGTAAAGAAAATAAATGTTATATAAAATTGTCAGTTGTCAGTTGCCAGAATGCAATGCGGAGGAGACGTGAGTGGCAAGTATTAGCATTAATATTACTTAACATTTTTGGTTCTCCCGTGTAGTGTACTCGGACCGAAGCCCATATATAGTATATATAGTGCACACAGTATACATATATACCTCAGTGGAGGTGATTGTCCTGGGTTTACTTTAAATGGCCGGAGGGTAACCTAACCAAAACCATCCAACCGGGAGGTAGAAGATTATTATTATAAAGCAACGTTAAGTAAAGAAGAAGAATAAGAAGAAGAAGACACGTATGTATAATTCAACGTTCAGGTAACCATTGAATATTATGCATCGTCGTACGGTTACTGCTGACTGTTGACTGTTGCTTCGTTTTCTTACTCATTGTTATATACCGTGGAGGGAGTCATTCAACATTTCGTCAGAGAACCACAAGTATAGATATTATATTTTACCTGTTGTGCGTACTTTGAAGCATTCCTTCCTATAGGGTTAACGTTAACCTTCCCAGAAAATCAGACAGAATCAGAAAACACTTCCTCAAACCTTAGCCACAAGTTCACCTGTTGCCTTTGCCTCTGCCTCTCTACTTTTCAACTATATGCTGTGAGTGTGATTACTTACGACGGGTAGAACTCCTGTCCATCCACTTCTGGATCCTCATCTAAACGTCAAACTCAGGTAAAGTTCAGGGTTAAAAATATATTATTTTTATATTCAAAAGGCATGTTTACAACTTTCACATTTTTTGGTTCGTTTCCTTTTTCCGATTTTTCCAATGTATTAAAAAAACGCTACGATTATTTTCGAGTTTTAATGCTCCGACTCGGACTTGTTCAGGAGAAAATTTAAAAATTTGGAAAAGGAAATTATTAGAAGTAATATTGTAATATGTATTTAATTAATAAATCGTATCGGATTGTGTCTACCGTAGGTAGGTAGGTAGGTAGCAATTAAAAAAAATGAAGCCTTTGGTATATGACGTTGAGAAAAGGCATATTGTTTTGGGCATTAAGATTAGTATTATTAGCATTCTACACTGTAGAAATAGAATAGTCATTATTACAATTTAGAATAATTAGTATAGCTCGGACTTGTCAGGTGACAGGTGATTATTCTAATATATTTGTAACGTTGGGCATTGACATGCTGTGCAATAAAGTCATGTAGTATACGACTGCCGAGCCGATGCTGATGCCAATGACAGGTACCAACCAAGTTGCAAGTGGACAAATTTTAATATTGAATATATAATTCATCTCTCATGCGGGTTATTAGTCTTTCAGTCATTGTCTTTCATAGTTTTATATCCCTATAGTCTTTCATTACATAGTGTTTGGTTGGAATTGGGCACTTCTCATCCCACGTAGGTAATTAAGTTTTAGATATATATTTTAGTTTGCTAGAATTTAGGGTTGCATTATTAGAAAAAACGAACCAAAATTACTTTTTAATAGCGCTTAATACGATTCGATTACACAGTATAAAAGGCTTAAAAACTTCAACTGTCAAAATAGTGGAGCGATTACTTTATTTATGGTATTACTACTTCAAAAAATGTTTGTTTTACATTTAGAAAAGGAAATTACTCGTGGTGCTTTATTCATACGAGGGAGCTTTATTAGCTATAGGTTGTACATCTATAGGCGTAGAATTATATGTAGGTACCTAGTTTTGTTTTCGGTAGCCTGTTGGTTCTGTTGGTCCTCAAACCTTGAGAGTCGGAGTTTTATTGAAAACACATTACTTAGGGCTCAAAGGATGGTCATTGATTTGGGTTCAAAATTTTAAGAAAACCCATTCAGTCTAATCGTATATATAAGCTGACGTGTACTATACATATTTCCACGAAAACGACAAAACCTATAAAAATACCAGCAGTACCCAGGCCCTTCCACATTCACTTTCTAACATACATAAGTCCAGTAGTCAGTTAAGGGCATCTCGTAATATAAATAAGGAACAGAAATATTTACGCAAGTATTAAGAAATAATAGATCATTTCTGGTTCTGGTTGAATTCCTCTGCCATCACCCCTAATCTGTATCAGGTATCAGAAAATTCATATTAAAATTAATTTATATTGTCATTCAAATCTAGTCTAGTAGCAATATATCCGCAATTTGCAATATAATCGTTTTAATGCTAAGGCTTCGTGATTACACGAACTACAATATATAGGTATCGGTATAACCTGTTAGCTCATTAGCCAGCAAGCATCTGTTAATTGTGAGCTGCAAGTGTCGTCAGTACAAAAAAGTAACTTGCTTTATTAGCTTACTGGTACGAATGCCTCCTTTGTTGTCGTTAATCTCAATCTCAACCGAATAATTTGTAGATTTTTAATCAACTCATTAGGAAATCAGACACATTTTATGTGGCCGGTGTGAATTTGAGTGGAATTTGGAATTCATACCGAAAGATTGCGTCAGATTCTATTTTAAGTTCATTTATAGAAGCATCTCAAATTACATATACTTATTTGGCTGCAAAATACGTATACACTAAATTTATTTTATTATGACAGAGTGCAATATTGAATAATTATATAGGATTAACATTTATTTTGAACTGAATCCTTTGAATCAACAGGTGTGTGCGAATCTGTCTTTTGCTTATAGCGTGAGTCAGCCCTTCTACGCTATACTGTCAGCTTGTCACTCTACTCGAGACGGGAGGATAAAAAAAAACTAACGGAAGGATCGAAATCGAGTGCTAATTAAAGTAACTGTGTCCCTGTATTGCTGTAGACGGACTGAGCTGAACCGTGACTTTCCGTGCTAACGATATTATTATATTGTTGGCTTGTGTAACTTTGTTATTTGTCACACCCTTTTAAAAGTTTTTATACTTTTGCAAGTTAGTACGTTTAACAAAAATTCCTGAAAAATGGGGTCGAGTAAAATAAAATTGGTGATTTTCACAACATGCTTATTAGGACTTTTCAATGCTCTTCCGGGGCAGTCCCAAGAACAAGAATTTATCGGTTTAATCAAGAATTTATTACAAGGAGATGAGCTTAAGAATTTTCAACGTAAGTGTTTCTTATCTCATGTTGACGAATTAATTTAAGTGATTATAGTACCTTATATAATATTCCGTACGTAATAATATGCACTGGTATTAAAAATAAATCCTTACATACCTATTGATTAAAAGTCTGAACTGAAATGAAGGTACATACCTATATCCAGTTCCCCAGTTTTATTTTTTGCGCATTGCTTCAGCACAAGCGTGTACTTTCTTTAAGTAGGTAGGTACTTACTTATGAGCTCTTAAGGTTTTAATTTTAATTAATTTGATTTCTGAATTTTTTTAGAAACCTATTCATCACTGCCCCTAGAAGTAAGAAATAAACTTACGAAAGACTTGTTATCAAATCCTGGTCAAATCACACAAGATTTATTCAGTTTTCTTGGACCAAAAATCCAAAATCTGATGGGAGGTTTACAGGGTGGTAACCGGGGTGAGTGAAGACATATAGCATTAAAATAAAATCGTATATGCGCACACGTGTGATGCTTAATCTGGACTCCAACAGTATAGGGAGACCCGGGTGTAGCACTGAAATCGTGTAGTATTAACGGACTTAACGGTCTTGCCAAAAAAGTAGGGAATATCGAAAATTCGTTGAATTATTATTTATGAAGTTAATAGCTTATTTTGTCGAAATATGGAGTACCTGAAAAACTAATAGGAAATGCCTAATATATGGAAGTACAACTATTAAGATTGCACTAATTTCAAACGTTATAAACTCCAGCTCAGAGCCACGCACACACCCGCGTACAGATAGTAACCTAACAATACTTTATAATAATTAATTACATTAACAGGAACTTATATTTTGACTGTTTTTCAATATTATTATTGAAGGGTCGCAGTCCGAAAACGAAATTGAAGTCGATACAATGGAGATGAAATACAGTAAAAATACAATAAATAAACAGCAAGCTGCAGGTGCTGGAGGATTCGATTTTGGTCCATTAGCTGGAATGTTGGGAAACTTAGTTAGTAGCAACCCTCAGATGCTCCTCCAAATGGCTTCCAGTTTCCTGCAGAGTGACAATGGGAACGGGAATGCGAATGCAAATGCAGGCGGTGGTGGGTTTTCGTTTGAATCAATTACTAGTCTTGTAACACAAAATTTGGATATTGACACAGTCCTCAGTTTAGCTCAGGCATTTGGAATTGGAGGATCCCCCGATGTGGGCAATTCAGAGAGACGAAGGGGTGAAGGGGAAGCTCCAAAGGTAACTACTATGACCCATTATGTGATCTTAGAGATAGTACCTATATTTGTAGAGACCATAGCACAGCAAGTTATACAAAAAATTTGTACTTAAAAAATTCATAAGTATTAAATTTCCTACTTTTTCTATAATATACATAATAGAAAACAGGAATGGCCGACCTACTTCAAATCAATGAGCTCGTCAAACACTGGACAAAGTTTGCAAGTTCCCCAATCGGTATTAAGGTCAACCGTGTGCTTCCGCGTCTTATCAAGCAAGAGACCCTTCCCGACGCCCTCCGTCTCCTGGAAAAAGAAACTTCATTCCGATTTGATGTGATTCTCAGACAACTACAAGATCCAAATATCCGCAAGGTCCTTGTGAATCAAGCAGTGAAACCCATCGGAAAATTTATACAATCCATTAAAGTTCCAAGTGATCTCAAGGATGTACTTGCAAAAGCAGATGATATTCTTAATAAGAAGTTGGGACTTGGAGTCAAAGCCAATGAATTTATTGAGCCTGCATTTAATTACGTACGTGATACTTTTTCGATTACTCGAGACTCCTTCATGGACTTAAAAGCAGAGGATGTGGAGAAGATTGCTGCGGACGTAATGAATAAAGAGATTTTAGATCCTCTATCTGCAGTATGGATCGTTCATGAGAAAGCACGAAAGAATTCACAGTGTGCTGTATTTGCCTACTGCCATCTCAACTACAATTATCATAATGAGAATTTTATTAGGAGAAATGTCATCAAAACCTCAAGTATTATTTCTGCTTTCCAAGTCTCAGCCGCTATGAAAAAGGATGCTTTCTCACAATTGTACGAGGGAGCGTATAAGGGAGCAGAGGGCTATGATTGCACGGTGAGTACTTATAAGCTTTCGCATATATGAGTTTAACTTAAGCTAATTATTGATCTCACAGGAATAATAAAGTATATAAAATAAAACACCGAGGCAATAGTAGGGTGTAATCGATGCAATTCAATTACTTCAAATTTTGATTTTTGTTTTCCTTACAATTTTAGCACGGTGTCAACACTCGATGTCTTGATCTGATGGGAGCCACGGCTCACAACGAATTGTAATAGAACATAAATTAGGACTTAAGACAAAAATTAATAAAAAAATTACAACGAATGTCGAACGTGTCAACGAGTGAAATGTCAGAGTTGAGAACAGAACTGAGATGAAGAACATAATGTACTTACCTACAATCATTCTAACAATACATACCGCTTAAATGTTAAATGATGAGATTTTTTACATTTTAAATATACGATGTTATTGTTGATATACCGTGTACCTATAACTTATGTACCTACCTACCTATACACTATCAAATTACAGGGAGCATTTAATATGCAGCATAAGCTTCTGAGAAGCACAATTAACGATCCTATTATAGCTTCAATATGGATAGTTGAATTCAACCAAGTATTACGAGTAATAAAAAAATGCAAAAAAATTTCTTCAAAATATATGGCCTATTGTATGTTTTTTTCTTTTTCATTGCTTTATGCGAAATGGAAAATGCTTAAATATTTCAGATCATTAATACAGAAGACAAGACCCACACGTAAGGGGCAACGACAAAAAATTAATAATTTCCTCTTGATTTATTTTGCCTCTTTTCCTCAACACTCAACTCAACGAAGTCACAATGAGCCTCATAATTTAAAGAAATTTGACAAAATTGGGTTACATAAAAATTAGATGTTCAAACAACAACTTATTTTTAGGCTGTTGCCTTCTCCGCTTCGATATTCTTAAGATGAGCAGCCTTGCGTTGAGTAACGTGATGTTTCCTAACCTTGCCACTCAATTTCTTCAAGTTCCATCGCTTCTTGGTGATCTTGGAGACATCCTTAGTCTTCTTGGCTGGATCTGGATTTGAACGGATAGAAGAATGGGCCTTCTTGTACAAACCCTCAAGCTGAATTGTTCAAAGTTCACTTATTAGAACAATTTTAAATGCTTGCAAAAGTATGTAGAACCATGGTGTACAAATATAAATATTTATGTGCTAGTATCAAGAAAGATTGCTTTTCATATTAGTGCAGAAAATCGTATTCAAATTTAGAAGCTTAAATTGACTTACACTGTCCGCAGCAATGCCTTCCTTGATGAATCTGGAGAATTGCCTCTTAAATGCAGTCTCATCCTCTTCCAACAAGTTCCTCATGTATTCGGCAACGTGGAGACCGAGAATGTGCTTGCGATGGGTTTCGGCGTTCAATTCTTTGCTTTCAGTATCCCATCCGGGGAATCGCTTTTCACTATTAATGAAATAAATTAAATTGAGGAATTGTTTGGATGGCTTTCAATTGGTGGACACATGAATGAAGACAAACATGCATAAAGAAGGCTTAACAGGCCAGGTCACAATACTGAAAGTGTCACTGACCTATGAGGGATATCGAGTCCACCATCAACAGCTCCCTTGAGGGCGCCGAAGATACGTGCTCCGGTGGTAGTACGGACAAGACCAACATCTAATACAGCTCGGAATGCCTTGGGTTGTCCATCCACGCACTCAACGCAGTAGTATTCTCCGTTGACATCGGTCTGACCTTCATAGATGGAATCAAGACCCAGTTTTTTTAGGAGCTAGAAATCCAAATTAAAAATAAAATTAATTAACACTGTCACCAGCATCTACTTTGTGTAAGTAACTCAGCACAAATCACACCTTAAAGAATTCGATTGTGATAAATTACTATTAAAAATCATTATTATTATGAAAAACTGAAGCAATAATAATTAATAGTAAATGAAAAATTACCCTTCTAGCCAAGAGGAGACCAGTTGCATAAGCGGCGGAGTAGTTAGTCAGACCAACTTTAAGTCCATAACGTGGGAGCTCATGACTGTAGGCAGCGCAAACAACTACATCACCTTCCAGACGAGCATATGCAATCTGAAATTTAAAAATAACGATAATTAATAATATTATATCAGACAACGGGATCCAACAAGACTTATGCTCCGTATAACATGTAAAATAAAAAGGCTGTGAATGATTACTGAAGGTTTCACCAAAATTACTTTATTGCAATTCCCATAAATTCAACCAACATTTTTTTTCAATATTACATGAAAAGCAAGAAAACTAATGCCCACTAAGTATTTTAAGACCTTCGACCTTCATTTCGCATGAGGCTTTATCCATCAATAACTTTACGATCGTTAGTGTGTGCAATCTGGAGTTAGCAATGAATTGATTCGATGATTAATTCATGTAATTCCATTTCACACATTAACGATCGTAAAGTTATTGATGGATAAATCCATCCGTCGTTAAATTCCTATGTGAAATCGGAGTCTAAGGGGACATAAAATCTAACATCGTAAGTCACTTAAAATGAGTTTCCCCAATAAGAAATAGCACTTACTTGGGTAATGATATCCTTATTAGTAAATCGGACAATCATACGGTACTTGGGCGTGTTGTACTTGTTCTTGTCTTGAACAATTAACCGTTTCCGGGCATAGTAGTCAGTTTTTCCCTCCCTCCTCCTCTTGAACTTAACTTGAAATCGCTTGAAGTAAGCTTTATTCTTTACTACCTTGACGAAACCCTGGAAATAAATGAAATCAAAACCATTAGCTACCGAATATTTTACTTGCTAGCTGACCCTTCGCACGCCTGCTCGTGCATTAAAAATCAAAAATGTAACTAAGCGTATGGATGGACAATGAATTCACGAACAAATCACTCAAAAACTATAGAAATACCATATTATATTTTAGTATTCAGACTTTCAGTCAGTTGATGGTTGACTATTAAAATACGGCCAAGAAGTATGAAATTTTAAACCACAACTTTAAACTATAAATAATTCAAAATTAAAAGCATATGCTGTAAAACGTACAGAAAATAATTATTTATAGACGTTCCATTCGTTTTGAGTATAACTATTCCGCTTGAGCAAGGCATGGAGCCGAGCCGACGAGCCAAAAGCCACAGGCAATTTACTGTATGTACTTTGCTATGCGTGAATATATAAACGAATCGGAACAAACGAACTTTTATTTTTTTGACTAAAATTACGAATTAAAAAATAAATAAAATAACTAGAAAGTTAATTAAAATATAAGGAGAACTCTTACCATGATGAATGAAGGGTAAATCCGCTTTCTTAACGATGAAAATTCGGACTCGCCGACTAAAAATATGAACAACCACGACTGAATTGGTTGTCGACGTCGAGGAGAATGAGCCGTACGGCGTGTTTCTGATTGAGTTCCACACTAAAGGTGGCGTCTACTGGTTGAGATGGGTCCGCGGACAACCTGACGCATTTGACGCATGCTAAAGGCATGTCCTCCCGTATCTCACAAACAGGCCGGTTGTAACAGGCTGTTTGCAAGCTCAATCAACATGGGATAGCCCATAAATAATGTCATTGGTAGGGTCATGGGTACAATCGGGTACTGATTACATGCCATGTTAAAGATTGTCATTGGCGTAACGTTAAAGGTTGAAGTCATGCCATGGGGCTGGGGCGGTTCTAAAAGAGTGGTGATTTGAATAACATTCTTTATGGACCATACCAACAAAGTTTTACTTTCCATATACCTATATCTTTTTCCTCGTGGTTGCCAACCCATACGTGAAACTCTGCTTCACTCATTTTCCTGCAAGGTAGCATCTTTATCGCCAGTATCAATTCCAAACTAGGTTTATAAATTAGTAATTAACTTAATCCAAATCCTTTTTAATCTTTTAATCTCATCGATTTCTATATAATCCTTTGTTTGGACTTACGATTCAAACGGCATGTGTGTACAGTTTTGCACTTACTTATCGATCTATAAATAAAAACAAAGCGTACAATTCAGTATTATTTCAACTCAATTATTATTATTATTGCTGGGTTTTTATTTCTTCCATTTTTCCAATTTCAATTATACATACACAATGACAACACAAAACTGTTATTGCCCTCGAAAACAGTACATTTAACAGATAGTTTAATTTGCTTACTATACATATTGCATACCTTATAGTTAGTTTCGTTTTATTATTAAATTTGTTAAAGGAAAGATTAAGAAGCCCACACGCGTCATATACAAGCGCAGTGGATTAAAGATTTTACAAATTAGTGTTTATCTTTGCTAAAAAGCCCTTCTGTTGCCTCTAGACAGCAGCCAACAACATTAGTAGCATTATTCAGATTTAAATAGTCTAAGTATCGATGGTATTGTTGAGGAACGGTACCTTTCAGTGTTACATTTAATTAACCTATGGTTATTTTTATTTCTATTTGGCCTGCTATTACAACGTTCATATGGCTTTAGCCACTCCGAGTAGCGGTTTGATTTAATCAATTTTTTCCCAAACCTGAGATACAATTTTTTGTACCTTGATTCAATTTTGTCTGTTACATTCATTCATTCATTAATTCAATTACTTAATGGTTTAAATCTTGAAACCTTTGGCATCCATTTAAATAACATGTAAGCAATGCCGTGTGGTCGGTGTGGTCAATCCGGGTTCCGGTCGAAGATAATATATTCAGGGAACCTTAGGCCTAGGCTCCACATAAGAGTTTATATTACCACCGGTTAGTTTAAGTTTTCAGCTTACTGGGGCGGACAGTTTAATAAACCGTTGGTTAATTTAACCTGCAGCTACACTCGCTTTTAATCTCCGGTTAATATTTGCGGTAACTTTCAAATTTTCTTCTTTGAAAGAATCAGATTTTAGTTTTCTAAATTCAAAATAGTTTGAAAATGGAAAACTGTTATACACTATTTAAATTGCTGAAATTTAATTGTGAAACATTTTTTGATTTTATTATTTAATTAAATAGTTCAATGCAAAGTTCTACAAGCAAAAGACATGCAAATTATTATTATTCATCACATTAAATAAGTAAATCGCATTGATGCCCCACAATATAATTATGGGCTGGACAAATAATTACGTATCTTTGTGATTTCGTATTGTATCAGGGGGTTACTTCGGAAACTTATGCCCAACTTCGGAAACTTATGCCCAACTTCGATTACTCATGCCCGTACTTCGTTAACTCTTGCCCAAATTTAAAAAGCTTAAAATAATCGAAATTTAACCGAATTAACACTGAACCAGGCTCCTAAAGCTGCCTGAAAACGGATAGGTTATATATTTTTCCCTCCCGCCTTCGGCGAAGCCGCCTCCGGCGGCTGAGGGAAAAAATATAACCTAACCGTTTCCAGTCAGTTTTTCCTACCCCCCCCCCCCTCCAAAACCTAACCTAACCTTAAAGATAACATACTTCGAGGGGTAGGCAATACTGACAAAGTAGCAACAGCACGGAAATATGGCTCAACATTATATTATTTTACGACTTTATTGTGGGGCATGAGTTATCGAAGAACACCCTGTATCAGTTCTATGTAAACTGGTCCAATCAAAATTAATAATGATTAGTGCAAAATTTGTTACACTGACAAGAGTTGTTTACGCCTACAACTAAAATAGTGAACAATCATAAATTGCTCTCCTATGTTAAATCCCACATAGAAAAAGACCAAGTGTGTTGAAAAACAGTAGCTGGTACCAAATATTAAGAATCACTTCGGTCTTGTTTTCTGAAAAATTAGAATTAATTGGGTGTTCCGGGTGGGCTTTGAAGTTTATTTATTTCTTATTTTATTAGTACTGTTGATCTTTAATTGCGTTGCCCCTAAAATTTGAAAACAGCGCCTTAAGTTTCATACCTTGGACGATATTTATCACAGAGTAGTATATACCCGACCCCTAAACTAGTAAACTTTTACTAGTTTAATTTACTCGCCTTTTACTCGACCTGAAGGTAACTGCGCAGGCTGGTTAACGCGCGCTGAGTGTAGCCGGTCCCAATGGTTTGGGACGTTTCACTAGTTTTTTGATTTTACTGCAGTAAAATTTACTCGAATAAACTGCTATGTGGAGCCTAGGCCTTACTGAATAACCTTTTAATTTTTATACAAATTTTAATGTAGTCGAGTAATCGAGTATATAATTGATTTTCAAAACCGATAATGTGCGATGTACCCAAAATATTTGTCGATATTGAAAAATACTTTAATCATCGAATCATCAGTATTATTTGTATTTTACTTAAATACTTCTTAAAAATCTAATTACTGCGACCGATATGATTCACATGATATCTGCAAACCTTAAAGGCGAATCGGAAAGTATGTACTAAAGTAGGCATCTGTAGTTATGCATATTATGCTTCCATCTAACAACGTTACAATGTATTTGAAACAATGGGCACTGAGCATTACATAATTGCATTAGCATATCATCACCGAAGGGTAGAATCACCGAAGTCACTTGAATTTTGTAGGGACAGGACAACACTTCTAGTGGTAAATTCCCAGGCCTTGCCTGATCATATAAATATCAGTTTAATGTTTTTGCAGTATCTTCTACTTACTATCTAGCAACTGACGAAGAGAAAATTCAAAAAACTGTTTCAATTTGAAACTATGGATTTTTGAAAACGGGATCTTTTACCGTTGTGGTAAATGAGGAGGTCTCGACAGCCCAACTTTGGTCCCCAAATAATGCAACTTGTAGACTGAAATATGAAAAAAACTCTTCGTCAGTGTCTAGACAATTGTTCAAACTTTTCATAAAATCAATCAGTGTGAACGCAATTGCTACCAAATTTTCTGGGAATTTGCACAAAATTTTATGTCCTATGTTTCCCATGAGGCAGTGATAAAAACTGTGTGCGCAGTAACGAAATGGACCACTGCTGGAGTTCACCAAATAATAGTAATATTTCGCAGTCGGCGTTAAGCTTAAACATGCTTTAAGTTCCACATTTAAGGGAGCTATCACAAATGGCGCCATTGGTTATATACGATGGCCAAATCGTCAAATAGTGACACGTAATGTTAAAGATAGCCATTTACGCAATGGTTAAGATCATGACAATGGGGGTGGGTGGGTTTTAAAAATCAAGAATTTCGATGGCGCTATTTGTGATAGCTCCCTAACTCAGACATAGAGAAACAGATATATGCTGTCAAGACAAAACTTGGAGGGGGGAAATGATAATACCAACATTTAAAATCAAAGTAATCAACTCAAAACAAAACTGCTGTTTACATTAAATGTGAGATTGTATTAGCTATAAACATAATGGTTTATTTCGACGCCGCCTAGCTATTTAACAGTCATTGGATACGTGTGGAGTCACATCTTTTACAAGTTACGACAAAAAAGTGTAGTCCTCCCCTTAACAATAATATCGATGAAAGGACATCGATTTGGTTGTAAGGATAATTGGAAGCAAACGGATTTGCTTGTATGTAGCAAAATGTGGAAGGAAATGGATTTGATCCTTCACCGACGAAATGCCTAAATGTCATGCGAGTAAACACTTATTTACCCTTACTTATTTATTTTTAAATACTTACTTGATGCCTTAGCCTTAGAATAATTTTTAAGCACAAAATGACAAAATCAAAATGCCCCAAAAAATATCTACAATCGAAACTCCCGAATATATTGAGTATGTATATCAAATCCGACATCACACGACAAGGGTTATTAGTAAGAAAGCCGCTTCAGCGAGGTAGGACATAAATTAAATTAAGTAATATTTTTTCGCACTACATAATATATTTTTGACATCAAATTATTTATAGATTTTACATCTTTTTCAAAATTCAGTTTTATATTTTAAGCAAAAAAATAACGTTTAAAAATTGAAACTTAAACGTGGGATTTAAATTGTCGTTTTATGACACATCAATTTTGAAGTTTTTAATTCAAAGACAAATTTACAATGCAGAAAGAGGATATACCCTCAGTCGCCCCTAGCTAAATATTTGAACTTATATTGATTTCATCTAAATAATTGATATCCATTGATGCATTTTGCTCAGAGTATCTTAGATTCAGGATTTTAATATATTTCGCGACGTCGAGCTAACGGTTTCTCTCGATACCGAAGTGCTGAAACTTACCATACCTCCGCCGTCCTTTTAGAAAAGTGTAAATCAAAAATGAGGAGGCTAACAAATTCAACAGACTTTTTTTTGCGACAAAATGATATATAACGAATCGGATGAACTTTCGACAAAGGGATTTTAGCTTTGGACTGGACTTACGCTATAGTGATTCTTCACCGACGAAATGTAAATATCGTTTTTACACGTGTCGACAAATAATTAAGAGCTTGTCTAAGTACTTCCTTTTAGCAGTTTCGCTAGCAGACTTAATTTAGTTTGCATATGAAATCCCCAGATTTTTATTGGTTTTTATAGGTGCTTATACCTATGCATTTAAAAATGGCCAATGGGAGCTTGGGTTTATTCGAATTCTGTCGAAGCACCTTAACCAGGTGTTAGTTTTGGTGTTATTGGCAATTTTGGTATAATTGCAAGCATTCGAGTACCCTGTCTATAATTAAATGAAAGAAAACGAATGGATAAAAACAGAATTAAATCCAATCCAAAATTATTGAGGAACAATGAACAATAAAAAACGTATTAAACTCAGCAATTGCAATCTACATGATTAATGTAATCAATAAAATTGTCAAATACGTTTAAATTCATGACATAAAATAATACTTATGTTTATATTGAATATTAATTTTGAAAATTTAGGCAACAGTTTGAAACTATATTGTAGTTGTAAAGTTTTAGTTCAGCACAACGTCAACTTAATAGTTGCTGCCCAGAATGCCTGATTTATATTTTATATTTAGATATATATTCTTATGTACTTACCTATAACGTAGCCGTGTAAAATACCTAATTTAACTTTTTCAAAGGGCGCATCTTATAACCGAAAATTTAAAAAAAATGAATAAATCTTATACGCATAAATTAGGTCTCATAACGAAAGGGAATCGTCCATAAATAACGTAACATGTAGGGTCAACAGGTCTACTTGGATATTGAAAACATCCCATGATAAAGATAACCATTTACCCAATGTTTAAGCTGATGACAGGGAGGTCATATGGTCTTAGAAATGCCATATTTGGATGGCATCATTTATTGACGACCCCTACACGTAAAAGCAACATTCCCTTAATATATGCTTGCTACTAGTGAAATGAAAATACAGACAACATAATAGGATTTCGTTGAGGAAATATTCGAATATTACATTTTATTTAATAATGCTCCCCATTTATTACAAAATTAAATACAGTTGAAATAACACTAAAAGAAAAAAAAAGAAATTAAGATGTGAAAAAAATATGCACAGACTTTTACCATGCACAGTCACGACAGCACAACAACTACGACTAATTATTATATGCTCAAAAGTAGAATCGGTCTCGAAGCGTCGTCGATTGTCGAAGTCGACAAAGCATGAATTTATAGTTTTGTTGTGAAACTTGTAAATCTATAATTATGTGTGTCAGCTGTCATTCATCAATAAATTTGAATAATGTCAATTAAGAATTACAATTCACATACTTAGGTATATTACGACGACAATAATTATTATTGTATTATACGGTGTGACTACAACTATATACCTACCTATTTTAAATCTAATAGTAAGTATCATGTAACATATTTTTCCTAACTATATATTTATACGACATTATTAAAGTTTATTTGACTCGGCTCTTTCTACTTGCAGGTGTGGAATTCATCATTAGATTAGCCAAGTCTTGATCATTTAATTCATCGATATTCAAATCCGTCAGGTGTGTACCATTAGGGCTGTCACGGTCGTCACCTCCAAACTGAGGATTTCGCACAAGACGACCTGATTTCGCATCTGTCACAATTCCCCATACCTCTATTATAAAGTCGTCGGTGAAGCCAAAGGATTCCAATTCAGAATTATCCACAGCTTCCGCAAAGTCCATCGTGTTACCCTTTCCTTCGGCCATCTCCCAAATTTGTGCGGCTAGAAATGAATGGGCATAGATCAATTAATTATAATAATAATTATCATTTTATTAATATGATATTATTTTTCTTTTAAAATTTGTCAGTCAACCACCCGACCCACCTAAATCCGCATCATTAATTCCCATAAAATTCTCCAGCAGTCGATTAATTCTGTCGATGGCAACTTGTACAAAGTCTTCAGGCTGTTTGAATAAAAGAAAATTTCAACAATTAAAACCAAAATTTAAGCGGTATGGCATTAAATCATAAGGCATAGTATCCTACTTATGTAATTAGGTATCCATTATCCATATACTATAAGCTTCCAAACCAGTAGACCTCAACTAACGATGACAACTCATTTAACCCAATTCACCTTCTTGCTATTTGTATAATAATCTTGCAAGTTTTTATAGCTTCAAAAATCTGTCCGGAAATACACATTTAAGGCGAAGCTATATACTTTAGTAGGTACTCATCTATATCCACTGCAAGTAAGACTGATGAGATTACCTAACCCTATATTATCTATTCCTCATAACCCAACATGCCATGAAAAACAAAGATTAAGGTGAGCATTGTAAAATTGCAATATTGCGAAACATGTTTGCAGTACGACTACACACGTGTGCATTTACACAACATAGCTACGATTACAATATGGTAAATCTCCATTCTAAAACTCTACAACAATAATATTAATATGCAAGTTTTATGTGTCAGAACCTACCTACTTACATACGATTGTAAAGATATGTAGGAAAATCTAGGATTCAATTCAAGGCTCAACAAAGTCAAAGTGCACGTAACTGTATGAAATTTAAAAAAAATTCTTCCTTTCTTTGATTGTTCCTTATTTTCTTCAGTTTTTTTAACTTTCGATCTTACCAACATACCTACGTAATTTGCTTTCGTATGCACAACTTAGCTGCAAGAATATGCGTATTTTTTATCGGTATTATGAGCAATAGAAACATCGCAATCAAGTGTTGAAAGCACTATAATATAATTATTGTTCAGCACTGTCTGTAGTTGTATCGTTGCTGAGCTTTACTTACAAAATTATTGTAATACATAGTGCATTGTAGTGTAATTGTAGTTTGTAGTGCATATAAGCATGCATAGGTACCTACACTGATAAAACTACTACGAACTCGTATTGTGTGCTGTGAAAGCGATCTAGAAAAATTGAAACTATGCCATGTAGTTTTTCAAATTATAATTCAGGCAGGATTTTGAAAACTCTCGTTTAATCTCTATACATATTATATGTAAGTTTAAATTTAAAAAAATATTCAGCGCAAAAAAAAAAGACGAACTCGAGGTACATGACATGTCGGTAGGATAATAACAATCTTTGGTGAATGTAAATTCATGTATTGTAAGGTTTTGTTAGAGAAAATAAAAAAAGAAGATAATTATCGCCATCAACATCAAAGGACTATATATTCGCCATTATCTACAATCCGTCCGTGTCCGCGTACATAACCTGCATACTGTTACTTCTACCAGATAAACTATACGACTTCATTGCATAATTATACAGACCAATCTTTAGACATCATACATAGGCACGGTGCATTACAGATAAAATAATATGTAATGCAGGTTGCGTGCACTGTACAGAAACAGAAGAATGTGAATAATGCATAACATCCTAATCACATAATATCACATTGTTTCAAATTTTACCCATTTGGTAGTTTCCATTTCTAAACCATGCAGCATGGTATATTATTATAGTATTGTCGGTTCTGTTATGGTACTGTATAGACGGGTACACTTTACTTTATCCTACTGCTAAAACTATTACTACAGCTATTTAAAGGAATTTGAAACTTATCTATACAGTGAAATCCGGTTATAAGGGACCCGGTTTAAAGGGAAATCCGGCTTAAGGGGTCAGATTTCAAACATTTGGTTGGCCAGCCTATGATTCAATGTTAAAAATAACCGGGTATAAGGGAACCGATATAAGGGATAATCCGGTTGTAAGGGACGAATTTTAGAGGATTTTTTGGTATTAAAAGCCACTTATAATGGAATTTTTACAAAAAACTAAGTGGGATAGATAACTCAAGGAGAATATAGTGTTACTAACAGACAACTGTTCCAGTCATCGAGCTCTCCCTCGTCTTGATCACATTGAAGTTATATTTTTGCCCCCAAACGTGACTTCCTTAATACAGCCTACCTATGGATCAGGGCATCATTGCAAATTTTAAGCTTCACTACCGTAAAAAACTAACAATGGATATACTGCATCAACTTGACAATCTCAAAGCAAAGGCCAAACACGTAAAGCCACCAGATATCTTACAGTCTATTCTGTGGATGCACCAATCCTGGAATTTAGTTAAAGTTAACACAATCCGAAACTGTTTCCAACATTGTCAACAGATTGTCACCAATATTTTATTGGAAAGGGAGGAAGTAGAATCCGAAGAGGATTCAGAGGAAGAAAATACAGAGGACGAATCTGTGTCAATTGCAAGTGCTGCGGAAGTTTTAGAAATGATGCAGAAAGTTCAACAATATTTTTTAGCGCAGGCAAATACTAACGACGCAACCTTTACTAACCTAAAAAATATAATCTTACGTGTTCGTGAGAACCAAACTATGAAAGACATGAAACAAACTACATTAATGGACTTTTTTAAATAATCCAAGCGATTTGTATCTATTTGACAATACATATGTAAATCATTCCTTGACCACGGTTTGAGTACAAATACATATTTCGAATTTGTAAATTATGTGCCATGTTCACTTACAAGCGAAATCCCTTTTACTGTTAAAAGGGAATCCGGCTATAAGGGATCGATTATTCCGGTCCGGCGGGTTCCCTTATAAACGGATTTCACTGTACTTACATTTTAAATGGGTGAATTAATTAAAATGTGACACCCTACTTCCATAAATTGGAGCGTAGAAAATAGGGTAAACAATAAGGCGAAAAAATTAGGAGAGGTACAAAGGAGCGGAAAAGTTCAAAATTGGGACCCTTGAACCTTTGAATGACCGTATCACTTAAGATATTTTATTAAAGAGTAGTGCTAAATAAGTACCTAGGATGGTTGGTTATAGGGAAGGGCTCTAAAAAGCATTTTGGAAAAAATTAGAAAATCACTAATTTAAAAAATGGGAAAAGTGACAGCCAAACAGGGATTGAACCAGGCAAATCAACGGAGCACTATAATAATCCCTCAATAATGCATCTCTATACTCTATACATATATCATCAATTAATAGGAGAAATTGAGAATCGAAATCGAATAAATTGAACCTAATAAGCTAAAGACAAGAGAGCAATAACTATAAAGAATGAAATGCAAAATATGTACCTACATATATATATACTTTTAACTTTTAGTTTTCTGTTGCGGCATGAAGTGGCAGCCCATGAGCCCACAAACAGATATTCACACGCCTAATTTCTCTTAAGCTAACAACAAAAATAAAAACAACCAAAAACAAATCAATCAGTGTGGCAGGTTCGCATGCTCTACTGTCTCTCGTAATAAATTTACTGTAAATGGACAGTCACAATTTGCTACATTTTTCTTCCAAGAAGTTTGAGAGTGAGTCAAAAGTGAGCAGATGCGTAATGTTAATAATAATAATGAAGTACTTTTTGGCAATACGTAGTGAATGGTGAGTAATCAGAGCGTTAATTCTAGTAATAATCTAAAAGTAGGATCAAAATCCAAATTAAACTTCATTGGGGCATAATGTCAGTCATAGTAGTCACCGTGTTAAAATAACGATAGCTCGCAGACGGCACGGCAATAAGCATGGTGCTCATGAATGATCATGATCACGATCCTGATCGTTCCTATTGTCTGATGTTTATCACCAATATCACACAATAATTCTGAGTGGGAGTGGGAATGAAGCAGCTGACATATTATACGCTAAATGTCATAATTCTTAACACAATTTTTTACTTATTATAATATGCAGATAATATTTATACATGAGTAATTATTTACATTTTCCAAGCCCCAAGGTAAAGGCTTTATTTATAATGGCAAGGATTTTTTTGGTATAAGTTAAATCACCCTAAAGTCTAATCCCTACATAATTGCATAATTTTTTATTATTGTGCTCAAAATATATGATATATGGTCATTGCGGTCCAACGTGTGCGTGGTCTGCCTATATGATCTCCGTGTGTAAATGTTAATGTGTAAATTGCTAGTTTACTGATTACTCATTACTGATACTGCCGCTGTAATTAAAACAGAATGAAGTCATGAAATGATTTTAAAAACTGATAATAAGACCACACATAAATATACAGAGAATATACATATAACAAAACTCAAATATTTCAACACAGCAGAGTACTATAAATATAAATATACCTACATAGAATATGAATACAGACGGGAACAAAACCATGTGGATCCGCTAAATTTACATTTTTTCCATTTTTTATGAGCTTATGAAAGCACTCACCGTTACATTACATAAATTTATAATCATAAAAAACATGAGGAAATAATGAAACAATACGCTATATAGTATTCTATTTAGGCCTCTACCTCCAATCGTATACTATAGTCACAAATTACAGCTGGGCTCAATACTATAATAATGCTAATGTGCTTTCCTTATCATTTGTACCCCTTCGTTCCCTGCTTATTATACTATATAGCTTTTGTTATTTTTTATTGTCACCTGGATGTCTATATGTTGAGTTATTGCTGTATTATATTTTATATTTTTGTGAGTATTATTGTTTGACATTTTGACATATTGACATCAATACCTATTTAATTCACTATATAGTCACCCACACTCCTGTATGAGATACTCAAAAACTAAGGACGATAAGAAAGGAACAATAGGAGAATAGGCTACACAAAAAAAACATTCTTAATTCTTTTAAATATTAAAAAATGAAATCTAGGACGAAGAAGAAGGAACTCACTTAAAAGTCGAAAGCAATAATGTGCATATATCTAGCGATAATAATATAACCACCTTAAAACTAACTACCTACCTAATTATCTGCTCATGGTATATGGTGCTGGCTGAGTGAGAGCATCACAATCAATTTAAAATTCATAATAAATACAATCACGATCATAATTCCACAACAGCCCACTGCAGTAGATTCGTATATCCTTATTTTTAGCAAGCGCAAGACAGAACAAGAAAGTCCCATTGACATTTTTGTCATGTTATTTTATTATTTGGGCTCTAATTGAAAGTTAATACGGGATGGAAAATGTCATATGAAAATGAAAGAAATTAAATTGCTGTAAATTCAGAGCTTAAAAGTATAAATGGACCCCACGCCAGCACCAAAAGTGGAGAGTAAGAAAAGAGCACAAGTCAAATTAATACAATAGCTAAAAAGAAAGACCGGAAATTATACAATAAGAGCATAAAAAAAGCAACAGGTAGGTGCTGTAGAGGCACATTTTTAAATAGATTATTACTTACTTAGCTTAACAGAAACACATGTTGTAAAATAAATAGGTAAATGATGGAATGTACAGCGCATCTACTGTCTAACTGTCTCTATACCCTATGCCTATATCAGTTAACGCTGCTGTCTAAAATCAAAGTAAATATAGGAGCACTCGAGTACTACATATACATACTATTGTAATACTACACAAGAAACGAGAGCAAGAACATTTAAGAAGGTATAAAAGGGGGAGGCTTCGGCTTGTGAAGGGCTAGAGAGAAAGTTTCAAGTTTTTAACTTTTCATTAACATCCAAATCCAATTCCAACTTATCTCCAATGCAATAGGCTTCCAATGATTAAGTGCCTGTGCTGTTAACAATGTACTACGGTTTACGGTCTACGGCTACCAAGACCACACTCCAACCAACGCAATGTCCATTCACGGCAACTTATACTCAAGTATTATAATTATAATAATTAAAAACTTGGAAGGTACGTATGTAACTAACTAGCAGTAAGCTATGCACCTACGTCCTATTTAATTAGGGGGACTGTACGTAGGTAGGTACGTCCAAAATTGCGAGCGTGAATAGGTAGGTATGATAATTACTACATATACTTTAGGTATTGAGTTTAATATTCTGGAATGTGGAAGGTTAAAAATATAATACAGAACTTGCCATTTTCAATGTGAGTGTACCATGACAGCTAAACAAATTGCAGCTCTGACTACAATATTACAGTAAAACGTAAAGGCAATCCTTAATTTATTCTATGGAAATCTTAATCATAAATATTAATAGTAATAACGCAGACGGTGTAAGCTATAACTAAATTAAGGGATGAGATCCTAAATAAGACTAAGATCAAAATTATAAAAGTTTAAATGTAAAAAAAAATTAGATTGATATTCTTACAGCTTTTTCAATCTGTGCTGGTCCATTATTTCGCAATCTGAGCGTCTCTCGACCATTTCCAACACCCTTTCCACTCTTGACATTCCCGCGCTTTGAATCTGATTTTGGCCCGATATTTGCTGGAATTAAATGGATTAACGTATTTATTTTTAGTGTGCTATATCTACTCCAATGAGAAGGAACTGCCTATTTTATGTTACATTTACTCGCTCAGAATATATTAACACAAATTAAGAATTATTAGCTTATATCACAGGGGAAGGATGGTACATAAAATGGCACACAAAAATAGCATTTCAAAAATTACCGAAACCGGCCCGTAAAGGTTCCACGAGTCTAACAGTAAATGTGGTTCCAATTGGAATGGCCTTAAGATATTTGGCAACGTCAACGTGTCTCCAGCCCACTAGATTCTGGTCATCTATTCCTTCTATGTGATCCCCAACCTGTCAATAGCCAATGTCAATGACAACGTTAAATAATTCCATTTTTGTAAAAAATTTATTATTTGCTGCAAATTTTCACACAATTTTTATGTATAACGAAACATTAGTTTCATAAATTACACTTTCAATTCTTTTGAATGTCAACACACTGCGTATTAGATTTGTTCCAAGGAAAAATGAGACAAATCCAATTACGTAAATCCATTTACTCACATTCAGTTTCAGTGTGCATAATCTGAAGACGAACCTTGTCCACCTATAGGTACTTCACCATAACATAAAATCTAATAATTATACTTATTTTCATAGTGGGAACAAAACATTCTGCGTCTGTCTGTAATTTAATCGGAATTAAATTATTGAAGATCAAATAAATACTGGAGAAAAAATTATACAATAAAAATCATCAACACAAATTACACTAGGTAAATCCTTAAGGGAAGTACTACCCATCTGTGCATACAATAAAAAGTAAACTAGACATTCAAAATGCTCTAATAGTATGAAATGAAAGGAGTGAAAAAGGTGTTGCTAAATAAACAAGAAAATCCCTCACATGTATAGTTTTGATAGAGTCAATAATACTGTCATCTTTAATTCGCTTAATGAACGCATAGCCAGTCCCATTGTCCGTGATTGTCAAGCCAAGGGCTTCTTCAGATTTCACCACCTCCACACTCTTCTTTGTGCCTACACAACAATTATTTCATCAAAATTATCTGATTCAAAATTAAAAACCATACAAATTCATTCCCAATCCCACTATATACGCAGTTAATTATGTTCATATACAAAATATTTTCTATTTCAATTCCCATTGCAATGAATAATATTATTAGGTAAGTACTCTGAGAGACTTACTGTATCTCCTATAAAATAAAAAAAAGTGACTAAAGAATAAAAGAATGGAATGTGAATTCGTTTTTTGTTAATGTATAGTAACCCCACTATATATACTATATACGTCAGAGTCAGAGAGTATTATTGCAAGCCAAGGGTGCGAGAGGTATGAAAATAATCATACTTCATTTTCATGACACGATGACACTGCTGATACTACCGCCCCATCATCACCACTGCAGACGTATTTAGTAATTTTTCCATTCTTACCAATAATTATCTAAACCCTCACCCAAAGCCCCAAACCATACAACAAAAAAGCATATAATTTGATTGAAGAAACAATTTAAACAATTTTCACAGCGGAGAGACTATTTTATGCATTGGGAAAAGTGAAACAGAGATTAGAATTACCTACATATTTATATGACATTAAGTCAACGTTAACAGTAAAAAAAACGAGTTACAAAGCAAACTGAGATTGAAGTAAGCAAATATGTAAGCAAATTACAGGGAATCACGTGAGATAACTTACCTTTACGATGAACAAAAATGAAATCATCTAGGCATAGCTGAGCACTTAACAAGTTGTCCATGTCAATTCGATGGGTGTTCAATGTGCAAAATAATATCTAAAAAAAGAAAATCAAATTAAATATGGACCACTGCTATTTAAAAAAAATGGAGTTGACTAAATATTGTTGGGCATTACAGAAGCATCAAAGCATCCAATAAAGTTTTACACACAAAAGCACATGAAATATATTGTGATCCGGCTGTACATTATATTTCATCCACTACGCAGACATTCTTATTTCTTTTATCTAATGTCAATATTTCAGTTAGTTTGAATCCAAAATAGCATTTAGCCTTTTGCATTGCCAGTGAACACAACAACGGAACGGAACAGTCAAACTCTCACGATCAGACTCGTAGAGTAAACATACAAGTATAGAAATACATATCTAGATGATGAAAAAAAATCTCGACAATCTACAATAATACAATGGGAATACTGATAGATCAAAGGAAAAGCATCAGACTATGAGAACATACTACTGCGCTATGAAGGATGAGATGAGAGAATACAACCAAGGCGGAAGTACTGATTTCCGCCTACTACACCGACCGACCACCAACGACCCAACACCATCCAACGTCAACAAGAACCCTTTCCACGCATCCATTTATTTCGATTTAAACCCTGTAAGTACCAAAATCCTATTTTCTATACTATATTTTCTTCCTATTCATGGGCTACCATGAGCTACTAAGTACGTTTTCCTATACCTTTTACAAATTTCACATGAAACGATGAAACGCAAACAGAATGTATACAAGAAAAGCGTACTTAGAACTCCGTCGGATGCTGACTAACAATATATCTAAAATAAAATGTTAATGATAGTCATTTTTTAGCGTGTCATCATTGTCAGTCTACTATTACTAAAAAGCATTGTTATGCTTTGCTGTTGATACTGCCAATAACAACGACACTGCTACTACTTATTGCTGTAAACCGAAAACCTGAACTCATCTGCTCTCATGCTCAAATAATTCCAGCTTAAAAATCGATGAGAACACGCTGTTTCAATTCCAAAACTTTAAACTACAAGTTCGACCAATGTTACACATGCTAAAATAGTTGTATTATTGTGCTGAATTATATTCCAAAATAAATCAGAATTACTATTGATAAAATGAGTACAGACGGCGTGCATTTATTTGTGCTTTATTATTCTGATCGTGAGACGTCATCGAAATCGAATCTATCCATTTGATAATATATAATTACGCATGGCGGCACGATACACGCTGTAAAAACCAAAAATTAAACATGTGAAAAAAATAGTACGTACAGTCAGTGCAATGTACCGTAAACATGTCAGTCGTGCCATAAGTTGGGAAATTACAATATAACCTTATTTTCTAAAAACCATTGACACAAGTTACTTAGTAATATTTTTGGTAGTCTGCTGATTGCGGTATTTAGTATTTAGATGCTAATTATATATTTCATATATATTCGTGTGAATTAACTTTTGGGGCCTGAGTTTTCTAAATTAATTAAAAACGAAGACTGACTCTCTCACCATGCAACCAACCAATAGAAATGGAATTGCTGACTTGCTGATAAGGGCAACAGGATTACTGAAATATTACATAAATTCTTGAGTTCATTATATACTATGATTGCGCAAGAATTTATTATCATACATATTATCTATGTATTAATCTCGGTCTAATTATAATAAACTGAATATGTTAATGGCAAAAGTGTGACTTCACTGACTACTGACTAGTGAGTCAGACACAGACAAAAAACATAGATAAAACTCTAAATAACTAATTATTAACAGCAGTGTATTACGAGTAATATTATAATAATGAATTAATGAAGCATGGAAAACGAAACTGTACATGGAATATGGACAAAACTTACATCGTCCGCTAAGAAGCCATAACAATCTGCAATTTTCTCATAGAGTTCCTTAACATTGGCAAAGCCGGAGATGAGTCCCGTAGGGCTTCCTTGAGCTTGTTGGCAGTGGAAAACTAATTTGGATTGATTCACTTGTGATTGTGATGAGGGTGGTGCTGGAGCTGGATGTGTTTGTCCGGGCGTGGGCGGTGCTGGAGAGTAGCGAGAACCCTCCGAGGACGGTGTTGTTGACTGCCCCATTTTTGTCGGACTCGGAGTTTTGGATTGATTGTACGAATGTGTCGAGTCCAAACTGCTCATACTTTCTCGACCATTTGAATGAAAACCATTTCCATTATTATTAGTACCATGTCCGTTCACTTTATCCTTGTCCTTCTTGAAAAGGGGCATTTTCACACCTTTTTTTGTTAATTAATTATTATTAGCAACCACAAAAAACTAAATTCCAAATCCAAACTATATTCTCAATCCAAATATGTATTGATTTGGTTCGATCTTCCGATTATTGCTTCAAATATTGGAAACTAAAACACAATTAAATTCACAGGCACTTTGTTTTCCTTCAGTATTTCGAAATCAACTTCAAAATCGAATCGTATGGAGGTAGAGTCATAGTACAGAGTTTCAAAAGACTGACAAATTGACCAATCTAAAATGACTGATGACACGAATCTCACAAAAGAATTCCAATTTACTGTAGACAAGACCGAGTGGCAAGTGCACAGAAAACAAATTATTTCTCATGTACTATACGTTTATCTTCCCTCTTATCAACTTCACAATATATCAATCAGCACTTTTATCGCTTTCAATTAATTACTGCACATTACTTCTTTATAAACACATGAAGATAGTCATATATAGCCATTGACGTGAGTCGATAATATAACTTTTGAGCTTGCGAATTTGGAAGGTAATAATGACCAAGAGAGATACAAGCCGGGAGGGCAATTAGCTCTAGTTTTTTACTTAAGCCTTGTCGCTGATAAATCCCAATCTCACTCCGTATGATATGATAACGACTAACGATGTGTAGATTGTGCTCCCACCCGTTGTAAACTCAGTCACAATCTAAATGAATCATACACACAAAAATACGCGAATTAGATACAACATTACAATAACAAGATTTAAGTAAGTATAATACATACAAGCCTGAGGGAACAGTTTCTCAAAGGAGAAAAATGGGAGAATATTATGTTCATGTTTCCTGTGAGTTTTACTTTTTACTTTTTAGCAAGTTAGAATTAGAATCCGGATGACATGACATGAACATGATCTGAAGGCTGGTGGTACTACTGCACTGGTATGGCGATGATGACGATGACAGGGCTACAGAGCGTGAGCTAGCATGCTGCGTGTACTGTTTAAAAAAGGTTTAAATAAATGTAAATAATATGAGCGCTTTCATCTATAAAATTATTTTATTTCTGAGCTACATGGTCCCTTACAGTCTACTTATTACAATGATGGCACACACACTGTGAATTGGCTGCAACACCTGACAACAAGAAAATTCTAATCTGCTTTTACTACCATTTCATACCGTGCATTCAAAATCAACGGCTACATCATCTGGAATCTGGACAGACGCCTAATTATTCTAGCTCTGATTGTGAGATATTTATTCAGCAAACCCTATAAGTAAACTCAACCCAGATCAAGATATGCCTCGGCGATTTTTCTTTCATTTTCACACTCACAAGCAAAACATTTTCGTCAGAGTCAGAATGGAGTCACAAAATAGTGTGAGTTACACAATTTATAATATTTTTTATATTCTATTATTTTAGTCAACGAAGCTTTTACGTAACTATATTTAAGTGATCTTTGAGCAATCGCTAACTTTTACATACACA
Source organism: Dicyrtomina minuta (assembly GCA_949802685.1). Lineage (NCBI taxonomy): Eukaryota > Metazoa > Arthropoda > Collembola > Symphypleona > Dicyrtomidae > Dicyrtomina > Dicyrtomina minuta. The sequence continues at coordinate 74,382,010 of OX461808.1, read as the reverse complement.
AGTGGATCAGCTAGTGACTGTCAAGTCGCGTATTGTCTCAAGTGTGAAACTGAAATTTACTGTTGAGAGAAAATAAAACAATCTATCTATAAAACTATGCTCAACGCTCACTGAAAGCGGGGAAAACGATTTTTCTTTTGAATTCAATTATAAATACTATCAACTATACTTGCTCAGAAATCCGATGCCATAATTAAGGAACTTAAACAGAACTCACAGAAGGAAAATAAACAAAAGTGAGGGTCAAAAAAACGTGACAAGAGTTAATTGTGTACTACTATATATACTGATTCGATGGGCTGGATTACTGGATTGCAGCACTTCAGAATTAATAAATTGACAGTTTGATCAGTGTCGTGAAGGGTTGAGCATTGAAGGTAGGAACACAATGGCACTTATTGTCTTTTGATTTCAATTATTGTGATTCTTACTTAGGTCATAAGTACTATCTTATCAGATCAGTAATCTGTATTATATACTTATTTACGTATAAATTACAACCTATTATTACACGACACACAGACCGACCTTATCACAGACCTCCAAGTTTTTTAATCTCAATCAACAATCGCACTCACTTTGTCACATTGTCACTTCTTTGGTAATAACTTGATAAACTCTTTGAATTTTATCTATATTGACAGTTACTTTAATAGGAGCAATTTAAAAGTGTCATTGATCAAAAATCTTTACGGCGGCAGTTAACTTAAACTATGATTACAGCACATGCTATTTAATTTAATGCTGCAAACTGAAAGAAACTTGTGTGTGAACACGTTCTGTCCACAGCAGATTTACCACAACTTCCTGTCAATTCGTCAAAAAATGTATTGTACACAACCAACAGGATAAACGCGAAGCTAGAATCAGAATTTTATTCTCCCACACTGTCAACTGTCACTGTCAGAGGCAAGCTAAACTATAAACTAAAAAAAACTAAAGAAAGGGAGAGCTGAATTGCCTTTTGAAATCACGAATACGAAAAATCATTATTTTCCACATAGATTCCACAGTCAGTCATAAATATTTCCTACTGCTATGCTGCTTCTATAATTTATTATAATTCGTAGGCATCATTAAAAATAGCAACCATGCATGTCTATATTTATACTGCTAATTGACCTAATTGGATTTGTATTATAATCTGTAATATTAATAGTGAAAAATATACCTTAAGGTTTCTAAAAAAATAATCTTGTCTTACCCACAAGTCCATATACTAATAGGCCCAAGGTAGTGGGTATAGTTTTGGAATACCCGCACGATATTGATTATTGATATTGCTTTTCGCGTGTTAGCTTATACTAGTTAGATTACTAGTAGGTACTATAACAATATTATCTGCTGTGTGATGGTTTTACACTTCAGCTTATAGTATTTTATTTAACAATTTATTCCAGAATTAATAAAAAAATATCCAAGCGTGAATTTGAGGAATTCCACTGCACTGACTGCACAATATATTTTAAAAGGATTAAACTGTATTCACGTTCACTACTATATAGCACTGTCTTGTATAGACAAAAAAATAACTTTTAAAAGTAAGAGAATTTGTCTGCCTGTCTCTCTGTTGTCTGTGTATTAGTACCAGTTGAGTTGTCACGTCTACACGGAAAGAGACTCCACATTTGAAGACAAGACGAAGACGACGTCCAAGAAGTGGAAGAACGTGAGTCAAAGTGTGAAGAAAAGATGCGGATCTACAATTCGTTTCGTTACTCGCGTTCTGTTCTAAGTTTGTATAGTTCTTTACAGACTGGTGAGGAATATTTTATTGAGTCTAATATATAAAGTTTAACATTTTGAAGGTATAATATTATAGACTATGACTTGATTTTGGCTCCTGACTGGCACTGGCACTGCACTGGCATGAGCTTTGCTCAGATCAAACTGACAATAAAAACTGTAACTGTTCCATTGTGCAACGTCAACAACATGGCACAGTCGTCGACGAATGCGAATCAACAATAATACGCTCCTGTACCTCTCTCAGTCAGACCATTTTATGAATTATCATCATCAACGTATGTAAGTTTCTCATTCCTTCTTGTGTTTTGGTATGTTGAGTTGGTTTGGTTTTGGTTGTAGAGGAAGGAAACATACCCCCCCAAAAAAACTTTACGTGGCTCTAAATAAAAAAAGTTAAAGTGCGCTCTCTGAACATTGAGCAACGTGCAACAATGGGAACAACTCTCGTCAGTCAGTTCAGGGAAGGGAACTAAAAACGGTATAATATATAGAGAAGAACAGCAGCAGCATAGCCAGGAGCCGTAGAAGAGCCAGGACCAACAAGGAACAATAATAATACTGGCAATAATGAAATGAAAATATATAAAAAAAACTTTTAGCTGCAGTCAGGGGTAACGGAGAAAGGTATAAAATACATATATATGACTACAGAAGAAGCAAAATTGCCAATCTCAAATTTTATCACTAATGGCAAAATTTCCGTTCTTTAATTTGCAATAAAAAAAGTCTCCAATTTTGGTATATACTAAAATAGATTTTATAATTTTTATAATTTGGTTTTTTAGCACAGCTACCAGTATAAGTAATACGATATAATATTATCTACTTGCTGATTTTTCTACAAAATACAGAATTAAAAATATTATAACATGGAGATTTCCAATTTTGCTTTTAGTCTGAGTTAAGGAACGGTAATTTTGCCATTAGCGAGAATATTACAGGCTTACAAGTGGGCAATTTTGCTTCTTCAGTAGCACTATATAGAATATCCTGAGCCTAGGCTTATTTCATACTGATATAGTGGGTCTATATACTTAGGTTGTCTGCTATGTGCCAGGTGCCTTATGTTCTCCTAGTATCTGTATCAGTATTCATACTTTGACTATTCTATTAAGTATGTACCTGTATAAAAGTGCTGTATAAAAGCCTGTGTAAATCTAAAAATCCTAATCTGTACTTATTACCTGTGTAAGTCTACCCCGTACTCTTTCTCAATGTAGGTACATACACAGCTTTATAGCATTTTAATTTCAAGTACAGTTCCTCTTACTCCCATTCCCAGTTTGCACATTGAACTACTTGAAAGGTGTATGTATATCCCCCCATTAAAATAAAATTATATACTTAAAAAATTCAGCCTCAAATGCAGCAGCAGCAGCGTCCACATTCCACACAAACATTAATACAACTTCATCAGAGCCACATATATGAGAAAAGTCTGGAGTACATAATATGTAGTCGTGTAGTAGAAGTACATACATAATTGCAATAATTGTAAATTGCTATAACCCCCTCTCAAACGTTATCTCTTTTAAAATGTTACTACAATACATACTTTTAGGGGGTACATCATACACCTATGTAAGTACAGTAAAAGTTTTGAAGAGAGTAATTCTCGAAACAAGGCTTCAAACTTTTAGGATACCGTTCAGATGGTAAAAGGACATTTTCCTCCCGGACATTTCCCCCCCCCCGGACAATTTCCTCCCGGACAATTTCCTCCCGGGCATTTTCCTCCCAACACGTAACCGAGGACATTTTCCTCCCAGTATCAAAATCGCTTCACTAAAGGAAACGAGTGTATCGATCAAAAAAAATTATATCGCCGGTAAAAGATCAAATCCGTTTCCTTCCACTGTTGACTAAAAGCATATCCGCTTCCTTCCACTTTTGATTTAAACAAGCATTTCTTTGGCTGACCAATTCATAGTAACACGGTTATGAAAAGTGCAAATTGCTCTAATTGCATATTTCAAATACATTTGTACATATTTAGAACATTATGCACTTTGTAATATTGTGCAGTTAGAACAATTTAAAGTTTTCGAAACATATAATTCAAACATTTTGCACTTTTCAAAATCATGTAGTTAGATTAGTTTGCAACTTAAATCCGTATATTTAGAACATTTTGAAATTTTAAAAATCATGGAGTTAGATTCGTTTGCAACCTAAATCCATGCAGAGAGAAAAACTTTATTAAGTCACTGTTGCACAATTGCAATAGCCTAACAGCTCAGTATACAATACAAAAATGTTATATTGGAATTTAAATACATTCAAACTAAGAAAAAGTAATTATATAAAATTTAAGTATATAGATGATGATTATAAATCTGAATTGATCCCCTTAAAGCACATAATAAAATGTCATCCACTACTGCCGACGATACGCCAAAATTTTTAGCCCAAGTTTTAAAATGTTGCGTTATCGTGCCACGTGCCCCGATGTAAAGGCCCGTTACTTGAACACTTTTCAAGTTCCATTTTTCCATGAAGTATTTAGCACAAGGTTCATAAATTTCTTTCTTTTCTAAGTCTACTGCAACCGATTGCTCCTCACTGTCTCCAAATTCAAACCGTATTGTAGGATCCAAAATATATCCGATTCTTGATGATTTGTCATAAGCAAGAATATCCACCCTCCTTGTAGAACCATTTTCGGAAACACAGTGAACTTCCTGTTCCACTTCAAAACCACGCTTAGAAAGGGTGTTAGCAATTATTTCACGAATTCCATGATGGCGACTGTTACGTATGAGTTCTCCCCGGACACAAGAGCCTAAGACATGACCAAGACTTTCTTTCTCAGCGCAGCAATGTCTGCACTGGATTCCATCTAAGCTCCTTCCTGGAATTACTCTTACACTAGTAACATTAGCATTCATTTTTAAACTGGTTACCCATTCTGAAGTGGTTAGTGCAACTTTATTAATCAACAGTTTATTTCCGTTTGGATTATCCTTAAATTGGCAAACTCCAGCTCCCCTTAATTTCATCTTGCACCAAGATTGAAATTCATTTTCTCGAAGTTTTGTACGCATTCTTTTTGTAATTTTACTTTTTGCCTCAGGGTCATTTAACTCTTCTAACTCCTCTTCAGTAAAATTTAGAGCCGTCTCACACTGTTTTAATTCCGCTTCAATGTCCTTTGAATATGGTACATACACATCATTTGAACTTAATAGAACCATGCATATGTTATAATGCTGTAGAAATGCTTCCCATTCCGCTTTAGTTATGGAAAGACCCCTCAAATTTTTCAGTTGTTAAAATCATGGAGTTAGAGCAATTCTCGACTAAAATCATGCATTAAGTGCAATTTACAATTTTTCAAATCATGAATTTAGAGCAATTCGCGTTTTAAAATCATGCAGTTAGAATCATTTGCAGTTATTAAAGCCGAAGTAAACGGATTTGATCCTTCACCGGCGAAATGTGTATTCGTAAACCTTCTCATGAATATGCAAAATTTAACCTGCAGTACGACTCAAGTTTAGTCGCATTCCCTTAACAAATATGTATTGCTAAAAATGCTAAACTAGTAATCGTTATTTCATAAAAATGGGGGAAAGATGCAATTTAGTGCTTCAGTTAGTTATTTACGAATGCGTATTTTTCGGAACGTCTCGAATGGATAAATTTTCTGGAAAGAAACACTCGTCCGTCGTAAACATGGACCCACTCGTTTCTTTGGCTGAAGTGATTTTGATACTGGGAGGAAAATGTCCTTGGTATGCTTTGGGAGGAAAATGTCCTGGGGGGAAAATGTCCAGGGGGGAAAATGTCCGGGAGGAAATTGTCCGGAAGGAAAATGTCCTACAACCCGTTCAGATATATGCAGCATACGCACGCAGTCAGTACTGTGTCCGTCAATAAGGGATCATCGGATTCTCTGATTTCACACCATTTATTTCTTTTGGTCTCCATCTGCAATCATGATACAAAAAAAAGAAGCAAAATGGAAAATATATGAGAAATGAGAATTATGGTAAAAAAAATAGTATCTTGGAATCCCAATATTACAAATTCAGTTTTGGTCATTCGTTATGGTCAGCGATAGCAATGGTAATGGTAATGGTGTTCTTGGAATTGACGTCTCTAGCAATGTAGCATACACACACAAGTTCTCGTCCTCGGTCGGCTATTGAGGATATAATTAGTTGTCAAGTTTTATAGCTTGGGAATTTTTTTTAAGTTTGTTGTGTGTAATGTAAAGGACATCTCTATGTAAACATATACAGTTCCTATTATATTCCTCTTTTCAATTCATTTATACTATGTGGTGAAAAAAGTTTATGTACATATTAGAATAAAAAAATACAGGCACATTTTTAGGAAGCTTCAGCCACAGCCACACTGACTGACACCTTCGACGTAGTTATAAAATACAAGTACCAGTATTTACATACAAAAAGGCATGCATGCAATTACTAATTTTATATCATTAAAAGGATAGGGAATAGGGATTTTAAAGCCGAAATATATAAGTATAATAGCTATATATAGAAATATCGGAATAAAAATATACGCAATTTAGTTTAGTACAGAGCAATGTTTAATTTCCCCTCTTGCACACTACAAGTCTCTAAAAGCAGGTAGATGTACGCAGTAATTGTAAGTAAATTGTGGATCTTCCCCCACTCGGAACGGATGTACAAAATGACGAGCCAGTCAGTATTTATTCTATAGATTCCATTCCATGGAATCATCATTGTCTCCATATTCCATAGGATATCACCGCACAGACAGACTGAACATGGCAGTATAGTAATCTGCAGCAAAGCGTCAACTATTATTATTATTGTTGTTCCTGTATCCCTGTGACAGTATCATTGAAATACACTACTGTAACCATTTAATTGAATTTAAAATACGCAAAACAAAAACGTCAATTCAATAGGTATGCATCCCTATACTACAAATTCTATGGGCGCAATGGGCAGGTACTTTTTACTTGTTTTTTGTATCTTTTACAGCAGTCAGTGCAGTGGTAGCGGATGTTCGAAAATAAGTTCATGACTGTATCTGTGCTAGAACTTTTAGTAGTTAGAATTCTTTTAAAAATACCTGTGCTAATAGGAAAAACCCTACGCAACCTGTGTACGATACAGAATATTTTACATACACCTGTAGGTAAAAGAATGAATGTGTATTAAAAATTGAATTATATGCGAAGGTATGATATGGTACGGTAAGGACATGGTCTTCATGGTCGTTGAACAGAGAGGGAAATATGAGGCAAGTAAAATGCCATGCAAATCATCTTATGAAACCGTATTAAATGCATATAAATGGAGATGCATGTAGTAAAATAATGTTTAGCGTTTGGCTCATCATTTAGAAGCCGTAGTCTGCGTTACTTTCAACTATCTGTAGGGAGCAACTCATGCTTGTCAAGAGAGACTAATCATATTTTCAGAGATGTAGCTGCTGTGAGATGATTATGATTTCATGTGTGAACGAGCCCTGTGCCATGAAAGTAAAAAATAAAATAAATATGAGATGATACATACAACGACTGCACCATGGCGGCATGGCATAGATACATATTGCCTCACAGTGGGTCGTCGCCAGTAGTATATCTATAATAATTATTATAATTATGCACCTACATAATCCCAGCGCAGCGGAGGTACAACAATAACAATTTAAGTCGATTTAGAAAATGAAAATTGAGTGCAAGAATAAAATAAGGAACAACTCGACTGAAGAATTTCAAATGTAAACGTTTACTGGACTTTTGCCATATCCATTACATTATGGTTTAGAATAGAAATCAATTTCTTTTAAGCTTTAACGGCTCTGGTGGATTTAGGTCCAAGCTTAGGTGCGGTAAAACCATTCCTGTAAAGAGTAAACAAATTACAAACATATTAATTACGTTACACTTTTTATTGAACGTAGGAATACTAATTGTAAACGAAATTGAAATTAAATTAAAATTAGGTTAGGTTTCATTTGGGGGAATATGTAATAAAATAAGTTAGAATATTCTAAAAATATTAGTTTATTATCGAGTTTTCTGGACTCATAGGTGTTTATAAGAACACGGATCTGACTGATCTATTAAAAGACTCTTTTATAGAGTCTTTTATATTAAAAAAAAATCAAATAGTCGCTACACTAGTCCACAATACATTAACTTTAGTACGAACTTAATACATAAAAGAAACGCAAGCATAGAAGGAATATGTAAGATCCCTGATTTCGATTTAAGGAAATTTAAATATGAAATATTTTAATGTCAGTTTTTTCACTAGGATTCTGGCCGTGTAATTTCAACTAGAATCAACTCTCAAAAAAAACTTTTTTCTTTCCCACATTTGTAACGCCGCTGCACTATTGGAAGACATCCGCTTAAGAAATAAAACATTTCTAGTTTGGAATCTTATGAAGTGTAACCGCTGACTTCAAAGTGGGTTCATTATTAAAAACTATTACAGCTGGTAAAATTTAAACGATTCAACCAGCCTCCTGAATAGCTACCTTTCCCCTTAAATATACATAGTAACAATTTATTAATGCAGAACACTATATTTAAAAATTCACTAAGATATCTATTATTCTATCGTAACTATCTTGATACTCACTACCTCTATTACTTAAATACCTACTTACTACTTTGCTTAATAAATAAAGCTTACGTTATTTTTTTTAAACAATTATTTAAAATTAAACTCAGCCGTATTTAACAGTATGCACCATGAATAGGGAAGGATCGAAGTGAAAAACAAATTGTTAACATGCTTCCACTTACTTAAATCGCCGTCTGACAACTTTGAGGTATCGGATGCGGCCAGTTCCGGTGGTCTTCCTTCTTTGAGCTTTGATACTCCAGTTATCTATTAAACAATAAATTAGCCACCACAATTAATCGTCACCTAATAAACGAGTCGACCGACCCCACAGATTTTATCATCCGCCCGCGCTACTAAAATGTGAAAATGTAGAACATATTCTTAAAAGCTTCGCTAAAATACAATCATAATCAATGATTGAATCCCTCCTGTCTCACATATTTTAAGCTGTAGTAATACCAAATGATAAAGTACGTCATACAATATAATAGGTAGTAGATACATTTCCCAAATTCGAAGCAATATTAATTAATGCATTAACCTTCAGCACTTCCCAACAAAAATGAACTGGTTTGAATAAACTTGAAAACGTGGCTTTTAAGCAATTCACCACAATCATATTTAATACATTTGCAATTAACAATTTGGGAAAGCGTGGCGCGCAAAACCATACTTGATCATTTAAGAGAAGCGTCCATAATCCCTTTTAAGACTCAAAATGAACCACGATGTATTGAGTAGTAATACATAATCTATAAGTCGTCGTCTACGGAACCCACAATCAACAACAATAAAAATGCTTATCAAGAATAAAATACAGTCAAGAAAGATTCGTCCACTTACAATGCCTTAATTTCGCTCTGGGGTAGCCACACTGAGCACAGGCAGACTTTTGAATGTGGTAAGATGAGCGGCCACATCGTCTGCACAATGTGTGCGTCTTATTTCTACGCTTTCCGAAACTCGAAGTTCCCTTCGTCTATTAAAATGGAATGAAAAGGAACAATAATAATTAGCACTGCAATTAATGAATATTCCAGGATATTTATTTAACTCAAAAACACAGAAAAATACAAAAATTAAGAAATAAAGTATGAAATGAAAATTAACTCACCATGATTTCAGACTGCTCCTCGTCGGAATGACTGAATGCACGTCGTTCTCTCCTCAATCGCACGCCTCGGCTAACGAACTGAACTCAGTGGCACGAGAGGCACCCTTAGCAATGGAAAATCCTGAACAAGTTTCAATACGAGCTCATAGAGGGCACGGTCTCCCTCTTTCGAGGGACGTAACAAGCTCACGTTTTTCTTAGACGAGAAAAGAATTCTTGTGTGGCGTTAAAGTTGCTGCTGAATGCAAGAAATTAAAGAAGGAAAACCACCAGTTGCAAATAAGGCTGTCTTCCCTTCAAACCAAACTTCAATGTCAAATAATGTGGTCACCAGAATGATTTCCATTTTCCATGGCATACCGGCTATACAACGTAGTACAGTTACACCTTTCTTACCACAGCACACAGCTATAATATAATGGGCTTCTGACTACCGAAATTAAAATAAAGTAGGTTAATTAACTTTTCCCGTTGTATCAACTCGGTTTCTGTGGTGTAGTGGTTATCACATCCGCCTAACACGCGGAAGGTCCCAGGTTCGATACCTGGCAGAAACAGTAATTTTTTGAAGATTTTTTAGTTATTTCTGTCACCAGACCTTAAATTAGTAATCATTTCTTTTTATATTCAAACGATCCTTCAAGTTTTGAAGGCAGCGTAATGGAATTAGTACATTTTCTCCACTAATTACGCAAATGTGGTACATTAATAGTAGATTATTATTGGTTCTGTTTTGGCATGTTCTAGATGTATACGGCCACATGGATGAATTAGTTCATTGTAATTACTCACTATATATTATAGACTTGACTTCATCGTTGAATTTTTGAAATAATAAAATAAAATAAAAATATAACAAACTAATAAATGAAATCTATCATACCATTATTGCATTGCATAGTATTGCATTGACCAACTAACAAGTGTGAAAGCAAAATTAAATGGTGATACAATATATCATAGCATAAAGGTTAGGGTGCGTTCACAAATGATAGCATAACTTGAGTAGGAAGATGGGTCCGAAATGTGACGATTTGCCCTATGTTTAACATCGTTGAGGAAGGGGAGGTAAGTCAAAGAATTGACCAAACGTGATGATATCATTTGTAAGAGATAAGAAGTCATTATAATTTAGGTCAATATCATTCAAATCTCTTAAATTATTAATGTTTACAACCAATTACTTTTTATTACTTTCGCTTTAAAGATTGAATTTTACCGATTATCTCCCAATCTGTTTCTGTGGTGTAGTGGTTATCACATCCGCCTAACACGCGGAAGGTCCCAGGTTCGATACCTGGCAGAAACAGTTATTTTTGAAGAAAATGGTGTCAATTTTTTTAAGAGATTTACTTAGCTGCTGCGCTTTATAATCATTTCTAAAATATATCACACCGCAGTATTATTATTGGCCTAGAAAAATTAGTACAATTTTTTATTTACGTATCAATTTTACTACACACAAGAATATTGCCTACCGAACAGCAAGTCTCACTACAGACTAAACATTTCTTATGGATAGTATAGTTAACTTAATGTTATCATTAATTATTTGCATGCGTTTTCACGAAGAGAGAAGAGACCGCAACGCTCACCGTTGCGGTTGCGTTGGTCCTTGATTACTAATATAATATAATTACAGTTTAATAAAATTAAAGCGTTAAATAATTTAAATAAACTTATAGTATAATATAAATAGCAGATTAATAGTTTCACACGATATAATAATAATAATAATAATAATAATAATTAATAATTTATTCATTGGGTCGATTTAACCGAAGTTCATACAACCAGACTCAACCAGTCACTGTGGGTGAGGAAATAGGAGGATACCGAGGTTGGATCTCGGTCTTTGTACCCTTTCACCTATCCCCGTCCCCTCCTCCACAGTAAAGGAGTCTCATTCCCTAGGCCCCTACAGTAAGTAGTGGTCACTAAGGAGCACCGAAGGAGATTGGGTTTCAATCAACCATCCAGTGACGTTTACCGTACAACACCCAGCCGTAAAAGATTAGCAGTGGCCGAGGATCGAAGCCGGGTCTGAGGCTGTAAATTTCGTTACAGTCTGCAGTCCTAACCGCTCACCCAAGCACGCCTGCTTACACGATATAATACACAAGAATTTATGGAGACATAATATTAAGATTATCAAAATCGACTTCGATATTTAAGTATGTGTATAAATGAGTACACCAAAATTCAGAGCTACTTTTGTATTTGCTTCCCAGTACAGTTGCATTTGTATTGAAATGTATATGTAGTACATATAACTATATGTACATATATAAAAATTCTAATTGAACTAGGTGCTTAATGTAGTACTTCCGCCCAAATAATAAGCGGGCAAAAAAATGTACACAGTACTGTATAGGTATTAGTACAGTTTTCTGTACTAGTTGTTAAAGCTGATTGCAAAACCGTTCCCTCTATCACTACACATTCTATTTTCTGCATTTTCATGTTTATAATTATTCATACCTTCACATTGACCAGGTTTACATGCAAACACTAAATCCGGATTTCACTATTCTCGATTTTAAATGTGGAGTAATTTTACTCCACATTTTCTTACACCTCATTTTCGGACCGTTTACATGCACTTTCAAAATGTGAAATAAAAATGGCGCGCAATCTGAACTTGCAACTCATTATTCTACTTTTCTTTTGGGGGATTACAGTTAACTATTTAGTCGTAGTAACGAGTACACATTTGGACTATTATATACATATTTTTATAAATGGATTCTACCAACAAGTTTAAGGGATAGAATTTTTAGTTAAGTCCATCTCCCTTAGTCTCTCAGTGAATATAGTTTTTTGAACTAAAGTGACAACCGAGCCTACAAGGGAAAAAGTCTCAAATCTGTGAAAAGATTCTTCCTGGGAAAAATTTATTATTATTATAATACCATCACCAAGTTGCGAGATTACAGTTGCTGTATTGCATTGGTATTAATTAATCATGAAGAAAATATGGAAGAAATGAATGATTGCAATGTATTATTGTTAGAAAATTTTCGAAAAAAACAAAATTCGAAAATAATCAAGACGACTTAAAAGTTAGAATTCGTTCACAATACTAATGACAGAAGTGCTATCAGCTAGCTTCCACGAAACTCTTATTCTTAAATTCTTTGCTGAATTTGTTTTGGTTTCTTGAAAATTTTCATTTCCAGACATTTTGGACAATTTGAACTGAATACCTTGACGTTTTAAAAATAATGAAAACATCCAAAAGTTCTGACCTGAGACAGGCCCCTACTTAGAAATAAAAAGGTTCAAGTTCCCCCAATATTTGAATATGGCGCCAATAATGGCAGCGCGAATTTTGAGATTTTGTCCTTACTCCTCTTTTTTGCCTATAATCTACCTATAACAAGTGGATTAAGCTATTCCTCATTTTACTCCACATGTGACGTCATATTCCACATTTGCTATTACTGCGCATTCCTGCGCGTTTACATGAGCTTCCAATGGGGAATAAGAAAAGTGGAATAAGGCTATACTCCACATTTAACTCCACATTTTGGTGCATGTAAACGTGGTCATTGTCACAAAATTCACAATTATACTGGAATATGTTATGTACAGTTAGTAAGTGTCGCAGCTTCTCCTATTATAAAATTATATCCCTCCCAGCGCAGCGCTCGTAAGTAGTAGAAGCATTGCTCAAAACCGCCTGACTTACAAAAGTCTAATGAATAAATCATAGTCTATATTTAAGCTGGCATTTCTCAACCCTCGAATCAGGTCTTGTTTTCCTTCTGTGGTCATTAACAAATCTTTATTCCTGAAAAAAATCATATGCAAAAAATAAGCATTGGATACTGAAATATGTAAAAGCAAAGTCCTTGAAATATGTAGATTTCTAAAACTATAATGTTTACGACATTTAGATCAGTTAATTGGTCAAATTATAGAAAATTATAGCATACCTTTTAATCCACTGCAAAGATCGGAAGTATAAATCCGAATTTTTGTACAAAACACTGGCAACAAAAATATCCAGTGCAGATTTTCTGGTTAAATCAGAGTTGGGGCGAATGATGATATTATCCACGCATAACTCCACCAGATCAGATACTTCGTACTGATGAGCCAACTGCATAACCTCAAAACTAAATTCTACATCCCAGTCATTTGGAATGCCACTTCTGCCGTCGTACAGATAATCCACGAAAGATTTAACTGCGTTGTAGCTGAATCCTTCCATCTTAATCTCTCCAGATTGTCGCTCTTGCATGTCGGTTTGAAACATTGCCTGAAATACTGGGCTGCGATCTGCCAAAAATTTTGAAAGAATCAATTAAAGAATTCCGGATACATTTTTTGACTATGAATATACTAAAATAATTAATTACCAACTGTCATTAAAAATTTTCCTTGTACCTGCAAGGATGGACTTCTTTACAGCTAGGCGTTCTCTGAGATCAGGACCAACTAACAAAATTGCATCAGATGAATCTCCATCGGATCCGGAACTACGAACTTGAATACTGTCCGTTAATGTTGCTAATCTCATCCGTTTCGACATATTCGTAGATACCGAGACTTGAAAATTTTCAGTGGGAAGAGAACACTCACGGTCCTCAGGAGCACGGGTGTTATCCCGATTCCAAGAAGCTAAATAAATTCGAGCTGAGATCTGAATTTCTACAGGAATAAATTTTTTATTCCCTTTGCACATCTTATAGGCTGTTTTAGTTTCTAGTTCTTCATGAGTGAGGAATGTGTCCTCCACAAAACTTGCAATTTCATCAGCTTCATCCACGACAGTTAAATGTTGAGGTGTTTGGCAAATGTTGCTCTCTGGCTCCACGTGAAAACCTAAAAGGTTTAGATAAGGAAATTACGAAAGATAAGATTTGCAGGTAGTTACATAGTAATTTTAATTTTAGAATGGTCCCAGCCGCCCTAGCACTAATTAAATAGAATATGACTTACCTTTAGTTAAGGCTACGGTGTTGTCTAAATTTGGGAATTGCATTTTAATCATACACTGATCAAATGCCCAACTATAAGATCTACACTCGGGAGAGCATTCATAAATATTTTGGCTTTTCTGCTGCTCCCTATTTTCTGCAATGAAATCATTCTCCTCCGTTTTATTTTTCCAGTGAAAACAGGTTCGCATTTTGATGAAGCCAGAATTATTTGTAGAGCTCAGGAAAACGATGCTACAAAAAAGAGAAAAAATAAGCAATTTAAGAACTCATAAACGCATCTAGAATTTGTATATAAATGCATTAAATTATGGTAACTATACATATATCACATATAATATTTAGTACAGCTTTATTTCGCAGATTATTAAACTTCTTGAATCACTTACAAGCGAAGTTTCCGATGAAAATATTTACATCGACAGTTCATTTTGCTTGGGAACCCGAAAGAGTACCTGTACGTGTTCTCTCTCTGAAGTTCAGGTTCATATTCAATGATCGTTCCAAACCCCCATTCTAAATTTCCAATTGAGTTCTTGATTTGCCTGTACTGCCAGTCAAGGGGCTCAATGATCTTCTGAAGTTGGAAAAACTGTGATAGAAAAATTACAATTTATCCAATTAATAATATGAGAAACATGAAAATTGCAAAATGCTATAATACTATATGTACGTATAACATCTAACATCACTTCATAATTTATGAGTATTATACACACTTAATAGGTAACATATATGAAATTATGTACGCTGCACGTGTATGACCTACTTAATATTCTCTTCCTATAGTTTGCATAGTGTTCTAAAAATCTTAATACAAAACAATGAGAATGGGTATAAAGGATTAAGATGAAGTGAAAGAGAAAATAAAATGGCAAGTGTCCTAATAATAATTAATATAAAACCTTACTCTAAATTTTGTATCTTCAAGTGTTTCCTCCATATTTAATTGTTTAATTATCTCAACAAGTCATCTACGCACAAAAATTAGCTACGCAATAAAAGAAACGCAACTGTCAATCCTCACGTATTCTCAATATGTTATTTGGACGCCTATGAGTAATGCCTCCAATAAATTATCAATTTTATTAATATTATGTATGTGTTTTTTCTAAAATACTTTGAAGCTGTTTATTGCTGTTCAATTTGTTTGATTACTGCGATTAATTCGATATTTACTTTCCACATTTAATTACACTTTCCCAGACAGTCAAATTTGTACACAACACTTTGAATTATGGCGCTCGGTCCAAGGAAAACTAGTTGAACTCATGCACACAAAAATATCGATTTTATAATAATATAAATATATATTTTTTTTTATTTATTTTTATTTTACCTATAATAATATAATATTATTTATCTTTATCTGACTGGGCCTGAATCAAAATTTTATTATTGGTTTTCTTTTTTCAATAAATAATTATTTCATTTTCTGCTAATTATTTTATTTCGATAAAACATTATTTATTCGTTATTATTTCAATCTATTATTTAATTCTTGCATAATGGAGCAACATACCCATCGTTTAATTCCCACTACCAAAGTTGTACATCAAACTCCTCCCACAGTTTTTCGAATGTACCCCTTATTGGGGTGTCATTAGATAGGCCTTGGTCCAGGAGACTAGGTTGTGGCTTCGGAAAATTTAACGTTTTGTCATTTTTTTGAATTATTCACGTTTTAACTTTTTTTACTTTGCACCAATCATGGCAATGGAATTCAAATTTCAAAAAATTCCGTGGTTCTGATTGGCACACATAAGGATAAAAAATTATTTATTCCTATTTTAATTTGTTTTTTAAGTGCATAAGATTTGTGAATTTTATTTAATATTTTTTTATAAAATAAACATTTATCAGAAAAATAATTTATTGTCAAAGTTGACACTGCCGATCGCCTACAACCACTTTCCACGTGTAGCATGAAGAACAATTATTGCCTTTCCACCAACCACCACCATTATATTTTGGCAAAAGGGACCGCATCAGCAGCCACCAATGCATTGCAATGTATTGCAACGCAATTACTTTAGAAATCGTATTGACTTGCAAGTACTGGAAATTGCATAGTCCAGACTTTCGCGTTATTCAATTGGACGTTATTTTGGATTTGCTAAGGTTCGTTCTGCAATTTCAAACCCCTCCCCCCTCCCCCCCCCATCTTTTTTTGGCATGCACACCCATGCTTCTTCCACCTACATTTTTACCACTACCACAGCCCAAAAAAGCAGAACTTAATCCCAACCAACTCACAACCACCCCCGCCAACAAAACTGGTGGAATTCCATCCTGACCACCACCAACAAAAACCAAATGTAATGCCCACTAAATCTCTAGTAAAAAAATATTTCGAGCAAGCTTGTGGGCAAAGCTCAACAAATATAATGCTAATATTGCTAATATAATATTTTAGGGTCTATAAACCAAAGTATTAATTTCAGCCAAGCCTGTGGTAAATACTTAACTCAGCCAACACTGCAGTAAAACCTTATCCCAGCTTCCGACCAAAGTCTTCCACTATAGAGTTACGCAGTAAAATCACTGATCATAATTAACCCCGAAGAAGTCCGATTACATAGCGTTACCCGGGTAAGACTCCAAACGAAACTAACTTATAGCACACCTATAGAAAATACTTAACCCTGACAAAGTTGAGATTAGACCCTACCATGGGCAAGTATATGGTCAAACCATACCTATACCAGCCCTGTAATATTACTTAACATACCCCGACCCAGCCTTACGTAATACATTTTTTAATGAACCCATTAATTAATTAATTAACTCTCAAGTTGATTGATTTACCCGTCGTCCCAACATTACGGTAAATTTAATTATGTCGTCCTAATCATTCCAGTGTTACCGTAGTACAACGTTGACCCATTAATTAATTATTTAACCCTAAGTTGATTGATTTACCCGTCGTCCTAACATTACAGTAAATTTAATTAGGTCGTCCTAATCCCTCCAGTGTTGCCGTTATACAAGAGTCTGTTGTTGTAGGTAGCAGAGTAGTGCTAATACGTGAGTAGGCCAAGCCGCAGATCCAAAAGGCGTCAGTTTCGGGCCATTTTCCCCAGAAGATATTCGTTTAACTTATAGAGGTTGGGAACGATGCCCCTTAATATTATTATCTAACTTCAAACCACCAGCACCCCCCTCCCTTCTGCTAGCAACCCGCCTCGGGTTGCCTGATTGCTACCATTATATTTTGGCAAAAGCGGCCGCGTCAGCAGCCACCAATGTATTGCAACACAATTATGGACTTGCAAGTAATGGAACTTGCATTGACCAAAGCCTAATATCCACCGCTGGTCTAGAATTTGCGTTATTCATTTGGACGTTATTTTGGATTTGCTAAGGTTCGATTATCCAGACTACATATTTATTGTTTTTCTATGAAGATTGATTACACTATTTCGTATTTTTAAGCCCAGGATTTTAAATTACAGCCTGACTGCGAATTGAAGAAAATTTAAATTACAAAAATGCATTGACGTATGTTTAGTAGTGAGCAGTTTGTAAGTCCAAGTTTATAGCTTTTACCTAATTTAGCTAGAGTCAATACGACGTTCAATTCACCCCATGGTACTAATAATCTGGTAAATCTTGAAATATTCTACTACGAAGGTGGGATACAGTAGTAGTAGTAGTGGGTAGTGGCAGCAGGGCAGTGTTAAGGGAACGTGCATATATCATGTGGTACCAAAATTCGCAATTTTGAACCCCGAAACTGAATTCAAGTATGTAACGCAGTACATGCTGTACTTAATATCCCCACTGGATTAGTTATTACCATAGACTTGATTGGGGTAAGTTTTGACCAGATACTTAGGGTAAGATATTATCCCAACTTTGTCAGGGTTAAGTTTTTCCGATAGACGTGATACAAGTTAGTTTTGCCCAGGTACTTCACCCACTTACTCGGAGTAAATTTGGATCAGTGACTTGCGGAGGTAACGCTATACTGAAAGACTTTGGTCAGATGCCATAATGTTAAGTCCTAATTGTAATATGTCCTACATGTAATATGTCCTATATGTAATATGTCCTACATGTTATATTTCCTAATCGTAATATGTCCTACATGAAATATCGTCAGTGAAAAACCAAAATGACCCATATCCATTTTCCACCAAAAGCAAACTGAGCCATATCCAAAACGTTTTAAAAACAAAATAACCCAAATCCATGTATTTCCACACGTACGCCCAAGTCAATTCAAATACAAAATGCATTAGATGCAGATTTGAACATGAATTTTTTGCATGAATTTTAGGTGTACGCGTGGAAATAAATGGATTTGGGTCATTTTGTTTTTAGAATGTTTTGGATATGGCTCAGTTTGCTTTTAGTGGAAAATGGATGTGGGTCATTTTGGTTCTTTACTGACGATATGTACTACATGTAACATGTCCTACATGTAATATATCCTACATGATATATGTCCAACATGTAATAATTATGTCCTATGTAATATGTCCTATATGTAATAATTATGTCCTACATGTTGTATTTTCTTAATGTAGTCAACGACTTGGTACTGTTAATTCAACGTTTGGCCCTAGGGATGCAAAATGCCTTTACCGGCACCTAAAATCAAATAAATACCTTCCCATCGCCTATTAATTCTATTCTTAATGTATTAATCGCAACCCATCGGGTTGCTACCTGCTAGTCTCTTAATTAACGCGTGCAGTGTTACGGGGGGTTGCCAGCTTATACAGTGTACTCCTCCTACAGTTTTAGGAATTTACCCCTTATTGGGGTGTCATTAGATAGCCCTTGGCCAAGCGGAGGCCGATATAGTCTTGGAAAATTTAGTGTTTTGACACTTTTTTGAATTATTCCCGTTTTAACTTTTTAGCTCTGCACCAATCACAGCCTGAAATTCGAATTTTTAAAAATTCCAGGGTCCTGATTGGTACAGAGCTAGATTTTTAATTGCAAATACCTCTAACTTGAACGCCGTAAAATTTGAGGAAAAAAATGCAAACCGGTAAAAAAAATTTGAACTTGGCGAGAAAATTACTAATCTAATTTTATTATTTTATTTAGCCAAAGTTTCCTATTGTATAACTTACAACTACATCGTATCCATGTCTACTTTGCATTACTGCACCTACACTGAAGTCAAAATTAAGCTTCGTAATATTAGTTCCCTAACAGTAATAATTTATTTTTTTAATCTTTTAATTAAAAGTCCGTTTAATGATTGGTCTTGAGATGGCCCCTGTTAAAAGCCACTACACGTTGTGTGCGCTTCAGTTTTCAACTATTTGCACTTTTCATGGTACCATTTGACGTGTCTGCAAGCCAAGCTTTTCGTAAAGTCTTTTACCTTCCAAGCCAGTGATCCAATAAAATTGTGCATGCAGCATCCGGAAGTAAAAGATTATATTGAACAAAATAGGGTGAATTTTATATCGCACAAAAGACGCACGATCAGGTTTTACTTACCTCTTGCGTAAAAAAGTAAAAATGACTAATACGATTTATTTAACCCGACTTAATTTAAAGCCCTAATTCCGGGCTAACCTGAAATCAAAACTGATCCCAGATATGTCGGTGACCGTAGCATAATCAGGTTAAGTTTCTGATCACAACATACCTGGATCGCGCATGTGGCAAAACCATGCCTCGGTTAAGCCTTTGGACTTTGGGGCCATCCATGCATTACATTTTATGTTTCATGAGGGGGAAAGGGTTCAGGTCAATGACGCAATAAAATAGCAGGAGGGGGGGGGGGGGAGGTTTAAGCAAATGACGTTTCAGGCAATTTTTGTAAATTTTAAATTTTTTATTACGGCGAATCAAAGCAGATATATAATTGATAAAATGTAATATGTGGTATGTAATTATTCATTTTTCTGAAAAATGTATGTATATATAAAACTTTAGAAAATATGAAAAATTCTTTAAACAACCATTTAAAAAGTTGAAATGTTTATAGTGGGGATGGGGGGGAGTTTCAAAGAATGACGGTGTAGTGACGATTGAAGAGGGGGAAGGGGGTTTTGCACAAAAAGCTGAAAATTATTATATGGATGGGTCATTTGATCATAGCTTAGCCTGGGCAAGGTTGGGTGTGAAGCTTACCCTGGGCCCGTCCGTGACCATAGCGCAAAACGGGCAAATTCTTGGGAAAAACTTACCCTGAGAAAGCCTGTGAGCTCAACAAATATAATAGAATACGACCGGTGAGGAAAATCATTAATTTTGGGCAAGTCTGTGGTAAATGCTTAAGCCAGCCAAGCTACGGTGTAACTTATCCCGTGCGAGCTGATCAAAGTCTTTCACTATTGCGTTACCTGGGCAAGTCACTGATCAGTACTTACCCCGAGCAAGTCCGATTCCATACTTCAACCCGGAAAAGGCTCTGATTAAAACCTACTCCTACCACGTCTATGAGAAAATCTGAACCCTTTCAAAGGTGAGGTTAAAGCTTACCCCGGGCAAGTATGAGGTCAAAACTTGCGCGGTCCAACCCAGTAGTGCCTTTATTTCAAGCTAAGGGGCCATCCATATATTACGTTTTAGGTTTTTGTGCAAAACCTCCACGTTTCAACTCTTTATAAAATTCTTTAAACAATTTTTCACATTTCCTAAATGTTTTCACTTTTTCTCGACAAAATAAAATATCTACTACATGTTACATTTTATCTATGCCGTATCTACTTTGATTTGCCGAAACAAAAAATTGACTGAAACGTCAGACGCATGAACAGCCCCCCCCCCCGTCGGCCGATTCAAAGCGTCACACCCCATGAAACCTGAAACGTAATATATGGATAGCTCTATTATACTGGGCAACCCCAAAGTCGATTTGACCACAACCTTATTTACTATAACAACTAAAAGAGAAAAATGTATGTTATATTTTTTACCGCAACCCATCGGGTTGCTAACCTGCTAGTCTTTTAATATTCCTCAATTTTACAAAAAACTGGACCAAAACTGAGTGAAATTAGCGTACACACACATACACAAGCAGAGCCTATACTAAACTTAAAACTATACTTACAAGAGGATCGTTATCTAAGTTTTTTCAAGAATTCAGAACCAAGTTTAACTTGTCTTCAAAATTAATGGAAAAAATTGGATTATAATATATGCTCTCAGAGGATCTATCCGGATTTATTGTCATCATATAAATACTTTTTAGAGTTATTATGATTAACAGAATA
Organism: Dicyrtomina minuta; assembly: GCA_949802685.1. Classification (NCBI taxonomy): domain Eukaryota; kingdom Metazoa; phylum Arthropoda; class Collembola; order Symphypleona; family Dicyrtomidae; genus Dicyrtomina; species Dicyrtomina minuta. Next base: position 74,360,430 of record OX461808.1, on the reverse strand, counting down.
TTGTTAATATTTGCTTTTACTTTTAAAAATATTGTGTGTATTTTATACTGAGTCGTAAGGCTATTGTAGTTGTACAACAACAGTGACTGAATGAAGTTAATTATACTAGTAAGCATGCACCGTAAGCTTCTAATAACTCCCGGGGGAAGTTGCGTCAAACTTAGCCACAGACCCGGGAGTTATACGAGACCCAGGAGTTTAAAAAAGCCCGAGAGCTAGGTCAAACTTAGCCACAGGCCTGGGAGTAATTTAAACAATGCAAGTTAATTTCAGCAAAAAAACATAAAAGCATAAGAGCCAGAGAGAGATACGCCTGGAGTTATAAGACACTCGGGAGTTATGAGAGACCCCGGGAGTTGTGTCAAACTTAGCCACAGACCCCGGAGTTGAAACAATATTAACATGACTTACTGTTAAACTGTAACACATTGCAACCAACCACGACCTACGACATGGATGGTAAGCTCCACGACTCGAAAATAAGTGTTTTAATGAAGCTTTAGAGCACAACATTGCCCTTGGTGAAGGAAAGGTTTAAGCTAAGCATACTTATCGTTAGTTTAATAGGTAATAATAACCGTTTAATCATTAATAATGGCGCGGCGCTTGAAAACCTGGTTGCATAACCCTAATATAGGAATAGGAAGAGCCAGAAGATCTTATCTCTTCTAACATCCCGAGTGTAATATCTAGGGAGCCTCGAAGGAAAATACAATTTCTTTTCGGATAATGAATTATATTTAAAAATTAAATATTTTAACATGGAGCTTTGAAAAAAAAAACTGTGACCTCTTTATGAAAGTATTTACAAGGCATACATCAAACCAAACTCTCCAAGATCCCCTAGCTAAACAGTTTAACCTTGCATTTCAAAATTTCAACAAAAACCTCAAAAAATTCAAAAACCCTGGAGAGAAAAGTAATAACTTTATTAATGGAATCTACGTGTACGTTATCATGGAATTATATTCCATCAAAAAGTATGAGGTGAATTGAAATGAGAATGAAAATGTGAAAAAGTTCCGGAGGAACAGAAAATAATAAGATGCTGCTCGCTCGGGTCTCAAGTTCCAATTGATTTATTAAGATCAGTCTTTGTGTTGAGTAAAACTCGGTTAGTGAAATTTAGGTATACCAATGTTTATACATGTAATTTCCTCCACGTACTGTGGGCATGAAACGTTCAAATAATATGAGTATGTGTCACAGCACATACGAAATAATACATAGAATGTCCATCCTGTATTGTGAAACTACGGATGGTTTCTGCTCACCAATAAAGTCATAAAACTTAATGGCTGAGTGACAAAGTGACGGTTTGGATAAAGGATCCCAAACGTCAGCATAAACAATGCACAATGCTTTTAGATAGGAAAAGCTTTTTAGATCAACTCCTTAGAGTTTACAATAATTACTCAAATATTCTTCACCATGTTAAAGGAGATAGAACTATTTGCAATTAGATAGAAATGATTCTAAATGGTACGGATTGCTTCTGTAGAAGGAAGGACAATCCTGCTGATCAATACAATATTACATTATAGAATTTAGTTCATAATGAAATCATCCCTCCTTACCATGGACGGGATTTACCAATAATATAATGAATGTGCAATTTCCACATTCATACTCTGCTTACGTATTACCTCTCATGATTCAATACTAGCATTATAAATGGATACATAATATCAATGATTAAGATATCCTAATATGTATGATTAAGTACATCTATATCTCCTATCTACATAGTATAGGAATATAATGCATAGATACATAATAATACCTCCTTACTTGGCAGGTATGTATGTCTATATTTTAACACCCTCCTTCAATTTGAGGTAAATGAATTAAAATAACAATGAAATGATCCGAGAATTGATAAATCTCTAATATAGAATTAACATACATAAAATCTGAACAATTTGAAATGATAACATAATTAAAAATTCAACAAAATATATAATTTATATTTTAATATACTACACCATATACATGATCCGTCTCCTTGAAGAGATTATCCAGGTGTGTCCGTATTTAGAGTTGTCCAGTAAATTCGGTGGGTCTTCTGTTAGCCACTTCGGTTGGAGCTGGTCCAATGAGCTTGAATGTGTTCAAGTAAATCCGGTAATGGGAGTTCGACAGGCCGTCTGATGGGCTGGAACTGTTGTACTGGGTCTTGGTCGGCAGGAACATCGCTCGACTCTCCAGGTTTATAAATGACGGGTAGAAATATCCAATTTGCATGATATTTCTTTCTCTTGATACATGGTCGTCCATAACGTGACCAATGTAGGTACAAATTGATCATGGTAAAAATGACAATGATATGTTCAATAAGTTCCATGAGAACTGAACTGCTTTCATCTGGAAAGGCTTGGTTATAATCCAGGACAGACTGAGTGCTACCCGATGTGTACGAGGGTAGTTGCGGGCCTCCAGGTTGCTTTGATATGCTTAGGCTGAAGGTGAAGTCTTGTCCGATTTTCTGGCTCAGGCTTACATGGTCAATAAGGCTGCTATTGAAAGCTGAGGCTGAGTATTTCTGGGATGCGGCAATGCAGGCCAAAGTCATCCAATTATCTCGGAAGTGGGAATAAAGTGTAAATTTCGGTTTGCGTCTGACTTCCTTTTTCGTGTACTTTAAATCAACTAGGTCCTCTAGCTCGCTAGTTGTGGATTCAGAACTTTCTCTTTTCTTTTTCTCGTCAAAGAAATTGTGGTTCGACACTGACATAGGTTTTGTCGGTGGAACTTTCTCTCCGATTAGCTTTTCGGGTATTTCCTCCAGAGTCAATAGTTCTGGGGTACAATTACAAAAACATGTGATGGATGTGCCCTTGAGTAGATTAGTAATCTTCAGATGATTATAATAGTTTGCTGTATAATCATATCGTCTGCTTTCCTGACTATAAAACTGGGTGTAAGGCTTCCAAGTTTTACTGCGTCCTACGGAAATTTCTGGGTCAGTTTGGAAATCATAATTCTTCCAAATCACTGCTATGCCAGGCTTGACTTCTGGGGTCCTTGTCCTAGCAGCTTCTGGTGTACGATCTGGTGGATCTTCTGAGTATTGTAACTCTTCCTCTCGTCCGTCCAGAGTAGCGAATTTAAATGAATGATTTAATGTATAAATACTATATGTATTTACTGTGGAGTCCTTTTCGGTATGTGTACCAAGGTCGTCAATGTTAATAAAAATACTTTGGTTCGATATCCAGTCAGATATAGTACGCGAAAGACTATCTGCCCTGGGAATATGATGATTTGAGGAACCGTCTTCGGTTTTCGGCTCTTGATTGGTCACCAACAACTTGTCAGATTTGTGGCAATCATAGCTTTGAAACAGCTTGAGGTACGGACATAGTAGTCCTACATCTCGGTTTTTGTTTAGACTGAAAACGTCATTCAAAATTTGTTGGTCATCTAGGGTAAAGATGTCCCTGTGGTTGCAATTACTTGTAGTTGGATTTTCCAATCCTTCACTTTTGCCAAGCAGAATTATCAAGTTGTCTGGTTCAAGTAAAAGTATACTTTCACCTCTGGTGAGTGTATCTTTCTCGAGGAGATTCTGACGTCGGGCTGACCGGTCACTGGTTTCTCCGAGCTGATTCGAAATTGTATTTAAAATTCTCTTCCTTAATGGCTGTTTTTCGGCGGTGTGCCTGAACTGATTGTTATCCTCGGAATAATGTAAATACCGGGAGTAAGACAATACGGGAGGTATCTTCCATCCCTTGAAGACGTGGATGAATACTGGGCGATCTGTCTTCTGTGCCGGAGAATGGGACCACAGTTTATTTGCTATCAAGAGCAAGCACAATTGAACTCGATCTAGGCTCCCTTCTCCTTTTATTCTTGTTTTGAATTTTCGTGATTTCATGTGGTCATCACTGTTTTCTTGAATGTGTTTTAATCTGTCTCCAATCTGTAACTTCTGGAGATGTATCATGGTGCACAATGGAGGTCCTTTGTCGGGTTGACATCCCCCAATGGCAAACTCAACTACTAACCCGTGTCGGGGTTTTCTTTCTGTACTGTCCAGGCCTTTGTAATCGACTTCTGGATGTAGATTATCTAGAATTTCCGTCTCAGTAGGACAATTCGGTTTCAACAATTTCGTACGTACTGTACTTTTGTTTGTTGCTTGACATAGTAGATACGTCTTATCACTGGTGAAAGGTGCAGGCTCTATCTGTACGCTTAATGATAGGGCAACTTTCATTGTACTCCTGTTATAGGAAATAATAGGAGATTCGAACACAATATATTGGCTTCTGTTCCAGAAGGCTTGTTTGTTACTATTACTGACTGTTATAGTCTTCCACTTCATTAATTTGTGTAAAGTTCGGTTTCGGGGCCAGAGTGTAGGAATGTCTAGCTTGATCATTTCTATCTGGGCTTTCAGCTTAATCTCTTCCACCTGCATACTTGGTGGGGCTTTCTCCGGTTCTGTGAGTAAAGCATTTTCTTTTAACTTGGTTGTGAACCTGGTAGTAACAGGTGACTCTTCATTTGAGTGCTTCATATCAGTGGACGTTGATCCATCGCATAAAATGGTACTTAAATCTTTTGATGTGTGTTTCGGAACTGGGTTCCTACACTGTTCGATCTCTGAATTTTCTGATCGTAGTACTTCGTCGTCTACTTGGTAAGTGCGTGGGTCTTCCATATCTCCACGGCTTATGTTTCGAAAATTTCTTGATTCTGTTTGTTCTTTTATTTCCTTCCCCCCAACTGGGATGAGGGTTAATGACGATTGCATTTTCGTTTGTCTTTCTTCTTTCTCCCCCCTTACGGGTCCTGCAGTATGCAACTGTTCGGATCCGTAACCATGGGCAACTGGAAATGAAATCTCTATTTTTCGGAAGGTGTCTTCCAGACTAACATTTTCCGTAGATGGGGTATTTCGTGATAATCCTAATTGATCACTGGAGAAACTTCTGTTCACTTCTTTTGTGAATTCAGGGATTGGATGCTTTCGCAAGGCTGGCATCTGAATTAATGAGCTTCCCATATTGTAAACGGGAAACCGATGGAGAAAATCGTCGCATGTCTCCGTCCGCTTGCTCGTAATGTTGGCTCGGCGGCTTTCACTTGCTTTCTTCTGGTGAAAGGCTTCTGTAACTCGATTCCCAATTGTTGGAAGAGTTGACATCTCATGACTTGTCTTCTTTATTAGGTCATAATAGTGATGAGAGTTGTCCAATTTGGTCTTGGACCATAGTTGACCCTCCTGAAGGGTGACTGTGCCCGAGTGTCGGGGCTTTAATTTATTTGAATGGTGTGTGGTCAGTGTACTTGCATAATTGAGTCCAACCTGGAGTCTGAGGATCTCAGTACTCAAATAATTTTTCCCAAAAAAGTTATAAAAGCTAAAAGTTTCTGTCTCGTGGTAAAATGAGTTCTTTCTAACCCAAAGGGAATCGAAGTTCGAAATGGGTGATCTGGTACTTTTACCATAAGGAGAGAGTCTCGTCTCCTGCTTTATATCCGGACCGGAAATCGATAGAGTAAATCGATTTGTTCCCTTCCTTGTTAAAGTTGAATTGATTATGAGGGGTGACTTCGGTTTATAACGGATGTCATCACCTTGCAGAGTTGAGTGACGACCAGGTGGTTCTTCCTTCGTCTTGTTCTGCTGATTGCTGACTACCCATGTAAGTGTATGAAAACTTCTCCTGGTTACGGAGTTCGGGTAGGATCTCACTGAACTAGAGTCTTCATGCGCTCTTCCGTTAGTGATGTATAGGCATATCATGAGTAATATGATGCATGCCATTTGGAGTCTGTCTCTTAATGTCACAGATCCTTTTTTCTTTCTTTTCTCTTGGTGAGAATTGCTTTCTTCACTGTTGTCTTCGGAGTGCTTTCTCCTGACTTGCTTTCTCGTGCAGTACTCTTGACTGGACACGGATGGTGAAATGATGGCTCGTGGAGCGCTTACTTGCTGTTGTGTGGGCTCATCGGAATCTGATGAGTCTGTCCAATAGTTTCGAATATCTCTTGATGTGAACGGACTTGCTTGGTCCTTTGATGTAGAAGTAGAATTAATTTCACTTCTTGACTCGACTGTTCGGACTTGATCCTCAGGAGTCGTTCTGCTTTCTTCTGTTCGGACTTGGTCCTCAGAGATGGCTGTATTTTCGTTAAACTCTCCTGTTCGGACTTGATCCTCAGGAGTCCTAGTGTTTTCTATGTTCCCTCCTGACTGAAGGCCTTCTGACACTGGGTTATTTTCGGTGAGTCTCACAAAATGATGTGGATGAGTTCCTTCCAAAAACTGATGCTCGAACTCTTCACCTTCCAGTCTGTCTCCTAAAGAGATACGACTTTTTAGTATTCGTCTTCTATCACATTTGCTGGATGCTGTCCAAGGCAGGGTATGCGCATAGGAGCGCTGAGGGTTTATGGAGTGTATTTCTTCCATAGGTTTTTCTGTCAGTAATTTCCAGAGAAGTTGGAGCTTCGGATCAGTATTCCTGCTCGTTTGAACTTCTCTCCGGAATTCGATAGGATACCTATGCTCAATTTGGCTAGGTAGCATATAATATATCGGGGACTTCTTCTGTCTGAGTCCGATTTCACACAATTGAGTGTGCAGGGATAGGGCCAATTGGTGGGCTTTTGTAATGACATCGACTTCTCGTCTAATGGTAGTCTTCTCTTTAGAAAGAAATGCCTTGACTTGCCAGTGTATGAGAGTCCCATTGAATATAATACAACTCACTGTAGTTAAGTATTTAGTCGAGAGACTTGGGACTTCCGTGTGGACTTCCAGGTTAACTTCTTGGGATTCGACCTGAGTCCTTGACTTTTGATAGTCATGATCCGGGTAATACCGAATATTTTCTGAACTAGTGGTGTATAGGTATTCCACTATTCGCAGTGCCTCTTGTAGGTCTTTGGCTGTAGAAATACTTGTATTCTTTCCTAGCTGTTCGACATCGTATGAAATGTCTGGTCGGGTAGAGTCCCGAATTTCTAGCAGTTGTCCGAGTATGTCATGGTAGGCTATATACTCCGTTTCCGAAAGATGCTGAGCTTTCTTAACCTTTTCTTGAAAATACTGAGATTGAATAATCGCTTCGTATTGTTTGTATTGTTTGCGTAGGCTTCGAATCTGCGATTCTTGTGACAGGCTTATGTATGTGGCTGTCCGGAAGATGTCCATCTTCCTCCATTTCTTTGGGTTGAGTGTGCAGTCCACTCTGATGCTACGGCTTAATTCTTTTGACAAAATGTGTATGTCGTTCAGGTGAGTCGCGGAGGCTAATGCCTCTTGACCATCAAGTAGGAAATACGTATTGTGTATCTCTTGATCTTCGTCAGTATATGACTGTATATAGAGTGCGGTCTGATACCTGCTCTGATGATACTGAAGGTCCTTCAGTGACTGCTGTACTCCAGCTCGTGCCTTTTCCCATAAATAGATTGGTTGATAGGCTGTGTCTGATCGGTAGACTAAATCGTATGGATGTGTAATCCCTTCTGGTGGCTCCAGGAATAGTATTGGTCCTTCTGCAAGGGCCTCATGGGGCAATGGACTGAATGTAAACTTTGCTAAGTATTTTCTCCGAATTCCAGCTTCAGCTAGAATGAGCCTTGACGTTGTGAGTCTTGCTATGGTAGTCTTGAGAATGTCAAATGATAGATTCTCTTTGCCTTCCACACTTTTAACTAGTGTGACAGCATATTCGTTTGTTTCGACCTTGTGGTCATAGATCCATGAGGATTTCAAAACTCCTTGATTAGTAGGACGTTTTGACAGAGTCCATTGGCCACTTCTCATGTGGGCTTGAATTTCAGTATTCATTGCTTCTTTCCATTGAAAGCTTTCTGAGGACTTAAGTGCCTCTTGATACGTTTTAGGAATCTGTATCTTCTCTCCTTCATATGAGGGTATTATTAGCTTCTCTGGGAGGTTGTGATAAGTCTTACGATCCTTGTTCTGGACTTTAATCCCTCCTCGAGCTGAGTATATCTTGACTATTGGTAGTCTGAATGCGCCTTGGGCTGATTCATGGGTAATTCTTTGTTTTCCATGAATGGCAAAAATATCCCAATTAATGCCTTGAGGGTTAAGTCTTCCCTTCTGTGAAGATGATTCATCGGCTAAGTAGCCTGAGGATCTCAGTAGGGTATATTGAGATTCCTGTGGTATTCTTGTCTCTCTTGCTTGTAGAGCAGTAGATCCCAAGAAATAATTTACTTCGTTAATTCTGGCCGTTGTTGGAAACGGGCTTCGTGTAAGGAGGCTCGACTCTACATCGAGGAGCGTAATTGCTTCAATGTGTGGTTGTGTTAACCTTCCTTGTGATGTATTGAGTGAGAGTTCCTCTTCACTCTCTTCGCTGTGGACAGTGCGATTTTTTGTTTGCCTTATAATTGTCCCCGGAGTTGTAGCTTCTGACTCCTTTGTTTTCTGAGAATTGCACTTGAGTGACTTATAATTCTGAATTGATGTAGTGGGAGCTGACCTTACTTGTTGAGTGCCGATGGGCCTGATTGCGGGAATTTGCTGGAATGTCATGACCAGGCTTTGTATTTCATTGCTGCCTTCGTATAGCGTTGTGGCTTGCATCACTTGCAGTGGTGTCTGTGTGTCCCCCCCACCAGTGGAAGGTGACTCGTAGAATAGCATTCTACTCTCGTTTCCTGTGTAAGTCATTCCCATGCTTTTGCATGCATAGTTGACTGAGAAGATATTCGTTGCTTTCGGTAGGAACCAGACATTCGTCAGTACTTGGGGTTCCCAATCTTCTCTTCCATTGTAGGCGGAGACTATAATCGATCCGCAGCCGGGTGATGAGACTTCTTTCTCGTCGGCTAATGTAATTGTTCTTTCTCCATCGGAGAATTCCGAATAATCATGAAACCAGTCTTTTCGTCCGCATAGATGGACGGTAGCACCTGTGTCACATGTCCAGTGAAATTCAGGTTGTTGAGAGAGGAGAGCTGAAATGTATTCATTCTGTATGAAGGGCTTTTCAATTGTGAGTATCGGGGCCTTCGTGAGTTGAAGGGCTTTGTATAGTTGCCCCTTCCCTGGATTGGGGTATCTGATGCTCTCTCTCGTTGCTGCCTCTTGTAAAGTGTCAATATCATACCGATATGAGTTGAGGGCTTCTTGTCTTGTACAATGATTTGGCTTCCAGTAACCCGCAGGTTTGACTTCTGGATTCTTGAATCTGACCATAAGTGCATGGTTCGATGGATTCTTGGCTGTGTGAGCCTTCCGGGCATTATCTAGATCCTTTTTCAGTTCAGGATAGATGTCTAGGAGCAGGGCTCCTCTGATGGGGATGCACCAACTGTCTTGGCTACATCTGTGTTCTGTATCTGCCTCTGTTGGGGCTTTTCGAATTAACTTGATTAATTCTGGGTGCGGCTTAATTCTGGCGCACAGAGACTCCGGATTAAAGGTCAATCCTAATCTCTCTTGTATTTCCTTGAGTGAGGATTTAGCGTTTCTCCTCTGGGTAAATTTCTTGTAATTTCCCAGGTACGATTTGCTATGACATTTCCATTTTCTTGGCAATGGAGATGTGAAGGAGACTTTCGGTGCTCCTTTTCTCTTCTGTAATGACGACTTTGATTGTCGAGGGCCATCTTGCCGATGGGCTTTATGACTGGAGTATTTCTTGGCATACCAGTCCTTGAAATCTGGTTCAAGTAGATGAAGTAATTCCGATTTCTTATCCATTAGGAGATAATATCCTAGGATGTGATTCATGTACATTTCTCGGCTTAATACGGGCGAGAACGGATTTGCAGCTAATCCTTTGTATAGGTCATCGTCTGACAGTTCTTCAGTGAACTTTCCCTTATTATGGAAATGTGATTTGAGCTTGTAGAGAGTGTCTCGTCTCGCTCTTGCCTTTAGGATCAGAATTCCTAATTCGGCTTCGGTGTCATCGAGAATGGATTCAATGTCAGCCATTCTCTGCTTTAATTGTTGCAGTTCGATTTTCGGATCTTCGCTATCCTGTTCGGAAATTTCGGACTCTGAATTGTCCTGAGTGGGATCTTCGGACTTTGTGTCGTCCTGATCGGGGTCTTCGGACTCTGAATCGTCCTGACCGACGGTTTCGGACTGTGTATCGTCCTGCCGTATGTCTTGAGTGTGCATGGGCACGTACTCAGATGAGTAGTCTGTGTAGACTCTGTTGAAGGGCCTAGGTATGTAGGGCTTATTGAGTTCAATATTCTTCTTTTCGAGTCTCTCTAATTTGTAGAGAATTGACTCTGAGAGTGGTACTCTTGCGAATTCGGGAATTTCTAATACGTCCAATATGTGACTATTCTCCCTCTGCCATTTCTTGGCTTTGATAGCAATGGAATTCTTATACAGTTGTGAGCTTCCATCGTTAATCAACATGTATTTGTTTCGAGTGGACACGTTAACACTCATGTTTTCAGCGGGCAAGTTCGGGCTTGCGCTTCTATTTCGTCTTTCGGATATTGATCCTGGACTATGAGATGACTGAGGCTTTACGGTTTCCCTGGAGGACTCAGTTTTATGAGAGTACGGAGATGCTCCTTCTCTTTCTGCCTTTTTGTAGGGCTTGGTGCGGACCATATAAACTTTATGACTTGTGTCCGGCTTCGTTCCTGTGGTAGGGGATGTATCCTTCGTCGCTGTGGACTGGATATCCATCATGTCGGTTTCTGGAAAACCAGGGATAAATGTCCCTCTTGTAAATTCGGGTGTCAAGTCTTCAGAGACTGGTGACATCTCCATCGAATTTTGATATGAATGATCAATGAGAGCGTTCGGAATTATCGATATTCCTGCTTTTTCGTGGCCTTCGAGAAGCGATGACGATGAAGTCGGTATTGCCTTCTCTGTTACTGGATTGAGCACGGAAATCGGTTCGGTCTCAACAGTGTGGGTGGCCGCTGTGGTGGCTGAAGTATGTTCAGGCTTTGTGGGTACGGATTTCGAGTTTCGTCTCGGATCGACTACTCTTCCTGCCCTGTAATTCGGAAACTCTAGCTTGAGATCCTTTTTCAGTTTTGAATCAATTTTCGAGTCGTATTTCTGTAATGCGGTGACGAGCCGCCCAATAGTTTGGTGCTGGGGCAAATATTGATTCCAGGCTTTCAGAAAATTGCAATAAATGTCTCGTTGCTTGAGAGCATTTAGCGTTAACTTGATGATGTTCCCGTTCGGGAATCCATCGTATTCTCGGTGAAGGATGGCGTTAATACCCAGTATCTTCTGGAGGTATTCTGAGCCAGATGTCTTCATTTTCAGCGTTTCTAGCTGTGTAATTAATTCATGTCTTGGCGTGATTTTCACGGCTTGATACCTCGACTTGAGGGTTTTGTACATTTCGTGAGAGGTCTCACAGGTTGAGACTTCCGTAACCATGATGTCATCTATCGTTCTCAAGATGAGTTTTCGGTTATAATGATCTGCTGCGATCCAGGCCTTGTAAAGGGCTTCGGTAATTACCCCTGTATACGGGTATTTCTGTGGTTTCGGCCACGATCCTTCCATGACTTCCCAACATTCGTTGCATGATAGAAGCTTCATGATTTCATGTTCCCATTTCTTAAAGTTTCCTGTTCCGGACAACTGTGGGATTTCCTCCGTGATATTCTTGTCAATACTCACGGGGTCAGGTGGGCTTACAGATTCTTGTAGCTCCTGATATTGTCTTTCCATGATGGCAAAGACATCTGTATAATGCTGTTGCAGCTTCTCGTACTGGTGTGCGAAGTGTTGATTCGCCCCTGCCAGGAGATCGTACGGTTTCGGACTTTTCCACTCATAAACGAGTTGTCCTACCTTATTGTCGTAATTCAGCCTTTTAAATTCGTTTCCTTCATATGGCTTTATATTGAAGGGAGGCCGATGTTCCCATGCTTTCCGTCTTCCGGATATTGATCCTAGACTAAGATGGTTCATTTTCGAAATTTTGAAGGAGGTAGCACTACCGTCCTTATGACTTCAAAGTTGAAGGTTTTGTTTCAAATTCCCCCAGGTGACTTGGTCTAGCCTGGCGAGATGAATGTAGTACCCGGATTATTGAATCTCGGGTCGAGGGCCGATATATTTCTTTTATTGCACTCAAAAGTAGCGTGTGGCTTGTAGTGCGCCCTCACCGGAGGTACGTAGCGTTCAGAAGTTAATTCTATTCTTTCTTGAATTCCGAATTTTCAATGTTGATCCTCTTGATCCTCTTCTGAGCTACTCTTCTCCTCGGATATTTCCACTATCAGAATTTCCTTTTTAGGGGATAATTGATAGCTTATTTCCTCGAGTTTACTTACTTAACCTCCGTCGGATCCGCTTGTTAGGCGGTTCGTTAGGTTTAATTAAGTATAGTAGTGTCGTTAGCTCGCTGCCGTAAAGATGAGATCTTTTCCAAGTGGATTAAATAGATCTGTGTTTTATCCTTGTCCCAACGGATTAAATAGGATATGAGATTCTTTTCCACAATGGATTAAATAGAATCTATAAATATTCTTTTCCAACAGGATTAAATAGAATATTTTAGTCTTTTCCCAACGGATTAAACAGACTCTTCACAATATTCTTTTCCAAGGGATAAACAGAATTATTGTGGCTATGCTTAACTTTTCCAATGGATTAAATAGTTAGCACGTATGAAGTAGGAAGCTCTGGGATTTTCGACTACTTTTGGAAATACGGGGAATATTTTTCGGGTGCGCTGGCCAGCGGCTTGGGTTAAAATATTCTCTCCGTTTCTACGACTTTTCGTGACCTAAGTGGGGTCAATGGTGACCACTTGTCTCAGCCGTGCTGATAACGTAATAACTTTATTAATGGAATCTACGTGTACGTTATCATGGAATTATATTCCATCAAAAAGTATGAGGTGAATTGAAATGAGAATGAAAATGTGAAAAAGTTCCGGAGGAACAGAAAATAATAAGATGCTGCTCGCTCGGGTCTCAAGTTCCAATTGATTTATTAAGATCAGTCTTTGTGTTGAGTAAAACTCGGTTAGTGAAATTTAGGTATACCAATGTTTATACATGTAATTTCCTCCACGTACTGTGGGCATGAAACGTTCAAATAATATGAGTATGTGTCACAGCACATACGAAATAATACATAGAATGTCCATCCTGTATTGTGAAACTACGGATGGTTTCTGCTCACCAATAAAGTCATAAAACTTAATGGCTGAGTGACAAAGTGACGGTTTGGATAAAGGATCCCAAACGTCAGCATAAACAATGCACAATGCTTTTAGATAGGAAAAGCTTTTTAGATCAACTCCTTAGAGTTTACAATAATTACTCAAATATTCTTCACCATGTTAAAGGAGATAGAACTATTTGCAATTAGATAGAAATGATTCTAAATGGTACGGATTGCTTCTGTAGAAGGAAGGACAATCCTGCTGATCAATACAATATTACATTATAGAATTTAGTTCATAATGAAATCATCCCTCCTTACCATGGACGGGATTTACCAATAATATAATGAATGTGCAATTTCCACATTCATACTCTGCTTACGTATTACCTCTCATGATTCAATACTAGCATTATAAATGGATACATAATATCAATGATTAAGATATCCTAATATGTATGATTAAGTACATCTATATCTCCTATCTACATAGTATAGGAATATAATGCATAGATACATAATAATACCTCCTTACTTGGCAGGTATGTATGTCTATATTTTAACAAAAAGTGAATCACACGAATTTTATTGCATGGATAGATGTGCTTAGTTAGTTGAAAGTTGAGTGCTAAAATTCCTTGAATTGACAGAATGTAGGATCAACAGAATTAAAAATCACGGAGGTCAAAGAAGCAGACTTAAGTCAAATACAGGATCGTTCACATCTTCCGTTTATCGACTAACTATAATAAGTACCTCTTCCCATGAACTACTAGGAATAATAAAATTATTATCCAAGAAAATGGTAGCAAAGACCCATGTCAGTTTTAGAGATCCGTACATTATCATTTAGGCAGGCGTTAAAGGGATCAGTAACCCATTTAGGTATGTACTTAGGTATCTATTTCTTCATGTTGGCCTGTCTGTTCTGTAGTTATATACAACCTCGCTGCTTCATGATTTATATAAATGGATCAAAATGCTCAAGTACAGACGCTGCACAAAGTCAAAAATAAACTGGTGCATTTCGGTTCCGATCACCATACCATGATTATTCATACGTTTAACTAACACTATAAAGTAACTAACTAGGGGTAAGCAATTAGTTCTTACTTACCAAGAATTTGCTGCTTCTTTCTTTGTCGCCTGTCAGTTCTGACTCTGACATCCTGAACAATGGTTTCGTTGGGTACTGTACCGGTAGCAACGGAGCAAGAAGCGTGCTAACCCGAGCCGAAACTAATATTTACTTAAGTAATTAATGGCACGGCTACCTGCGCCTGCACTGGTGTAGTGTTGTGACTTGTTAACAATTGTTCTTTTCCCTTATGGGATTTAACATAATAGGAGAACAATCTGTGATTGTGCACAATTGTTCTTCACCTTTTTCCAATGTTAAATCCCATAAGAAAATCAAGAACAAACTAACATTGTGCACAAGTCACAACACTACACTGGTGTAATACTATTTTTCTTTAATTTATTGTTATTGTTAGATTAAATTTTACACTGCAAGCATCCTATACATCCTATATTTTTGTGTGTCCCCTAGTCCCCTCATATCTTGTTCTCGTCTTCCCATTCCCATAATAGTTGACAGCCAGCTATCTGATGTGCGGGCACAGTACTTGTTAGTACGACGAGATGCCCGTCAACATAATAGTTATACTAAGTAGTAATGAGTGGGTAACAATTCGCAAATAATGAATAAGTACTAACTTTATTTTAAATTTTTAAGTATAGAATTGCATTACAAACAACGAAATTCACGAGCATTGTACATGACCCTATCACGCAACATTATTTCAAAATGTAGTTATTCGGATTCAGCACATTGGACCTACTCTGTGAACACAGCCTTATGCTTCAACATGACGCATCTGTTTTAAGGGGGCACTCTGACCCCGCACCTGCCCCTCCCTCCCTGGTTCGGACCCCACGGTTTTTAACGCCTAATAAATGTGCCGCTAATATTTTAATTAAGTGTAATAGGTTAGTGGGATATGCAAAATCATTAATATGTATGCAAAAACAAGAGTCTTAGCCCGTTGTTTAATGGCAGCATTAACAGTAATATTTGGCAGTAATATGTAGTATATTGAACTATTTTTAATGGTTATTTTTACCCTTTGACGAATTATGTACATAGTATTATTTATTTGTGTCCATTTACATAATCTGGAATCCTTTAAAAATACTTCGCCAATTTTTACAAAAACTATATCAATTTAAAAACCTTGAAAATAGAAAAATCCGTTTTCTTTTTTCACTTTATTTCTACGACATTCGACACTTTTTATGGCAATTATTCAAAAAGAAGCCGTTTTTCCTGAAACAATCAGAAACTGTTGCAATATCACTGAGCCTGAACGGAATTAGATTATGATAAGCATACCTTAATTAGAACCTAATTTATTACTAATATAAAATCGTTTCTCCGCTAATAAAAACTCAAGCTCATCACTGATTTTATTAGCAATGAGGTTTACAGTACTTTTGCTTTATTTAAAATCTTATTTATTACTTAACTGTTTACTTGTTATCAATTTTTTTACTTCCATCCTATACAACACGTTATAGAGAATTTTGAAAAAAACGATGTTTTAATTTGTTTTTTAACTATTGAGATATATTACGTTCAACTTCAGTATAATTAGATTAGACTCATAGAGCTTATGTTGGTTAATCTTAATTATTACGTAAACATTATGTTGTATTTATTACAAGAAGGAATAGGTCCGAACTAAAATTTAGCCTTGTAGATAGCCCCTTTAGCATCTTAATATAACTTTATATGTTTAAGGAATGCAGGGGACCTAATATTTCACAAAATCTCAAAAATCATGATTTCCCGCAAAAATCGATAAATTTCCATACCTTTGATCGTGTTCTTGAAAAATTTGCATGCAAAATGCCATAAGAAAAATTTGGTTTTTAATTTCGACTCTTTTTAAAATCTTTTTTAAATTTTTTTAAAAATGAAAACGGCATTTGGCTGAAAAAGGATATGTGTTCACAGAGTAGGTCCAATGTGCTGAATCCGAATAACTACATTTTGAAATAATGTTGCGTGATAGGGTCATGTACAATGCTCGTCAGACCCAAACTTCCATACTGCAGAAATTAGCCTACAATAATTATAATAATTCTAACACATTTGACACTTTTACTATTATTTAGTTTTAGGATTCAATCAATTAGTGCTCATTCAGAACTCACTTCAAGCACATAGCAGGAAAAGAGATCAGAGACTCCGGGAAATTCCGACCGAACGTGCTACATATTTGACTTTCGCGGTAATGTATTAAAGCCGATGGGCGTTGCAAATTCTATAAAAATAGTGTTGTTGTTGTTGCTTTCATGAAAATAAAAAGGATTTTTTTTTCGTTTTCTTAGAAATAAGAAAGAGGCTCCCTTATTATGATTTTTCTTTTCTTCCTCTTCCATTTGCTTCTACTTCAGCTTGTATATGGTAATTAGGACATTCCTGTAACCTGTCACGTTTATATCAATCTATCAATCCCATCACCATAATATCTTGATGGGCACTTTATTTGCCTACCTACTTTTTTCCTATTTCCTACAAAACAAATTTCAGTCCCTATTTCCTTCCTATTTTGGAATCTGAAAATCAGCCTTCCTATTTTTTTCCTATATCCTACCACATTTTATAGCCTTCCTACTTTTTCCCTATATCCTATCAAATTTTACAGCCTTCCTATTTTTCCCTACATCCCATCAACGTTTACACCATTCCTATTTTTTTCCTATATCTTACCAAATTTCACAGGCTTTCTATTATTTGGCCTGGCGCTATCGCTGTCACTATTCAAAATAGTTCTAAAAAATCAATAGTGGCCCTATCACTATGGAGAACAGGGCAGGTTGCCCATCACTGCTAAATCTAACGTTTACTGGTTTGGTTTAAATTTAAAAAGTAGGGGATTAAGCGGGTTTCCTGCTCATCACACGGTGCCGGCCAAATTTTTAAGATTTGAGTTTATACTTTGCACTACTTTGCAGCGTTCAGATGGCAGTAGATAATCAATTTATAAGTATAATTCCATAAATCAATTATGAATTGCAATTTGCCCCAGCAGAAATTTCGAAAACTTTTTTGGAGCTAAAGACTTCCTTCCTAGAAATTTATATGAAATTTTTTCCTATCCTATTTTCCTACCAATATTTTCTCCTTCCTATATTTTTTCCTATTTTATAGGAAAGTAGGCTTAAAAATTCTCCTTCCTATTTTTCCTTCCTATAATTGTAAATTTTCTTCATTTCTTCATCCTTCCTATTTCCTCGCCTATATTGTAGGCATATTTATAGGAAGGCGCCCATCTTTGTCTAAAACTATATTATAGTTATAGTTACTTTAAGTATATAGCTAATACAGCTTTTACAATATGTATCCATTTCTGTACACGTGGAAATTAATTTTTTATTAATTTGATAGAAATAATACCTGCTTGCACATTAAGTACAAGTAAAGAAAATTTCGAACCTCTTTTTTGTTTCATTCATTTCATTCTACATATTTATGTATTTGTTATTTTTTCTTCTTAACATGTTATGACGAGAAGCATAACGAAGTAAAAGTTGCCCTATCATATCTGTGATACATTTATTATTTTACTACACGTTGCTAAATACTTTGAGTTTTTCAATAAGTTAATAAGCATACGAGTATAGCAAATCGAAATTGTGGACATTAATTAATATCGTTTATTAGGAAATATTCTATAGTTTTTTCCACTGACGTCAATTGTCAAAATAGATATTCCCAAATCCGTATCTCTGTTAAATGTACACAGCTGTCATAGTTGGAAAAACAAATAAAGAAATACTTATTGATTTAAAAGGAGAATGACATATTATTTTTGTATTCTTCCAAAACATGACTTGCATCCTTTATCTATTTACACATCCTAATTATTCAGGCTTTTCAACTCCTTCCTTGTGCAACACAACAGGGGACACACACTATTAATTATATTTTTGTTTACTTTACGTCAGAACTCCGTACTCTATACAGAGAATTCGCCCTTGTTTTCCCGATGATAAAAAATTAATTTATAGTATTTTTGGACAATGTATGTAACTTAAAATAATTATTTGATCATTATATTAATTTGAGAGGGGTTCCGGTTCCGGATGAAATATGTTTGTTTTAAGCTAAGAAAAACTGGTAAAATCTTAGATAATGCCAATTAGGTTCCAGTACCCTGAACCTACAACAATTTTCCTTCCTTTTAATTTTTAAGCTTAAAAATTTTATTATAATATATTACTGTTATTCTGTTAATTCCTTTGTTCACATTCAAGATAATGGTAAAAGTAAAGCTTAAGCTATGAAAAATTCTTCTGCTTCTAATTTCATATTGGTGTCTATATTCATAATTATTAGTAAAGTGTAGTTCAGTAGTTAATATCATTCCTCATTGATTTGTCATTACGCACGTTGACTTCTGATAGTACCTCACTATCTACAGAAATGAACATGTTCAAAAAATAAGACAAATAGGCAAACACACATAAACTAGATAACTGCAGTACAACAGTTCCGGGGCATAAATACATTCAGGCTGTTATTCCCTTACATCATTAATTCTAATTCCCAATAATAAAAAATAAAATTTACAACACTAATCTTTATGTTTAGAATTTACAATGCGATTATTTTCAAATCCAGAACAAAAAAAGCTACCAAATGACCAAATTACTGAAAATATTAAAAAATAAAAATATTATAATTTAAATTATTTTTACGCTCGCGAAAGTAGTTAGCAAGCAAGCGCGACTGACTGGTTGCATTACTAAACTTCGGCTTTCATATCCATACCTGTAATAGTTACAACATTAGATTAAGTACCTGTGTATTTATTTTAGTTATGTCACATGTGTAGTTAAGTTAATATTATGTTCTGTGCTCCGCATAGCTTCATTTGAGATAGCGCTGATAAAAAACCCATAAAACATAACAAGCCAGCAGCCCACCGTCAATCCTAAAAAACCAAATCAAGGAAGAGTGTTCTACGTAGGTACTTGATATATATTACTGATGACTAGAATAAATTGAAATTCATATTGAAAAAATGTTATGATTAGATTAGTATTCACTTTGCTACTTTGCTCACTCATTTTCGTCATCAAAATTATAAAATGCGTATGCAATGCTCTTTTGTAAAACGCTCTATCCGTTGTCCGGTGTCATATTATGTTATGTGACACCGCTAAAAGTGTAGGTCCTTGACCTCAAATTTGTAATATAGTGTACAGAAACTAAAATATTTAAAAATAACAATACTATCAATTAAATATTAAAATTCAAAGTAGCTTTAAGATCTTCAAACAGTACATGGGCAACTACTAACAATGAAGGGTCAAGTCAAGGATCAACACATGATCACCGATTTAATTTAAACTTAGTTTATGCCCAACTTCGCGGAACCTAGATTAAAAATTCGACCTGAGAATCAACTTTACGATCACCACAGGCATGGTATCAACAAAGTAATGATCCGTAAGTGCTAATTGCACATTTAACTTTAATTTTATACTAAAACCTAAACCGCATATTGAAAATGAGGCCATTTCCGAGTACGTATGATTTTGCATTGGTATTTTTAAATAGTTCTTAGCAGTGTCCGCGAGAAGCTGTTTTGATGCAAAGGATCTATTCTCCCCTGTTGTGTAAGCACTCTTGCACTTATTGGCTTTCAAAATTACAGGCTACTAAAATTTCTCTCATTGCTCCGTTTCTGACCGGCAATCAGATTAATCGGGTTCGATTCCCGGTAGTCTTCCTTTATTTTTAGTAGTCTTTTTTAAAAAAGTAAAATACCTAGGTGAATAAATCCTATACAGCGTGAAATCACAGATGTGACTCGCTAATACACTATAGTTAGACTCAAATGCAGTCCGCAAGACAGGCCTTACCTTACTTGTTTACAATAATAATAATAATTACACTCCAGACCACACACGTACTTAAGTAAATATACAGAGTAAGTTGCGCTCTACCAGGGTTTCAATCAGGGTTCAATTTAAATTGGCAATCAATTCACGTAAGTAATTATGGTGTCGTAATGTATTGAGCTACTGACAATGAGTACACAGAATATTATGCCACTGAAGGTATAAATGGAGCTGCCTGAGAGTTGGTAATTTCCAGTTTCCAGTCTCTGCCATCCATAATTTTATTCATTTTTTTTTCAATTTAACCAAAGGAACACAGCAAAGAATATCGCTTTGAACTCGGATGGAAATTTATTGTGCCTACAAATCGTAACGTACTATACCGTGTGAAATTTTTTCTTCAATACTGATTTTTACATTTTGAAAAAATCAGTTCATAAATAATACGTGGAGTGATTGACGCTTGTGCCCCGTCAATGGTGATATACTCATTCAAGTGGAGAATGTATCATGGCCGTTACGAGACTGGGAGAAATACGAATACAACCAAGAATTCTAATTATTCTTCGGGTTCGAGCAAGTCCAAGTCATACAGAGAAGATGACAACAGTGAGAAAAAAATCAAGCGCGTGAGTATTGGTGGAGTGAATTATAACTATGCAGAGAAATCATTACTTGATGGCGGAGGTCACGGTGGGTCAGGGGCTGGGGCAGGAGGGGAGCATCAGCACCAGCACGAGTGTACTCCGGCATGTACTACACCACTCATAGACACAGCTCGGAATGCCATGCCGGAGGATATGGAAATGTTACTCGAGATGAAAGCAAATGTCAACGAACGAGACTGCATGGGAAGGACTCCATTGCATTGGGCTGTCACAGTTGGTAAGAATTAAAAATAATTCCAAATAAAATTAAAATAAATTATAAGTAGGGCCTCTTCTCTCCGGCCTCCGACGTCCGACCTCCGATAATTTCCCACACCGAATAGTAAAAATGAATTTAATTACCATTCTGTAAAACGTTTGACCCCATTTTAGTTTGTAATTGTGATTCTTGCATTGCGAATGCTTATAAATGTGTGAGTCTCCTCGTGGACTATCCATCTTCTGATATAAATGCTCAAGATAATTTGGGACTAACACCACTTCATCTCGCTGCAGAAAATCAGTCCACGAAATGTGCGTCCAAATTACTGTACAATGGAGCGGATGCCTCTATAAAGTAACCAATTAAATAATGCAACAATTATTCATATTATTACAAAACTTGAAGCAACTTATTATATAACTGCATTAAATTTTGTACAGTTAAGCACACACTAATAAAAAATAGTCCATTTACTATGAAACCATTTTGAAATAGATCAAAAGACGGGGTGAAGGCGTTAACTTTAATCGTTGAGAAAGTCCCAGATGCTTTAGAATGTCTCCTCGACACGGCTGTCTCAATTGACAAGTACGACTCAAATAATGTCAAGTGTGAGATTAAATTAGATTTTGGGTGAGTTAAACGCTATGTTAAATTAGTATTCGAATATTCGATCCCTCTAAAAACTGGTTGTAAAAACTAATTACTGAAGTTGATATAAAGGTATTATTTTTTGTACAGCGCAATTGTAGGCTATGCTGAAACAAGAGGCTGGAGTAGATACAACAATAAAAATAAAACGTATAAAGACAGTCGAACAGGGAAACCACGGAAGGAAATGCTCCTACTCACATTAATTTTAGATGCAAGTAGCGGAAGCCGGAAAAAAATTCTGACACATCCTCTCATCGCCATTTTCTTGTATTTAAAATGGAGGAAAGTTCGGACTGTCTTTTGGGCGACTGTGCTTTTTAATGTGACACTCTGATTCTGATATAAATACTTTCATTTCCATTCATGGAATATCACTGCTGTGTAATTCAGAATTGATTTATTAATTTTTGAAATATAGTAAGCTTAAAATTTTCCTTCCAGGTTTTGCTACTGGTCCTGTACACCGTCTACATTCTCGACGTATACATAGTTAGCTGTCCCTACAGACCCAAGTTGACGGAGCCGGCCCGTGTCAAAGCTGCCAAGGCACTGGGTCTTCTCACAGCTGATAACGAAACAATGGATTTTATAAAATTTTCCTGGTTTCGCTTCACGCCCACTATCACGGAAGTTACGGAGCGCATGAAAGGTAAAAATAATAATGGCAGACGACATATTTAATTTGCGGCCAGTTATAAACCGCTTTTGCTTTAATTGCTAACTCGTTGAAAGTTGAAATTAATCTTTTCACTGTATTTAAATTCCAAATATTCAAATAGAGGACGGTTGCCATTTGGAAATTGGGCCTACTGTAAAATCTGTACTTCTCCTAAGTCTGACGTTGCTGATGGTCATCAATGAATTATTCAAAATGCTACCAGCCCCAAGGGGATATGCGAAGCGAACCATGAATCGGGCTCAATGGGCTCTCTTCTTTTTCATTCTTCTCACATCATGGCCCGTTTTTATGTCCGCACCCAATATTTCCTTCTGGCAGTATCAAGCTGCTGCTGTAAGCTATAACCCAAAGTATTAATGCTATAGACTATACAGTGTGTCCCGATAGAATACGCGGCGCACTTCCATGAACAAAGAATTCGCATTTAATTAATTAGATACACACTGCTGGCAGCCTGTAACCAGTGTAACAAATGTTCATGGAAGTGCGCCGCGTGACCCCGGTTGACCCCATACACAAATGATGTTGTTTTGTAGGCAATTTCATGATGTTTGTGTCCCGCGTTTATTCATTAAAATCGGTTGAGAATTACGCATATACTGGATGTTTTAGTGCAGCAAGTCACGTTTTCCCAGATGACTCCTATAGTAAAAACATTTGAACGGCGGGGGCTCGCTTTCTCCAGTGCCGCTGGAGCTAACCGAATCCTGTGATGAAAGTGAATGTTTCAAGTCAAAAGTAGTGTATCTATGAGTCACCAGGCCAAATTTGAAATTTTTGCGCTCACTAGGTCAGAGGTTATGGTGATGTATATGAAGGAAACCGGGAAGTGTCCCTATTCTATCGGGACAGCCATTTTCAGCTTTTAATTAATTTCATGAGAACTACGTGACACCTGGAGGTCAACTAAAGTTTACATATACATAATAACTAGTTAACGTTTAAAAATAATTATCTCGTCCCAATTGCCCCGTGTGGGGGGGGGGGAGTAAACCACGAAAAACACGTGTCCCTATTCTATCAGGACACACTGTAGGTGCACATTATTGATAGTTTAAAAATATATAAAACTGATTATTTTAGATTAAATAATTGTGCATATAAATTGAAACCCAATTTCCTTACAACAAATTATTGACAGGTGGGACTTTTCCTTGCTTGGGCTCTGATGCTTTCTCAAATAGGGAAATTCCCTAAGCTTGGTCTCTACGTTGACATCCTGGGGCATGTAAGCGAGACATTTTTGAAGTGGTTGTACTTCATTTTAAATAGTTAGTATCTTTCAAAATCTATGATTATAAGGCCAATTTAAATATATATCAAAATTGTCGTACAATTTTCGAACATGTAAATAGGTGTTGAAGAACTTTGGATTTTTCATGCTCACGTATGCCTCCCTTGTGATTGCGTTTGCACTTTCTTTCTGTGTTCTTTTTCCAGGGGTAAGAAAAAATAGGCAAAATAAGTGGCTACTTTATTTTAAAAAAATGTATTTAAGATATATTAGGATATTATTCGAAATTAAAAATAATAATTATCATAATAGTCATAATTATTATGACTTTCAGAATGCGCCGTACTCTTCGATTCCACTCGCTGTTCTCAAAGTGCTGATGATGATGGTGGGGGAGGTTAATTATGAAGATTTATTTTATGGGAAAGAAGAAGATCCTGTGGATGATTTACTTTATCCACTCACGGGTCATATTTTATACGGTGCCTTCGTCATCATGATAACTATCGTCCTCATGAACTTACTCGTGGGCCTCACAGTGTCTGACATTCAGGTGGGAATTCTGTCGTAAATTAATGTTTAAATAGATTCTGGTATTACTCGTAAATTGATGAAATTATTTAATTAAACTCACGCTAAAGAACGCTGAAGTATACATACACTCTAATATATTTATGTAATTACGTATATTTATTTTTATAGGGTCTAAAGAAGGATGCCGAGTTAACCAGAATCTCGAGACAAATTGCAGAGATTTCTCAGTTGGAATCCTTCATTTTCTCACGTCGAGTCCAATCATTTTTTCCTGGGAGAATCGGATCTTTTCTCAGGGAAAGTATTTTGGTTGTTCAAAGAATAAAATCATCTCCCGATGAAGAAATTTCTAAATCTAACCCATACTTTGAAACGTACGAAAATAACACGCTTACAATGTTATTAATAAAATGATAATATTTTAATATAAAAAAAAATTTAAGCATGAAATATATTATCTCTTCAATTATCAGCTACTACCGTATCCGTCCAAATGATCCAAATGACAGTACAATTCCCGAAGATTTGAAGCAAGCCATCCTCAAACAAGCCTCTATAAGACATCGGTCGAGTAAATCTAATCGCTGTCCTAAAAATGCATCCACTTTGGAATCTTCTCTCAAGCCCAAGACAGATCCTATGGTCTTTCGAAAGCATAATAATCTGTATCATGATGACAAAAATTTTGAGCTGATCCAAAGAATTGAAGATAAAATTATGGAGAGGATGGCCATTCAAATGGAGCGTCTGTACCATAAATTAGAAACTAGAATTATAGATAATTAATTATGCTTCGTTTTAGAGTAGTTTGAGTTTATAGAAAATTACCTACATTTTTAGTAAGTTTCCCTCCAATAATGCATAAAAAAGAGACAACTAACATTAAGAGTAGTATCTACTTACATAGCCTAAATATGTGTAAAAATTCTTACTGTTTTTATTTTTGTTCTAATACATGAAATATTCATAAAATACCGGCGGTCGTTTATGTTTATTTGTATTCGATGAAACAATAAATTAATATTTATTAAATATTAAATTCAAAAAAGATAAACATCACTAGGTTTGATATTTCTGAACACAGTTTCAATATTTTTGTTTAAATGCTATTTATTACGTCTCCTTCCCCTTTCTCGGCTTTATTCACATCCATACTTCACGTGCCTCCAATGAGACGGACGAAGAAGAAGTTTCTTACAATGCTGACACGGACGGAGGCCTTTTTACAACATCAAAGAATGTAAAATAGTGAATTAATTCGTACCCAATATTACGGTACTTAACGTAGCCACTACTAAACTAGTTATGGATAATTGTGAGAGGCCTAAACAGCCCACTATAAATAGAT
Source organism: Dicyrtomina minuta (assembly GCA_949802685.1). Classification (NCBI taxonomy): domain Eukaryota; kingdom Metazoa; phylum Arthropoda; class Collembola; order Symphypleona; family Dicyrtomidae; genus Dicyrtomina; species Dicyrtomina minuta. The sequence continues at coordinate 74,335,076 of OX461808.1, read as the reverse complement.
AAGTGGAAATTAAATAATTATATATATTGCAAAAATTCTTACGCTTTGTTCCCTGCCGGCTGTCTTTAACTGGAACTGCAACTTCCGAACTCACATTATTCTGGTACCGGTCTTTAGTATTATTGTCCCTCTTGCTCAAAATGCCAACTCCCACGCGATAGGGTCGTGTTTTGCTGTTCGCGGTCGTGTTGGTGGGGGTGCTTTTCCCAGGCTTTGGTACATTTTGCACAGAATTCTCAAAATTTTGTTGTACTTTCCGCACTACCTTGGAGATTTCCATTGTGTTACTTCGTAGACGAGCCGATATGGGTTCAGCAGTGTCTTCAATTTCAGTATTCACGATATCGACATACCTCCCTTGGGTTTGGTTTCTACGGGTATTACTAGATCTACTAGAAGCGTCATTCCTCATGAGGCAGGTGTGGGTGGCCAGTGGAATTTCTACATCTTGAGGGTTTGGATTCTCCATTTCACTTCCTTGATCTTCCGTAACACTAGTGTCAGTCCAAATCGTCATAAAATGTGTTTGTACAAGAATTCTGAGGGACTCCTCTGCTCTTGCTTTTGAGCCAGTACTGATTAGTCTCCGAGGTGCATTCGAAGCGATAATGCCATACACTCTACTCGGATTTGGACACATAGCACGCTGATAAATTTCAAAATTACTGCCACTTTCAGACTCGGAAGCCATGTTTACTCACGAATGATTTTAGTTATCCGATTACGTTATCGACAGTACAATGTACAAGTGCACGTTTCTAATTTGCAAATCCAAGTCCAGAAGACTGACGCGATGGTTTTGTTGTGGATAAATAACTACAATGGGGAGGGGGGGGGGAGGTTGAAAGTACAAAAGTTATAGCAAAATGTCCGTTATCAAAAATTAGCAGCGTCAACTGAAACAACCAAAATAGGCGACTCGAATTCGTTTATGAACTTCTTACTCGACTCGTTTAATACTATACTACATATATGCTAAATGCACGTTCATCTGTTAGTGCACAAAACCACATGGATTTTGTAATAATTAGTAATAATTGCTATGGACATGAAACGCAATGAACTGTGTTATATTTAAACACACACGTTCACTGTTACATTACCCGTTATTACATATGTTCATCCGCATGCAATATGCATTACCATATTGCCAGTGACCAGTGAAAACAAAGCATTAATACCTAGTAATTATAATGTAATATGAAACTGCGCAAGTTGTTATATAATTACCGCATTTCCTGTAATAGCGGACCCCGCCTAATATTCAAATTCCGACCTCCCAGACCCATCTACTATTGCTTGCTTGCTTAATAAATAGTAATAATGTTCTCACACAAACAAAATAGACGATTTATCCGGACTAGGGCTAGTACAAAATAAATAAACTAAATTAAAACAATGTAATTTAATTTAATTATAGTTCATTATACTATATTATTTATTATAGCACTGCGTAATATCACGTCTGTATATTTTACTTATTAGAATTCACAATTCTATGTCATGCATGGATGAAACTGAATTTTGATTACTAATCCACTGTCTACTTACAACAGAAGGTCAGGATCAAGGGTAAAATTGAAAACTAAATTAATGTTATATGACCATTTGTTATCATCATAGTAATTATTTATTTCCTTATAGTAAGAAAAAAAGTGAATCATAGAACAATATTTAAATGTGCAGATTGCAGTCATTTAACTCCAATTTTAATGCAATATTGCATGTGCAGAGCGGTCGCGGTCGATATATTATTATGTAGTTTGCTTCTCATTGTCAGTTAATATTTGAAGACATAAAACGCAATAATTGATTTTTCTCTGTATTGTATGTGGTATAAATTGGCGTACTACTGACCTTGTCGCCCACACCAATAGTTCTGGGTAAGTAGACAGATTGCATTTAATTAATGTAAAAGGATCTCAACGAATAATTATACATAATAATTTATTATATTTATATTTCTTTTTCTTACACATAATATACGAAACGAATATTGTAGTCCATTACCGCATCACGTCGTCACATTGTAATAAGTGGGAGGTCAAAGTACAAAGATCTTGTTAATTCTTATATATATACAGTGGAACCTTTTTATAAGCGCTCACCTTATAGAGTCACCCTTGTTATAGTGTCAGGTTTTTTACTTCCCCGGCAAACCGCCTATGCTTTAGCATAGTCAATATCCAGACTATAAGGTCACTTTTAATAACGTCACCCTTACTATAAGCACGTCAATCACTGTGCCCCACGCAAACATTTACATGATATTTCACCTTTTAATAGCAGCATGCAAAAATATTATGAAACACACACCCCATCTTCAAGGAAAATCTGTTAAAGCAATCGTCTATTGCAGCCTATTTTGTACAAATCTAGTTGTTAAATAAATTCCTACTTTTAGTTATCGTTCGTACCCTTCCCCCTGAGATGACGTTATAACAAGGTTCCACTGTACATATCATTATTAATCTCTGTGCAAAGGAGCCATCAGACCTGTAGCAGCTTTCGACTTTCGATTAAACTCTGCTGATCAAAGTAAATTCAAATCGTCAAAGTCATAAAAAATCAGCCAGACACTCGTATCCTGGAAAATTATAAGATATAAACTGAACTTTCAGCTCTGATAACTCGTAGTTTCTGGTTTTGATTTTACTTCTAGACATAAAGGAGTGCATGACTGAAGATTACAATATTATGTAAGGCAAATGCTACACACACGGACTAGGTACCTACCTACTTTAAACTACTTCATAATTATTGTGGCAGTGTTGTAGTTCGACCCATTAAGCTATATACACTGCATTTTACTGCAAGGATGGATATGACCCTTGAGCATTTCCATGGAATGGGAATATCTGGGCAATCTGGGAATAACTTTTAGGGTCTGCCAGCATCCAGTACTACTTTATAATATGTAAATGTGAATTATCTAATTTCAAGCACCGATACTATTTCGTATGAGGAAAAACAATTCATTAATTCGACGTTAAAAAAATTGTGCGTGATAAAAAGGGGACGATGAGACATACACAAGTCAGATCTAAAAAATTAAGAGATATTACATAGTGATTCAAAGGTCGGCGTTTGAATTAGCCTACCTATCGCCTATCCTATTTTTTTGAAAAATCCGATTGCCTACCTATCGCCTATCCTTTTTCCACGATTTTTTTGAAGCCTACCTATTGCCTATTTTTACCGATTTGCCTGCCTACTGCCTATTTTTTAAATCAGCCTATATTTCATAAATCAGCCTATTAAAAGCCTATTTTTTATAAATAAGCCTTCCTAAGTTACTATCTGGATGCGATAAAAATAATTATTTTTGCCAAAATGCAGGCCAAAAATGCACATCATAACTATTTTGCCTACCAGGCAGAATTTCTTTGTTGCCTACCTAGCCTATCCTATTTTTTATCTTTTTAATTTGCCTGCCTATTGCCTATAAAAAGTTTCTTAAAATTGTCTGCCTGCCTGCCTATCGCCTATATTTTAGCCTATATTATAGGATAGGCGCCGACCTTTGTAGTGATTAATGATAATGATTGTATGTACCTACAAGACATTTCATGCAACTATTGCGGACTTGAATTATTTGTTTCTACTTTGCATAGTTTGCACTATGCGTATTTACAAAAAAATTAGCGTAATTAAACGGCTAGCGTAAAAAATTAGTTGACTTTACTCCTGAGTTCTGAATATTTCTATGCATTTCTACAAACATTCTTACGTACAGTCGTTGAACGGTTGCTGTGGGGTAAAGTCAGAGTGCGACCTCTCAAGTGCAAAAGCCTGAATATTCCATTTTCCAGAATTTCTAAAGATATTTGATTTACTAACTCGATTTTACTGATATAAACATTGGAGCAGTTCGTTAATTAAAATCCAGAAACATGGGTGTCAAGACTTCTGGATTTCACAATTTTTTCGTCGCCATAATAATGGCCTATATCCTGGTCCTACGAATAGATGTTGCCTTTTCAAAATCAAGATCATCAAGGTAAGAGTAGCAAATTCTGTACTTTCAAATACACTATTTCTTCGTGGTAGCACAGATAATAGCTTTTTGTTATTTATTATACATAAATTTTTAATAACCTGTGTAAGTACTTACGTATAAATTTTACTGGAACCAGCAGAGATGGGGAAATCACCAAGATTCTGGACACAATGTTTGATAAATATGACCGCCGAGTTCGTCCATATTATGCTGGTATGAAAGCCTTAATATCTATAACGAGAGTAAAAAAATAAAATTTATTAATATTGTGGAGACCATATTTTCTTTATTGCTATCTTTAAAGTAAATTACCCATGTATATAACTCTTCATTATTTAATGAATTTAGAAAAACCTGTGGAAGTATACATGAGCGCACACATTCTGGACATTTATGGGATCGACGAAATTCGTCAAGTAATTTTATATTTTCCCCAATTAATTACATTCAAAACTGTATTAAAAGTAAGATTCAAAATAAGATGACATTAAATTTAGAAAATTATGAATTTATTACTTGACAAGGAGTTCACGGTGAATGCGTACATACGACAACACTGGATAGATCCAAGACTGAAATTTAAAACGAATCCTGACCAATATGACGGTGGACTTGAGAGAGTTTTAGTGGATTCGAATCATTCCAATTACATGTGGCTCCCGGACACTTTCATTGTCAACCAAAGGAAACTAGAACCAAGCTCGGATGCTTATAATGAAGCTACGATGATTTCTTACGACGGTTCTGTAATTCAGTCAAAGAAGTATAAAGCAGACATTAAAATTAATTTACAGCCAGACTTTTAAAATATATTACGTTCTATGACATTAATATATTTTACTTCTAATGATTGAATACAGAATCATCACAACCGTGTCATGCAAATTTGACTTGAGCTATTTTCCATTTGATAGACAAATTTGCTCTTTGGAGCTTAAAAGCTGTGAGTAAAAAATAATAATATGTTATGATTTTTTCTGAAAAATTAAAATGTATTAGAGCCGAGCCTAATCTCCATTATTATTTTTTCATTTCTTGACCTGGAAAAGATGGTCACACAGCCACGGACATTTACTACAAATGGAGGCACGTTGGTAAAAACTTGATAGATGTTTCGGAAGACACTACAAATACAAGATTTCGCATTTCCAGTGTATCACCCAAAGAAATTTATTTGTCTAGCCACGGATGTAAGTGAAACTGCTTTTATATAGTTACTATATAGTTAGTACCCCATTGCCCATTGTAATTTAATTAATATTGTTTTGTAAACACTGCCTTTTTAGTGAATATTTCTGGAGTTGTAATGGAATTCAAATTAGAGCGTTTCTCAAGCCGCTACGTATCTGATATCTTCTTCCCCATTGCAGTGCTCACAAGTTTATCGTTTCTAACACTGCTCATTGACCGTAGTGACCTGAGTATCAAAATTAGTTCAATTATTGTAAGTAACATGTATGTACTGAATCTAATGTGAGTAACCTAAAACAATGATCTAATTATTCCAAAATGGTTCACTCTAGCTCGCAACAATGACAATATTTATTTCGATCTCAATGGTCAATATTCCCAAAGTTTCATACCAAACCGCGATGGATGTCTACCTGCTCTTTTCATACATATTTGTGTGCACAGCCGTTGCAAGTAAGTTCTGCCTGCTTAAGAAAACCGTCTTACAATTTGTTCCAAATAATGTCGCTGACTGATCTGGCAGAATTAATTATGTTTTTTATACAATATACTAACTGTTCATTTCACGTATTACAGCAAACTTTGTTCTTGGATACATTAAAAGAGATTACAATCATGGACGTAAAAGTAACCACCGACGAGAGGTAACAATTTCTTGGAGATTGTTAGGAATTTGGAAACTAAATATTAACCAGTTATTTAACATTAAAATTCCTTCCTAGTGTACCTAGTAATTTTTTTATATTAACTATGTCGTTTTACGTCTCAGGCGATAGAAATGGATGAGGTTTCGCCCAATCGTGACAATTTCAGTTCATCCATTGACACTCTTGGAGAGGACAAGTTTAAACTTGGAAGGCCGAATTTCCTAACATCGGTCGAATATTCCATTAGATGGTACAGCTAAACATAAATATATTTAGTTTAAAATTAAATAATAAATTCTGATCATATTAGTTACTTACATTTATAATAATTATATCCATTATCATGTTAGTGAATTTGTGCAAGTGTGTGTTTGTACCGTAATTATCCATATTTAAAAATATTATGTCGTCCTTTCTGAAATCTAGGATGCTGTCAAAAGGAAAAATCTTACTCCCAATAATGTTTATCACGTTTAATATTGCATATTGGATTGGAATCACTGTTGGATCTCGGATAACTAATTGGGAGCCTATTTCTACTCAGGATATTAAAAATGATGTGATTTAAAAGCTCTATTGTGTGTCGAGTTGCTCGAAATATTGAGTTAATTTAAATATATATCTACATTTTTAAATAGAAATTAGTCAATGTTCTTTTACTTTATGTATGCAATATTGTAATACTGTATGCAACATTGACAAAATTGGCACTGCAGCAGTGGCCAATAAACCTTCTATCCATCAAAAATAAGACTTTAAAAGTTTTGCACTCAATAAAAACATTAACAATGCTGTTCACAGTTATGATTTTGGTTTGCATGAAAAACGAATACTGCTTTATTAATATAAAAAAATATCTAAACTACTCATTATAAAGTCAGTCAGTGGACAATACTTAGGTTTACATACTTTGGTATTTCATCTACGATTGAAAAGTTATAATAATAATATTATAATTATTAATTATAGTATCAGAACGATGAGGACTTCGTGACTAGATTTTCATACAAAGTTAACTTGGCTCATCAGTTCCCTGATTGGCAAGCTAGTTTGAAAGGATAGAGAATTTTTTCGAAATACTGAGCATTTAAAAGTAAATACAGTGTAATTAAAACTAACTGAAAATATCAGTCGACTTCGACTTCGACTTGACATTAATAGTTAGCTTGGGGCACGACGACCAAACACAAACCTTAATTACCGTATATCTTCTAATACAACGCGGGTCGTTGTATTAAAACTTGGAGGTTTACCCCCCGCGTTGTATTGGAGACACGCAATGTTAAAGCATAGCAGACCCCCGCGTTATATTAGAGACCCGCGTTCTATTGGAGACCCGCGTAGTATCAGAAGATATACGTAGCTCTATATTTTAAGGAATGAAAAGTCAAATGGAGTATCCGCCATTGAATTCTTCAGTTCCGTAAATGGGAATATCTTTGTGGAAGGAAACGCCACGCCATGACTTCAGTTCCAAAGTCGAACGGCTACACCGATATTTTCATAAAGGTCTGAGCGTTAAGCTGACAGATGGCAGCCAGCACACACCGCTTTCTTGCGTCTTCCTGTAATAAATATTATAGCGTGCGGCATCTAGCGTGTTGAGCCTACAGGACAATTACCTTAAACCTTTACCGCGCGCGGATCAGTTAAAGTTAAAAGTCTTAGCAAGTGTAAGTGAGTGTATTAGTATTAACTTAATTTCGATGAACGTATTAAAGTAAAATATAATTTTCTAAGATTTCAAGACAAAATTTCCTTTATTACTAGAAATTGAATAATTTGGAACCAATTTTGGGGGCAAAAGTAGCTAATAGAGTAGAGGTGAAAGTTGAAAGTTAAAATAGTCACCATTTAAGTACTATCTACTTCCCACTGATTGTTCATATTGACATAACGATTCACATAACGTAAGTAACATATTAATTTATTAGACGAATTTGGTGGTGAAGCTGGGTTTTACCAGAACAGTTGACAGTGGACAGTTAAGATTGTTTTAAAAAAACTATTACGTTTGTTTTACGTTCAGTGTCGGACAGTTCACTGACGGTAATCGCAATCGCAATACATAATTATAGTTTAATCGTTGCACTGAGACAACTAGGAGGATAGTGCGGCTGGGGCCTTTGTTGTTTGTATAGAGTTCTACAAAATAAAGGTAGTCAGTAGTGAATTACCAATAGTTGCCAGTGCCAAGTTGTTGCCATCATTCATTGTTAGTTGCCGATGATCTAAAAGAAAGTCTGGATTTGATAAAGTCAGTTTGACAATAATTAATTGATTCAAAGTAGGTTTTGCCTACATCCTCATTTGCGTAAAATCAGTCTCAGTGGATTGCAAGTTCCAAAGTTGTAGGTCAAACATCAAGATTGAAGATGAATAATCTGGAGCGTAGTACTTACACTACTGGTTTCGGGCCGCCGCCGCCCGCCTTAATCAGTGGTCACGACCCTAGAGGGGAACAGGAATCTATTGGGACTCCAATTCGTTCGGAAAATCCAAGGTTTTAAATAACACATTATTAATTTATTCAACAACTACATAATTTGAAAAATTGTATTCTTTCCAAATCGGTTTTTCTACCCCTCCCCCAAAGATCTGAGTTTGACTATCTATTGTACTTTGAGGCTACAGCTGTTGTATTCTCCTCATACTCCTTGCTTGTGAAAATTGCGATTTTGAAATAGCAATTTATACTACTGCAACGAGTCAAAGTATTAATAAATAATTAATAGTTTAATAATTTTAATTTAGTTTTTTTTAATAGTTTAACAGGCTAAGATTGTGATTGTTTACAAAACGCCTGACTAAGTCCTGTTTGGTTTTTTGTTTGTGCATTTGTTGTGATGCGTATTGTGATTGTGCACAATCCAGTTTTACTAGTTTGTGGTAGTGTGTTTGAGATTTTTGCACCTTATCAAACTTATCACTGACCCCTAATTAGGATTAAAATTAAATTACTGACTTGGTATTTATCATGATAACTACCATGTAAAAACACGATTTCAGTGTAAAAGAGGGGCTCAAAATACATTGCAGAAAATACAATTTGATATTTGGCGGTACTTGCAATTCGCAAAACTGTAACACCCGAGGAATCTACATAATAATAAAATCCAAATCACAGTCTCCGGTGTCCGGGGTCCGGGGTCCGGGGTCCGGTGTCCGGTATCGTGTTGCGTTACCTTATCTGTTTTTAACCCCTAACTATGGGGGTGTATATAACCGTAGAATCAAGCAAAAATGAGCTAACTATTGCAAATTAATTGTGCTACTTGAGGAAAAACTTAAGTCCCAAAAAACTTATAAAACTTAAAAACCTTGCCACAGTTTGTTTTTGTTACCTCCTGTTATGCAGAATACTGCACAATCGCGCCCGCCAGTATACCATTCCATAGGAAATTAAATTGTCTACATTTTGGAACCACATACAAGGGCGCATCAAAGGGGGTGGGGGCTAAGGTGCTTTAGCCCCCCCCCAGAAAAGAATTTTTTAACATTGCGAACATAGGAGCCGCCATTTTCCAAGATGGCTGCTCCTATCTTCTTAACATTGTGAGCCCCCCCTATATTCTACAAGTTCTGTCCGTAGGACAGGCCGGGTTACTTGTATAATAATAATTGTATTTACAATTACAATTCCAAACTGTTGACTGTTAATGTAATTATATAAGAATACAATTACAATTATTACAATTTACAATACTACGGCACTAGTCCAAACACGCTCACAACTCAAGAGGTGGAAGTTTCGATTTTGTGTGCTGTTTTAGCTGTACAATTAATCCCCCCCCACCCAAGTATGCGGTTTCCGACCAAAACTGTTAAAGAATCAGCCTTCTTTCAATTACATAATTGCATCACGTATCGTTGATATTTATTTTCAGAGATAATAATAGTGGCTCAGCTTCCGCATCGAGTTCAAGTACCAGTCAAATTTGTAACGGTGATTTGATGAAGCAATTAGAATGTCAGATTTGTACCGACATTATGGAACCACCTGTTCATCTCTGTACTAATGGTCACAGTCTCTGTGGAAAATGTCGGCCACGAATGAGTCGTTGTGGCTTCTGTGCCGGCTCATTTATAGCTCGAAATCATTGTGTGGAGAATATTTTGAACGGTTGCTCCGAACGGTGTGAGTTTCACTCTCGAGGATGTTCGCAAATTATAAAATTATCTGAATATGCTAGCCACGTTAATTTGTGCACGTTCAACCCGAATCCATCCCCCCCACCACCGGAGAGAGATATGCGGAGTGACTTTAATGGGGCTACCATCAGAGATATCAGTGTAGAGTTTCAGAGGCTCAATCATCAAAATCTAGTTACACTTTCCATGCTGCAGCAATTGGGGCCCATTCCTACCTTGGGTCAACACACACAACGTTACCAGGAAGGTTTAGACAATTTGACCTTGCGGGTGAGAAATCAAACTGAGAATATGAATCAGGAGACCTCGACCACCTCGAGGCTGAATCGGGAGTTCGACACAACGTGGGACAGGGTCATCAGCCATCATCAAACGTATAGACAACAATTGAATGAACTGAGAGCTAGCTTAAATCCTTCCACTTCACCTAGTAGCTCAATGTAAGTATGTGTTTATGATCATATTTTAAGTCTAGAATGTAATAATCACACGTTTACTCCGTCCAGTTTCATTCAAATTACAAAAAACCTTATTATTCAAGAAGTGTTAAAGTATGAAAAAGTTATTTGATATAGCTGAACTAATTTTGCAGGACGCATACTTCACCCATTGCTAATGCACCGGTGGTGGTGTTAATTGAGGATGACGGAAGTCCATTCACTGCTAGCGATGTTACCTCCTCAGAATCCATTGCATCTACGAGCAACTTGCTTCCCCAGCCACCGACGCCTACAAGACAGCCGCTATTTGCACTTTCTAATCGAACGTATTTTCAAACAGGGTCTCCTGGAGGTGAGAATGTCTTAAAATGCCTCTAAATTAATTCTTATGAAATGAAGTAGAAAACTTCACATGCCGTACATTCGCTACCCGGAAATTTGCTTTTAGTGCCAAACCTAGGATATTTGCGACCCATGGCTAATGTATAAAAATAAAATGCAAGTACAAGCGTTAGGTACAGTTTGTATATGGGTAGCAAATGTCCCTCAACCGCAAGATTAATACATTAAATAGGGTAAATACTATATAATAGCGTATTAGGAAATGGCAAACAGTAAAGTCTGTAGCATTATTTGTGTGCATATTTTTCAAATTATAGGAGACGGTAATTTCCGGATTCCGTCCGTTCGGTCTTTAGCTGCACGAAATAGAAGGAATGAAGCAATTCAAAATACACTTTTTCCATCTAGCTCAAGCCCAACCGGCCCCACGCGTAGTATTCCACCACGACTTGCAACTACAGCCGTACCGAATGAAGCCCGACAACAAAGTATCAGTGTCAGTCGATTTCCTATCAACCAAATGCAACCAGTGATCTCTACTCGTGGACGGGGTGTCCACGTCACCGCTACTGAAGCTGGAATCGTCGCCGTCAGTGGTGTCAACGCCAATGGCACTCAAGCTATAACTGTCACTGGTGCCAACGACAACGCCACTCAAGGTAGAACTGTTAGTGGTTTTCGTCCACATGATATACGCCGTTGTGATACCCCTAATTCTCTGCCACGATCACATCGAACCAGTATTGTTCCGCCAGGTAGATATGTTTCGCATAGATTGTCGTTGGCGCGTCATCCTCAACAAGGCCCTATTAACAGTCGCCAAAATGCAAGTTCAGTGAATCAAAACAGTAGTAACCCCCGCAGCAGACATGTCTCTGGCTCATTAAATCAACACATTCAAAGGCCATCAAATGGGACGGTGACTCCTCACCCTGCTCCTTTGTCTGTAAATCCTTGGTCCCAGGAGCAGTCCTCGTTCCTTGCTTCATTTAATATGGACATGGACAGTCTTGGCTGGCATACTGCACAAACGCGTCAACGGTCATCACCGGCTCCTCACCGTTTTTTCGCAACGCTGCAACCGCAACCCAATCAAGTAGGCAACGTGAACATGAACCAGTCACCATTTAGTGGTCGAATGTCAAGTATGTATTTAGTGGGAGATTGCCCTATTAGTAGCCCAAGTCAGGATGATTTATCTTTGTTTGACTAATTTTGCTGCTCACGATGACACTGAAGGTGTTTTTAAAATTAAAAATACTTTCTATTTTCATTTCATTCGTTCTGCCTTAATTTCATTTTTAGAGTAAAGGCCTAACGGATGAAGCAAGTACTGTGTATTTTGAGTATTTTCAGTATTTTGACTTTATAGTTGGTTCTTAATTAATCACAGTTTAAATATTTTAAGAAGATACATTATACTAAATTCAAAACTTACACGTATTGGGGCTAAGCAGTATTCTCAAGGTTGCCAGACTTATGATTAGTTCTTATTTACATGCAGGAATGCATTGTTTCAGAAAATAATGTACCTAATATGAAAACTTTATGGAAAGAAAATCACAATTTTTCACATGCCGTATAAGAACTGCACTGATTGTCAATAACCAACTGACCATTGTTCCAGTTTCACGTCCGATTTTTTCTTTGATATAATTGATTAAAGATGACTTGAAAGGGTGATGAAAATTAATGTGTAATCGTTGCAGTGAGTATAATCTTGTCAAACTTTATTATGTCAATTCAAATCAGCACCCTGTTGTCTTTAAAAATTCGGAAATTCAATTGTTAGTACACTTTATAAAGTTATTTGAAAATAAAAGTTTCCTATCCATATAGAAAAATTCCAATTTTCATGATTTTTGCTAATAACTATTGACAAAGTAGACAAAATAGCTGGTAAGTGAAGTCACTATAGACGGCGACGGCGTAGATGCCTAGTCATATTTAGTTGACTTGTTTGTCACTACTTGCATTGCAATATTTATTTTGTTACGCGCCTGTCATCATAGGAGTGCGAAACTTATTGTTATACGCAATTATCTGTAATAGTAAGCTTTAAATTGTAGGCAGTAATTTTGGTGCTCGTGGTCATAGCTCTTTTTTTTATTGCTGGGTATAATATAAAAAATTCTGGAACTTCTATGGCTTGGCGTTTGTGAATAATGCGTTAAGTAAATTGAATAATAAATGCTAAGCATTCTAAGCTCCGGTTTTTTGTGGTTTGACGCCTGATTGATGATCTCAGTCTGTATTGTTTGAGGAAGAACTTATACATTCTATTTTACGTGATAAGAAGGAAATTAAGGGTTATATTACAAACAAAAAGTGTGCGTGGCAAAAAGAATCGCGAGAGATATGTATCATAAATATGTTGTTCAAAATTCACCAGGGGAAATGAAAGACAAAGTTTGGTTCTGTTTTTTAAACTATTTATTTCGATTTCTATGTTATATTGTTCATTATGGTTCCTGTACCCTGTATCCACATTTATGTCTTCGTTTTGATCAGTGATCTTGGAATTTTGTAGACAATTTAAAAAACATTAAAGAAAATTGGATTCGGTAATTATTGATCGACCTCAAGTTTCACCCCATATATTCTCGCATTAATTTTAAGCGTACATTGGCGTAAAATTAACCTAACCTATCCTTCAGTGGCGAGGTGACTTTAAATTATAGTACATCTTAATTAATCTGAATTATTCTGAATTGTCGCCTGGGCGTACAACATAAATTCCAGCGATTTATTTCTAATTAATTCTTGTTAATATTTTTGTTACCACACATTTGCAACAAATAAATTGTATTAATTTAAAATAATAAAAGATAATCTAAAAGAGAGGGCATACTAGTGCAACCACTCTAACTGGTGCCCACTAGTATGCCTCCACTTATGAACTAGATATGTCCATCGCGCAGCCAACTTGGTGGAGTGGCGTCTAAATTACACAAAATTCCCGTTCCCGTAGATCACCGCGTCAGCTCAAGCTATGCTGAATTCCAGTGTGCTTTATTACACCGTTGACCGTTGACCGTATCGAAAGCGTTTTTTCACTGTTAAAGACGGTGTATGCTCCCAATTAAGACAAGAGATTTTTTTCGTCAGTTGAAACAACCGTACAATTTTTTGGTCCAGGTGGAACAAAAAGCTCGGGTGAAAATGGTCAATATTAACTTAATACTATTTTCCATGATTTGTAAGTAAAGGATACACATATTTCATATGATACACAGTATAATAATAAGTAGTACGCTGTCATGTTGAGCTTTAAAAATTTATTTTTAGAAAATGCTTGGATAGTTTTACCAAAATTCGACCTGTAGATATATTACAAATTAAAACTCTGTTAACATATTACATAATAACATAATATCAATCAAACTTTAGAGGAAGCATTCTTTTGTATTATTTGCTAAGCGACGTGAGCGACGTCTTATTCACAATGTTTACGAAAATAAAATTGCTTTTATGTAGTTCTAGTAATCCCTACTTTAAAGGTTGCGTGTTGCGTAATGTGGAAATGCGTTGAATAATTCTAATGCTTGTAAATGATTTTACATTTCTATCAGTATTTCTTTTTTTTTTTGCTTAGTATCCAAAGTTGTTTTTTTAAGATTAAAGATCACCCATTTGACTTGATACTCCTAAAAATGTAATACTTCCTGCTTTACGACGTCTATGGAACTGGTCACTGCAATAAAAATATAATATTTGCAAAACAAAAAATTAATTACAAAAAATACGCATTAATTAGCTGCGGAAACGGAGGTCGTGCATATACTAATTGATATATCCTATACATTATAGTGTGGTGCCACGTACAAATTATTATTTGAAACACCATTCTTTCGATTAGCAAAGATGATTTGGTTAGGGTGTATCATATTTGATATATTATGCACGTAGATCATGCTGCTGTATTTTTCGTTTTGATATATTCTGTTGTGTACATGTGAAATACGTCATTCCTATCTAATAAATAACTGTTTTGATTTTCCGGAGGATTATTTTCAGACCATGTGGATGTCTGAATATAGAGAGAATTGCAGTGAACGAAATCCATATAAAGCAAAAATTCTTATCGTTGATGCACCGAATTACAACAAAAAAGAGCAAAAGTTACTGGCAGCGGAGGGATTCGAACCCTCGCCTCCGAAGAGACTGGTGCCTTAAACCAGCGCCTTAGACCGCTCGGCCACGCTACCTCCTTGAAACACTACTTTTTTGAAATTGGACCGTATCCTCATGTGTAGCTCTATCGCAACATTAGGGATGGCCCGTAAATGATGTTACCCCAATTATCACTATTTTTGGAGGCTTTAATTTCCCATGTCATCCCTTGAACATGGCGTAAACGGCTATGTTTAACATGGCATCTCTTCAATACCTGGTTAGACCCAATTGCCCTACCAACAACATCATTTAGGGACGATCCTTTTAAACAGCGACATTCCATTTTGGCCTGCATCCCTTTGACCATGAGTTTTATCGTAATGTGAAGCCAAAATACGTAACAGAGATTGTGTACGAATAAATAAAAGTATATGTAAGTATGTACTGCTCTACCAACTCTACCTTTGTAAGTAAAATAACCTTCATTAGGATTCAGTTAAAATAAAATGATACACATCACTGACATTACACAATTATTTCTGCTTTTATCTTTAATGCTTGCTTACTAGTTCGTAAAATGTGATCTCACTCACAGTCCGAAAGTTACTCACTTGGTCACAATTCACAATAAAACAAAATGTACTATATACTATAATTATTACATTATAAATGCCTCCTTTTCCTCTCTGAGTATCCAATTACCTATTATGCTCAATTTGCCTCGTATGCTTACATTATTATGCATTCTTTTATGGATTAATTTTTGAAATGCATTTTTATTATAACTAAAATATCAAACATGATCCATGTACAACACATTTTTTTAGCGTATGTACTTACTAGTTAGCTATACTCACGACGAAAGAATGTTTTCAGTTCATAAATTATGTTACTATGTAGTGAAAATTATTGACGAGCAATTTTCAAAGTATTAACTTTGCAGGGTGTAAAAATTATAATACGCCGCATATACTTAAAACTCTTTTAAGAAATATGTAATTATACAAGTGGCAGTCTTAACAGTAAGATTATGCAATTTGAATTTTCGGACAAATCTAAAATTCGATATTTCAAATTCGTCTTGCCATTTTATTACTAAAAGCAATCTGCAAGTATCTGTTAGCAGCACAAACTACCAGAAAACTGCGTACTATATTAAACATGTGACCAATTTATGTACGAAAACAAAAAATAAAAGTTTCAATTTTTGAATTTCCCGGCAAATCTTAAAATCAAAATTTGCATCTGGCAAATACAAAGCTTATACACAAGTGAAATGCCATTCAAACGGTGATTTTCATTTTGAGGTGAATCTAATTTTGTTCAAGTTCAGTGGACGAGCGTAAACATTTTTTGATTGTTTTTAAAAAACGTAAATGAAATTTCAAAAAAGTTAGACGATTTTACTGAGTGATATGTCATTTGAAAGCTCTTTAAAAAAATTAAAACCCGGTATTATTTATTTTGGACCTGTTTGTGACCATACAACAATTTTAAGGAGGAACATTTTCTTAAAAATCGGTCTTTAAAAATCATTTTGAAAAACCTTTGGGATCGCGCCTGTAACTTTGAGTTATTTAAAATCCATTCGTCAATGCTATTCAAACGGTATATCACACAATCCCACGTCAAAGTTGTTCAAGAATTTCAAAATGTTGATAAATAATCCGTATAGGTAACAAACAGAAGGAAGGCATTAGCAACAATTTTGAAGATTTACTTTTTAAATTGAATATGCGCAAGACAAGCCACAAGTAAGATAGGTATTAATAAATTCACATATTAAGTAAGTTCTTGTAATGGATTACAAAAAAATCTAGTTTAGTTTTCAAATTAAGGGCACTGCGAGACGTACCCCATGGCTCTGTATGAAAAAGGCTGTGTACTATATTATATTAGCAAGTTATTTTTACAAGCGTAGGTTCTTGTTTTTAAAGTTTGTTCCTGAATTTGTTCTATTTTTTCAATTAAGTATCTAAGCATAAGCTCATTCCTCATTCATAAATAAATAATCTTTAAAAATTTAAGCATTCAATTATGCTTGAATATTCAGCTATCTACATGAGTGCGTTGAGGATGACACACACACCTCATTCACTTACACGGGTACACGTGTTTGTTTTGTATATTGAGTTTTAATCTGTAATATTTTATGCAATCAATAATTTATTATTTTAAAAGCTTAATCACAATCAATAATCGTCCAGCAATTTAAACTTGTGATAAGCCAGCAAAAACATGTAACAACAAACGCCTTCTGATATCTGAATCTGATACTATATAAAAAGCGTATGGGGATGGGGACTGACTGGGAACATTACATGCATGTATGCCTCCTGCAGTATACGTACATACAATAATTAGGCATTAAATAATTTACAATTTATATAAAAAGATATTCCAATCATTGTTATTAGCACTAGTTACTCAATATAAAGTGTGTGCGTGTTTTTGATTGATTGGTTTTAGATCATCACAAAGTATATGAGTCCACAGGGCTTTCCATTTCATCACCGCATCAACGGAAATTAATACTTGTAAATCTTTATATATATTTGCATACTTCCTAATACCTGTAGTCGCGGTGAGAAGCAGGTATTTACACTGGCATTCAAATGAATTGGCCTCACCAGCTTAGTTCATTTATAAAATCTCTTGGTTATAGCTAATTCGGAATAATTAACTAAACTACATACTGAAAAGTTATTCTTTTAAAATAATTAATCCACACCATGCAACCTTTGATTGAAAAAATAATTTCAGGGCTTTTGACAGTCCTTTACCTTTGTGCTTCCCTGCAAAGTATATCCACAGTGGGCTTCAGCATATCAAATGAGAACGTACTGTCGAGGGCTGCGTCTCATGACCAAGACCACCCACAGGAGCCTCAGGGCTCTGTGACGTGGTTCAGAAACTGTCCGGGTAAGTCCCTACTAAATAACTATTGGTCCATTAAAATTACTTTTAATCCACCCAAGTTGAAATGCTTAAGTTAAATACTCATAAGATTTTTTGAATAATTTATGACTTTTTGTTTGTTTAAAAAAAATATCCGTTTCTAGGTACAACAATTGAGGGTGTTCTTAAATCACTTTCACTAACGAATTGCTCCAGTTCAGCTTGCAGTCTAAACGTTGGAGAGCCACTCCGACTGGTTATGGGATTTGTAGCAGGTAAAGTCTGCCTGAATACTACAATAATAATAAAATTGAATTTGCATTAATTATTTTAACTAATTTGATATGATTAATTTGTCTATTTAAAAAAATCCAAATCCAGGCAATGCACATACAAATTTGAGTTACACTGTCGTACTGTCAAACAACGAGTTTAATATTCAGAGGGTGCTAACTTCTGGAAGCGGAATTTTGAACATTGAAGCAGGACTTGAGTATTCTATTGGAAACAACTTTATTATTGATTCGGATTTACCGCCTAGTGCAGTTAGTGATTAATTACTTATCGTTAGTATAATAGTTTGTTTTAAGCAAGTAAATAGCTATATGATTGATGATAATGACAATTCTCATGTTTTTTTCCCCCAGGGTTATGAATTGAGAGTTCGAAGATTCGACAGCAAAATTGAAGTCGTTGAAATCTGTGCAGTTTTTAACGTATCATACGTCAACAATGATGATTACGTTGAACCGACCACAACCACTGAAGCACCTGCTAATACAACCACTACAACTCAACCGCCCCCACCCACCACCACCACCCCTGAACCCACACAGGAACCCACGGAGGAACCCATCCCAAGCACTACCACTGATAGAAACGTAACCACGACCACCACTCGACCCGTGTATGACTGCACCATCCCTGGTGTCTTCCCAGATCCTCATTCCTGTGAGTACTACCACGTCTGTCAACTGTACCCCAATGGAACCATTTGGGACACAGAGATGCAATGTGCACTGGGTACCGTTTTCTGCGTCAATACAGAATTGTGTGAATTTGAACCTGACTGTCCATGCTCACTGCCCTCATTGCTCTCCTCCTTCTATTACTAAAAAAATTGGACGACAAAAAAGGAATTCCAGGATAGTTTGAATTTTTGATAATATAAGATTATATCCAGTGTTAGGAAAAATTTTCTTTAATTCTTTCGGCGATTATTATTAGCATTTCCGTCCAAATTCACCATCTTCGTCATCAGTAAGAAAGTACATCCTGATTTCATGTATGTTGCCCATTACCCGCATATTGTAGTACAGAATTTGAATTTCAAGTATAATTAAGTACACACGATATTATATGACGCTGGAATGCTGGAGTGCTGAACCTATATCACATATTATAATTGGTTGCTATTTCATATAGACGTATGTTACTAAACTAAAATAAATCTGGATTAATTATGCATTGTTATAGATTGATGGGTATTTATAATTTACATACAACTATAAGAGAATATTAATTTTTATTGCTGATTCTAAATACATATAATATATTATACTTAGTAAAAATCATAAAATTGAGATTATGAAAATTTAATGACGGCAATATTTCTCTAGGATCATTCCCCTCACAATTTTATTAGAATATTGTATAATATACCTATAATAATTGGACTCATAGCTATATAATATACTGGTGAACCAACAGCTACTGTCGCCGGCGTCGTTGTTTTTGTTTAATTTCATTGTACCATTGTTATATAAATGTCAACACTAATTCATATGAATTGGAACTGAATAAAGCCTTAACCAGAATACGTTCTGCTATAGCACTCCTGTGCTCTTATATAGTCCTATAGAAATGTATGCACTACCTTTATGTACTTCACACGCAATAAATTATGTAAAAATGTCCTGGCGTAAGTCATATAGGTTCCTGAATTTACTGCAAAAAAAAAACAATGAAAACATTTTCAATTATTAAGTAAATCATATCGAGACAGGGTTATTTGTGATTCGTTAATGGACTTCATTGCTTATTCAAATATGTTATGTTACTAATCGTGGTTAAGACAATCCGTTATTAACGTAGGTACATTAATTTAGACAGACAGACATGACCTACTAATTGGTTACTTACTTAGTGAGTGCACACATAATTAGCTTGAATTCTAAATTACATAATTTGCCCAATCATATATCTGAAAGATCCCTAATTTAGTTTTTACAATAATTAGTTTTTTTCCAGTAAAGAATGACTGAACTAGATAAAGTTAATAACAATCCGTTTAAAAAGAACTTCCGTCTTAGAAGGGGAAAAAGAACAATGCTACAGTTCCCGTTTGGATTCGGATGCTTAAAATACTTGACTGTGCTACTTATTTTTACATTCTGTGAATTTACTGAGCTTGCTGAATGCGGTTCAAATTCAAAGAAGAAATCCGACCCGACGACCCCAGAAACTCCAGATCGTCAAGTAATTTATAGTGTGAATGCAGGGGGTGGTGAGCACACGGATGTTCACGGAATAAAATATCTAGCTGATACACTCAAAGTTGGAACTGCGTCAAGCTACGGAAATAGATTAAATCACATAGGAAGATCACACCGGGATGATGAAGTTTTGTACAGGACGGAACGTTATAGTGAGACCACATTTGGTTATAATATTCCTATTAAAGAGGATGGGTTATATGTGTTGGTTTTAAAATTCTGTGAAGTTTATTTTCGGCATGCAGGGGAGAAGGTAAAAAATGTTTACGTTCATTGGATATGATATTATTACTAATGCTATTTAACTTGGATGATATTTGACAGTTTTATCTGCATTTGGCTATTCTAAAAATTCTAATAAAGAATTTTTTTTGAATAATAATAATTAATATGGTGCAGGTATTTGACGTGACCTTAAATTCGAAACATGTGATTGTGCCAGACCTGGATATTTTTGCAGCGGTTGGCTTTGGGAATGCTCACCAAGAAATTATTCCATTCAAAGTGGCCGAAGGTGGAAAGAAATTAATAGTTCTAGAGGAGGATGACAGTGTAAGGATGTCTGAAATCAAAAGAGGTCATATTAGATTGGAATTTGTAAAAGTAAGTAACCTACTATACATATAGTACCTACATAAGTATAGTATAGGCATAAGCATAGCATATTATATAGATTTTAGAATAAAATTTTGCATACTTGTGATAATGTTGTACTTGAACCACCAGGCAAATAAATATGACAGACTAAGAGATAAAATATATTGCATGGATTTAGATAAGGGGACATTACGACAACCCAAAAATAAATGCATTCTACGTGGCGAGAGGAAAAGCGGAAGACGTTCCTCCACTTCCTGCACTAGCCGCAGTAGGCTCAGAATTGTTTCCAGATGAGGAAGAGGAGGAGGATGGCGAATTCGGAGATTTCTATGAGATGGACGCTATTCCAGGAGGGGGTGAAGAGTCATTCCAACAATCTTCTCAGCGTCGATATAAGCCAAGTGTTTCAGGGGTTCAGGATCCATGGGAGAACGTGTCCATGGTTACTACTCTGGCTCCTGTAGTGCTCACGATTTTAATTGGTGCTGCTGCTATTGGACTTATTTTTAAAAAGCTTAAAAATACATGAAATCGCTGTTGACTGGCTTGAGTATTGTTATTCCTACACCTACTAGGAAAAAATGAATTAAATCTTTGAAATACAAGTAAAAATTTTTACAGTGTAGCACTAGTTAAATAATACATGGGTGATTTAATTTTTATTTCATTTCATTTTCACTGATATTGATAAAATCATGTACTTCGCCAAATAATCGCATGACATGAGTTACAATGATTTATTCCATAGTTATACAAAGATCTACTTAAAATAATAAAAAACATACAGCCATATCTCAACTCTACTTAAACATTTCAAATCACGGTTACGTAATACAATATAGTAATAATAATAGTAATATGTAAAACACATATTATATATAATTAATTCTAGCATGGAACGTACATATAATTTTCAGCGTTCTGATAACTACACATAAGTTTTGCCAGTTGCTACTCCAGTCCTCAATAACCGACAATATTTACCTTCCTTTTTATAGTCCTACTACACATCATTTTTGACGATAATTGAATAATTCTATTTTACAAGAATTAAGTAATTTAAAGATAACAAAATAGTATTTTATTTAATTTATTACTTAATATGCTCTCTGCAGAGTAACTGAGTGAAATTACAGCAGCATCCGCAGTCAGAACTATGTACAAAAAATTACCTAGATAGAATGCAAGTAACTAAGTTTCTATGTATAATGTAGCATATAACTGTGCTTATTGCATCTATATTACACTACCAGCACAGCAACTAATTACTAGCAATGCAAAAATAATGCTCATGAATAACCATGTACTAATGACAGGAGCTGGTTTTAGCTGATACATAATAAATATTACATTATTGAACATTAGTAGTACATTAGTGCTACACACTTTTGAAGGAATCATTAAATGATAGTAATATGTAGAGAAATACCCCGTAATTTCTTTGCATAATAATAGTATAGATAGGCAGTGCCCTGACTTATAGGAGAGTGAAGTTAAACGTTAAACTTATGTTTTGAGTGTATCACGAATTATAATCTGCTAACTAATATAAAAATCATCGATAACAATAATCGTGTTATCCCTGCCATACGAATATACTTATCCTGGAAATTTAAACTGGAATTCAAACTTGAACCTCAAGAGCTCAATAACATCCAATCATACAAAACTGTATTTTTTTAAAATTCGAATCTATAATAATATAGTAGTTATTATTCCCAAGAAATATAAAAATTAATTCAATGACAGCATATTAATGTAGAGTACAACGTCTAAACAGTTATATTTAAATAATTCAAAGCAAAAAGTAAACAATGCTTATGTGATGCGATAAATTGTAAGTACAATTTGATACAAGATTACAAGAAAATATTCAACACTGAACATCTATCCTGTGCACATAAGTACACACTTCAAAGAGAAAATAAAGATGCATTAGAAAAAAAAACAACTTATATCAAAATAATAATATTATTATAAATACCAAACTAAGTATTCATCCGTAATCCAGACCATCAGTTAAAATAAGTTTTGACGTATACTTACTGAATTGACATTAGACATCAATCATACGCATAGCCAAATAATTTTATATTTCGGGTAGTTCTAAGTCTGTTTCTTCTGCTCTCTCCTCTTTAATGAACACAACCGGAAGATTAACCTTAATGGGCGCAGCAGCTGTAGTAGTTGACGCGGCTGAGCTGTCATCACGGTCTTGAGATTTTAGTGACTTATGAAAATCGAATTTCACTTTAGACGAGGATGTGCTTCTACCACTATCTTGACTTTCATGAATGGAGTGATTGGAGGATGGACTTCCGAATTGGATTGTCGACTTTTTTGATTTCTTTGATTTCGATTTTTTCCTAGATTTTCTAATAATACTTTTAGGCTGAGAAGATACAGTTTCTGGGGAAGATGGCACTGACGAAGTACGAATAGCAACAGTGACAGGATTAGGTTGAACAACTTCTGAAGCCTGTGACAATATTTTAACGGAGCAAATCCAGCTGTGCTCTCGCTCATCCGAAGTTTTTGAAAATCTTTTACCACAGTAATTGCAACCATATGGTTTTTCGCCAAAATGTACTTCTCTAGCATGACGACGAATACGAGCAAACTTTTCATCCTTTAATTTACAAAATGTACATTCATAGAGAATTTTCTTTTTCTTGCTACCCACCGCCGACTCCACAATTTCACCTACATACAGATAAAAAAATAAAACAATAACACGCTGATTTTAACTGGGAGATTTAGGCTACTGATATGACGATCACCCAGCTTTTATATAGTTATTTGCTGGGGAAACAATTATGCTACAAAGGAAAAAAGAACAGTAAAAACCATAACTTACGAATCAAGCTGTGTGCTTGAGAAATCTGTTCATCATTAAGGATACCACTTTTGTTACTAGAAGTCTGAGAAGGGGATGAAGGACCTTCAACAACTGCAAGAGATGCTGAATTAACTTTTACTTCACAGTCAACATTTAAGGTCTGACTTCCAGTTTGATGCATTTCATTGATACGGAGATTCCCTGGTTTCTTGCTTTCTTTGTCAGTTTTGGAACAGGAATATTCAGATACAAATGCTTGACTCGCTTCAGACATGCCACATTCTCCTCCCATCAAATTGTGATCATGTTCTTCTGTTGATAACAACTCTGTACGCTTTAATTTTAAATCCCCTTGGCTATTTTCTGCCTTTCTCAATTTTGCTGATTCTAATTAGTACAATAATATAACCTTATTATAAAAAATAAAATAATGGAGAATTGAAAATATAAATATAGATAAGGGCATACAAGACAAACTCATCTCAACCGGAAACATATAACTTAATACTTATTTGGATAACATTATAATAAAATGCACATCAAAGTTCGACAATAATGTCCCCGATGCTGTCTTTTTGAGTCCTTTGCTCGTTCTATACAGACAAATACATAATAGCACGAAACATAACACAATTTCATTCCAAAGCGAAGATTAGTTAGGTATTTCTACCTTAACCGAATGAGGTACAGTACAAAATATTTGTATGCAATACTCAAACTTAGAAAAAGAATTTGTTTTATGATTTCATGAACCCACAATGTCTCTCCGATCACTTGGCTGCAACAATTGTGAGGATTGTTAAAAACTAATCCTGAATCAGAAGCAGCCATCAAAAGGAGAGAATAATAAATAAAAATTCAGTAAAAAAAAATAATTGCAGTTACGCAAGTTGGGAAGGTGTACACATGCTGTGGTTTGGTTTCTAGTTTTATACGAAGGTGATTTAATTTTTAATAATAACTGGCAATGATCATGAGTCGTAGTTGGTGGGTAGTGTAGTATCCATTCCATATTCATAGTCATGACCAGCTATTACACCCTTTCATTCTGTTTCTGCTGGACTCTCAGTTCTCTCAGACGTGTGAGCAGATTTGTTGGCGACACCTGAGGAGTATGACACAGAGACCGGAAAAATTAGCAGTAAATGTCAATTTACTATTTTATTAATTTACTATTAAATTCTTAAATTAGTTTCCATTTTTCCAACCATGACCGGACAAATAGAAATCAGGAAGAAAGGTCTTTTTTATCATTTTCAGCCCATAAAAGATAGCACACACACACAGACAGCATATCTATAG
The DNA here is from genome assembly GCA_949802685.1 of Dicyrtomina minuta. Classification (NCBI taxonomy): domain Eukaryota; kingdom Metazoa; phylum Arthropoda; class Collembola; order Symphypleona; family Dicyrtomidae; genus Dicyrtomina; species Dicyrtomina minuta. The sequence continues at coordinate 74,310,054 of OX461808.1, read as the reverse complement.
AAAATGCCAATCCAGAAAGTTTTACGCCCTAGAATGTAAATGAAATAATAAACTTACGTTTTTTACAAGCTTTCATATGATTGCTTAACCCATCGGTTAGAAATCGATGGCAAATGGTACACTGATAGCGATGTTCTCCATAGTGTTGAATCCGAACATGACCGTAACATCCGGAAAAAGTTCCAAACCCTTTTCCACATTTTCGACATGTGAAAGGTGCAGAATGTGGATCGGAATGTTTCACTGCGATAAAAATGACGTTGTGTTAGCATTAACTAATGGATATTTTGCACCTATTTACTATACCTTGCTTCAGAGTAATTTTTATGCAGCGCCATATTTAATTACCACATAGTTCTTTTGCAGCCTGTTGTAATGAGGCCGGTAGAATGCCATTAAACCTAAGTTGTTGAATCCTCACAGTAGCTTTTTTAAATATTTCCATAGATCCATCTGGGAGTCGATAAGGTTTAATTTCTTGCAAAGAGGCTAGTAGTTCTTTCTCACTATTGTGAATCTTGACATTATTGCCATCTTCCTCGAAATCCAAACCCATATTTTCAGAAATATTGCACTCACTGCTAGAGCTCATCGCAGCTGCCGAGCATGACGAAAGAGCTTCATCTGGATTTTTGCTGTGGTTTGATGTTTCGTTTTCAATCAATGAAGTAGAGTGTGACGATGACGATACGCTTAATATTTTGCCAAGTTCTGAAAATAAATGAATTAAATAACATGCAAGTACTATAAAACTTTTTCTTCACACGACTTCACCAACACACTTTGTCCAAATGTATACCTTTCTCAGTATTTCTGGTTAAGCGCAGCCCTGTGTCTTCAAGTGTGCGAGCAATTTCATTACTTGTTTCGACTGGTTTCGAAGATCCCGAGCATTCCATAGTTAAATCGTCCACCAATTTGTCACTGGCAGCATCAAAGAATTTCATACCTTGTCCCATATTTTGCAATTCTCCATCTACAAAATAGTAATATACATGGTACTAATACAACTGATTAATTATTCTATATACTATGCTATTAAAATTGTGAAAACGCTATTCTTAGCGTATACTTAAATTTTCAATGTAATTAACAAACAAAAATACAAGAACTAACACAGATATACAAAGGATAAAACTTACAATGAACACTGACAAGGTGATACCGAACCAATGGCTTATCGGGTAATTTTTCTCCACACAATTTACAAACGAAATGTTTCGATTCTGTAAACCGATTCCCTCCATATGAGCCTGATGATGGTACTGCTGTTTCACGTGATGACGCTGTAGCTTTGGAAGCATTAACTTTTTCATCCTTGCAGCTTACCAGACTCACATCTTCAGCTTGTACAGCTGTTTCCTCAGGTTTGTCATGACATACATTCTTATGATTTTGAAATGTCTTGCTATAACGGAAATTTTCGCCGCATTTTTCACACTTAAAGGGCGTTGCCCCAAAATGAAGCTTCTGAATATGCTTAAGGCATGAACCAAAACTGCTGAGAACAAGTCTGCAAATCTGACAACGATACTTTCTTTGCTTCCCTTTCTTCGATAATCGTTCTGTAAAAATAAAAATAGCGCATACAGCAACAGCAAAAAATACAAACAATTGTACGCAAAATAAGAAATCACTTAATATGTTGAACACAGAAACAAAAATATCCATATAAATAATTGAGACAAAGAACGCACCCATAAATTTCATTGGATCCTCATCTTTCTGGTCATTCAACTTGTCCGATATGATACTTTCAGCTTCACTGGGGACTCGAGCGCCAGATTGCGTTAACAGTTTCGGCGATTTAGTTGGACTTTTTTCAATTTCTGATTCCGAATTAATTTCAGATAATTTTCCTTCACACAGCTTCTTATGAGTTTCAAATTGATTATTGTGAAAGAAACGCTCATCACACTTTAGACAATGATGAGGACGCTCAACAAAATGTTTTTGTCGTACGTGTCGAGAAATATTGTTTAGTCTAGGGAATTTCGCACCACATTCCTTACACTGGTATCCTGCTTGGTCGATCTTAACTGTAATTAAAAAAAACAATTTAAGTAGGTACCTCGAATGTTATCATAATTTCAGCAGCGCATATTCTAAATGTATGCTTAAAGGATGTCTGGAATTTTTGAACTCACGTATATAACTCTGTGAATCACTGAACTCTTTCGAAGTCAGAGTAGTTAATACTTTCGACACACGTTTCGGTATCATATATTTTTTCTTTAGGACATCAGCAGACACCGACGCCATTGACATTTTAATTCTTCGAGGATTTACTTTAGACGGTGATACTGCTTCAAGACTGACGTCCTTTTCCTGACTGCTGTTGCCTCCGTCGTTAGCAATGCAATCCATTTGGTCAATTTCAGGCTCAGGCTCGGAGAATCCACCATCGTTATCGTCATTGTTCAAATACACATCTTCTTCAGAACCTGAGTCCTGTGGGTCGTTTGGCTTCGACTTCTTGTTTGCTGCTGCACTATCTTTCAGGTCAATGTCATTCGGACGTTTCTTGCTGCTGCTAGACTCAGTAGCAGTGTTATCATCCTCACTAATATCTACAATATTATCAGATTCATTGCCATTGGTGGAGCTGTTGTGCTCCTCACTTGGCTCAATCGTGCCTCCACGCTGACCTTCCCCGAAATGGAGTTTACGAATGTGAGACTCGGCATTTTCATACTTAGTAAAAAGGACAGAACACTCCGAGCATTTGGAGAAAGAATATTTGCCCCCAACACTCCATGCAACTGGAATTTTACAATTCACGAAGATTAAATAATTTAATTTCGCGAGCATAAAAAAAAATAAAATAACTGCTTATCCAAGAAGTTAGACATAAAACTTACTTATCATTTTCTTAGCTCGTTTAATTTGCTCCGCAGTTAAACGACCCTTAGAATCTGGAGCACCCACAAGTTTTACTGAAGATTTGGATGGTTTTTTGGTTGCAACAACCTTTGTATTTTCCTGGGGTGATACGGGCTTGGCGACCACCGTTGGAGGAGGCACTGGATCTGGAGTCTCTGGTTCCCCTATTGTTGGTGACACAGATCGAGGTGGAGGAGATGGTGGAGCAGAGGACGGGGAAGCATTAGGTTCCCAGTCTGGATCCTGTGTGGCGTCATTGTCATTGTCACTGGCAATATCTTCCTCATTATCGTCACTTACAATATCAATAAGTGTTTCTGTTGATCTAGTGCTCCCAGTGGCACTGGCTTTAGATGTAGTAGATAGAGAATTTCCAGAACTAGTCTTGTTACGCAATACAGTATTATCCACATTATTGACGAACGGTCTCCCGATTTTCTTCTTTAATCGCCCATTGGAATCCACGTAAAAGTTGGAGCGAACTCCAGTCTTTTTGAATTTAGATTTTGACTTGGCACTTTTAATATTCTTGGGGGGAGTGCGACCTCCCAAGGCGACAGCACCAGCGCCTTGACCTCCCCTACAATGCGCGGTATGTTTTTTGCGACTGACTCCTTCAGGGAAATCCTTATTACACTTTGGACACTTTTGGGAATTATCGCCGAAGTGGATTGTGCTAACATGAGTGATAAGACGATCGGCTTTAGTTGCTCGAATTTTACAGATGGTGCAGATAAATTCGTTTTTATCAGGGCCTGCAAGATATTTTTATAATTACAAGCTCTATTTCATAGTGCCATTGCAAACCACACAACGTATTTACTTAGAAACATTGCAGAGTTCAGGGTTATACAGAAATAAATATATCTTTTATTCATTTTAGACTTACGAATGAAGCGCAAAGCACGTTGTTCAGTGGTAGGCAATGGTCCAATTCCCTTTGTAACGTTAACCCCAGTTGAATTTGATACGTCTAGAGCTAACGCTGAAGTTCTACTGAGACAGTGACGCTCATGAAATTTTCTCTCCCCAATGGCAGAAAAAATGTCTTCGCAGTAGCAACAATACATACGATTTTCATTGTCAGGAGTACCACCTAAATTTTTCCCCGACGGAATTGATGCTCCTTAAACAAAATACCGTTGAGTTGTAGATTTTTTGAAATGTATGTTTAAAATCAGTTGGAAAACAAATTTTGATATATAGCCTCACCTTCTTCCAAGTCCGACTCTCCGCATAAATGAACCCGTCGTACGTGCTCCACAAGTTGTCGCCGCAGCTTTGTTTTTCGCTGACAAACAATGCAATAATATTGGCCAGTCTTTTCCCCTTAAAGCACATTGATCATTATCACGATTATATTTAAAACATAACATAAAAAATCCCAAAAAGTCAATTAATTATTAAATTCCTTATGAAAGACTTCGTGCAATACGTCAAACATTCCATACAAAGCAGTGATCGAAACAGTTAATAGTTGCAACTTACTTATAAACCGTAACGCTTTCACGTTCAGTTGATTTAGCTCCGCTTCACTTAATAGTGCAGAAGGCACGAGCTTACCAGAGTCCAAGCCCTCAGTGACTTTATTCTTTGATGCACTTCTCCCAACTACGACAGTAGAGTTTTTAATGGAATTTGAAATAGCTTCGTCAGCCTGGTTGGTAGTTGAAGTAATATTTTTGTTTTTTAATCTACTAGTTCTAGTCGTCTCTGGGGTGTCTACATTTTCTTCAAGCTGAATCCCTGGTTCAGATTTTATGGAGGATTTTTTAATTTTTTCAAAACCAGTACTGCTGTAGCTGACAACTTTAAACGGTGTCTGCTCATCGTCAGAAACCCTGTCATTACTCTCATCGTTGACACTGTCTCCAATACCAATATCTCCGCCATAGTCATTGTCGTTAGAATCTGCGTTTTCAAAATTATCGTTGTCATTTTCTCCGTCATCAAACTGTCCATGCACCTCCTGAGGTTCTTCCAATTCAACTTTGCACTGTATAGGATTCATCCCGTCTAAAGAAAGACCATCGTCACCATGGGCAGATTCAATATTAACATTATTTCCAGCTTCTTCGACATAAATTTGATTCTCACTCATCGAAGCTGGATCGAAGACCATTTCTTCCTCATCTTCGGGTCCTTCAAAGTTCATGTAATTGCTACTATCTTCTATCTCAGGTTCTATGTTATCCATAGACTCAGCATACATATATTGTTGCTCAAGTCCTGAAGACGGATTAATAGCTTCTTGATTTTTATTAGTGCTACCAGTTGAATTGAGAGGATTCGTAAATTGTTCCTGAAGAAACTGGAGGTAAATGGAATCCACATTTGAACTGCCACTAGTGAGTGCCCATTCGTTTCGTATATGCTCTATCCACAAGTGAGCTTCTGCATTTGAACGCTTGTCGAACTGGGATGAGCACAGTTGACACTGGTAGTTTACATCCCATGACTGACTTTGATTTCGAATTACAGCACGTTGGATACTGTTTTCCATCATCGATCTCAAATGTTGTACCTCATTCGAAACGATACCAGTAGTTTCTGCGTCACTCTCTGAAATTTTGGATTCGAAAATAATAATGAAATTATACAAAATATATGTGTGAGATCATAATAGGCTACGAGTTTAAGGTATCAAGTTCAATATAACAATACATATTCAAAGGTCTGCACTTACCACTAGGACCTTTTTTTGGTGAAATCTGAGCTGTCGTGTTGCACTTTGATCGGTGAACAAGAAGATCGTCCTCGAAGAAATATCCACATGAATTACACATATGGGATCGACCGAAATGTGATTGGCGAATGTGACTAATAGCATGCCCCCTTGCTTTAAATGTTTTTTTACATTTTTTACATCGGAATTTGTCACCGTATTTCTCTGAAAATAGAAAAGAATCAAACTTTCAAATCAATGTCGTTGTTGTACCGATACCTTGTAGATTTTTGTACATTATGCATTGTCGTCATAGTTGTGATAATAAATAATTACATACTAGCAAACTGGAACATACGTAGACTGCACTGTCTCTAGACAAATTAAACTTACCCACGGATCGGAGTGCGTGTGCTTGTAATTCGGTAGGATGTATACCCACAGGATCATTCACTACAGGATACTCCTTCTGATGGTTTGGTATTGGTGCTCTGTCTTTATGACATTCGGAGCGATGCCGATCTTTCAATGCCTTTGAAGTAAACATATCACCACAACCCGGACATTTATACAGTTCCTTTAAGTGAAGGTGACGAACATGATTGAGTGCATGCTTCCGATGCATCACTTCTTGATAACAAATCTTGCACCGAAACTTTTTACTCGCGAGTTGCTCTTCAAAAATAAATAATAATAATAAGCAAGTTTTGTCCTTAATTTAATTTTGCCTTCTTTTTATTAATGAATTTTGTAAGGACTGACGCCAAATGGATACAATTAAATAAATTATTACTTTATACACTGAACTGGTGCTTACCGATCATATTAGCAGCGAATTCAATTTGGGCGCCGTTCAGCGTACCATCCGTAGATACAAATGCCGTATAATTTAATCGGGATTCAGAACTCTGAGGCTGCGAAATATCATGGGGTATGGGACCCTTCTGTGCAGTTTTAACAAGCGGTGTGGGATTTTGTGTCTCAAATATGCGAAGGTGTACTGGGTTGTCATGTACGGGATTGAGATAATTATTCTTGGAGTTGTCAGTATAAGTTTGCTCTTGAGGAATTTCATCATCCGGGAGAATGCATACACCCTCCTGATCAGTAGATTTTAATGCATTAACTACATTGTCTAATGGTTCTTTAGGAGATTCTGTAGCTGAATCAACATAAAATCCGAAAGAAGGGTATGCAGGGGTTATATATGACAGTGGAAGAACTTTATTTGTAGAAGCTTGTGAAGTTAATGCTGCAGAATGTTTGGTATCAATTGTGTTCTCTCCAATACTGGATACTGAGGTAACTTCGATCAAATCATTACTAGCCTGCTCAGATCTTGCGTTCTGATTAACAGGGTTTGTGTGAAGGGCCAGTTTATGAATTTTTCTTAAAGCAGCGGTTGCAAAGCGCATAGGACAGTTAGAACACTGAAATGGTTTCCATCCCAAATGCTGCCGCTTTGCATGAGCGATTCCTGTCTCACGGTCATTAAATTTTTCCAAGCACATTTTACAGTAGAAGTCGCTCAAACATTCCGTAACTGTCAAGGTAGTAAGAGATTTGATAATCGATAATTTCATATAATTTGTGGTTTTCTATTAATAATAGGGATTTACACTTCTAGACTTCATAATAAGACAATTTTAAGACAATGAGTTAAATTAATTTAAATTACCAATCATTTCCACGGCTTGACGCTCTTGCTTTGGAGTTAAGTTACCGTCTACACTTCGAACAATTGGCTCCCCATTCATTAGCTCAAGTTGCTGTTGTAATAGTGAAGTCAGTAAGCCCGGCGGATTCCTTTTCTTATTATGCACATTAAAATCGGGTTCAAGGCTTATTCGGAGGTCTGGAGGAGGAAGCCCAGTAACTGCTACTGTTGAACTTGGAGCAGATGACTCTTCAGTGCAACTTTTATTTGAGATCACATTAGATTCAACACGGTACAGTACACCTGGGATTAGTGAGTTCGAGTTACCATTCGAATCAACTTGGCTCTGATTCACTGGTGCAGTCGTGCTAGTTGATATGGTTGCACTGCTTGGAAACGAGACTGTAGTTTGGGGACAGATGAAAGGCATATTATTCACCACTGGAGCCTTAACCGATGACATAAACGGTGCGGTGGTTGCAGACACGCTAACTGCGGGAACTGGGTTAAAAAGTGAATTTTGATTGAGTTTGTGGCTCAATCGCTTGTCCAGAGCAGCTCTATTTTGAACGACATGCTGTGTATCCACTTGATGAAAATCTTGCATATGCTTTAAAAGTTCCGTTGAGTTCTGAAAAGTATGTTTGCACAGCTGACAACCCTTGAGCTCTTCGGTAGCCACGAAAGTTACAGGATCCGGTGATGAATATACATTTCCTACAGAGCCAGTCCCACAGCTATTGCTAGCCATGGTCTGCATCGGTCCTGGAGCAGTAGAATTTGGATCCAAAGTATGGTCAACTCCATAACTAACCGTGGTAGTATGAGTTTGGCTAGCATAAGGTAAAACAGTTGCTACTGGTAAGGTTGACATTAAACTACCGCCACCAAACGCTATATAATAAAAAAAAACGCAAGGGATAAACACCATTAAAAAAATACATTGAATAAAGTTAATAATGATAATGCTCGATCAATAAAACCTAAAATTTTACGTACATGTTCCTACGGTACTGGCATTTCCTCTAGATCCCATCGAAGCATATGTAGCAGGATAATGGCTTACGGAATTAACAATTCCTGTACTACGACTACCTTGAACAGTTTGTGAATATATGTTCGGTAGAAGCCTGCCCTCTCTACGAAGAGGATCATTATCATTGATACCAGAACTGGAATGATTATAGTAATGTGTGCCTGTGATGCTCTCCGGATCACCGATGTCAACATCGGGTACTATTGCTCCCACCCGCTCCACAACATCACCGTGAAGGAAATCATCAGCCATGGTCAAACAATGTTTTATGCTCTTTCTTTGCCCTTTCCTTTGCTAGCTAGACGAGAAAAATCAGTTAAAAAAAGTAATTAGTATTGCTTCTTTTAGTATGAACCATTTATCAACACACTTTTAATAATCGCTGACTCAACAAACTCCCTGTTTTCCAAATATTACAAGCACACGAAAGAAAATTGGGGCAGTTGTAGTGGCATGAATTCGTGCACTGCTAACAGCAAGCCAGTTACCAGTTTATAACCTCAAAATACGAAAGGTTGAGGGTTGACGGTGAAATGGGTGTAATGCAGGCTATCGTTTAAATTGCACCAAAATCGAAACAAAATATTAAACCACGTCAAAAGTGAAATTCTCGACAATGCTGACTCACCAAAATTTCCAACTGTGATATATTTGTGTGTTGGCTTTCAAGAGGTTTTCTTACATTTTTGAAAATGTATTTTCATTTAAAGATTTTTCCTGCCTGGATTTTAAACAGATGATAGCTACTCAATACTGACAATTGATCAAAAATTGATAAATGATAAAGATGAAAGTGGTTGGATAGTTGTTACGGGACGTTTATGTATTTGAAATAAATTCGAAACGCAAAAACAAAAAAACACGACACACACTGGAACGGCTGACGGTATAAATTTCACACAGCAATTAAGTAACTGCTGGAGCTGGATGTGTGTTGGTATTGGTATGGTTGAAGTTAAATGCCATTCAATGAAAGTTCAAAATCCTGGAATATACTTCATTACGAATAAACAAGCTCTAATTGGAGGGGGAGACAGTCCTAGATTCAACATTCAGAATATTTATTCAGTGGTGGTGACAGTAAAGACAGAACAAATTCAGCATCCAGTATTCGCACGATTTGTAAATTAAGTTAACAATAAAAGTATTAGTATTCGTTAAATGGGAGAAAATAAATTTTCGTGCTTTCTTATGTCTGCATCTAAAAGTGAAATTAGTGAAGTACAAGTAATGAAGTTATAAAAGTTTGTTTTACAAATTGTCAACTTCGTCAACGTCTATTGAGATTGACTCTCAGACTCCTGAATTGTACCAAAACACAAACGGCAACGGCAGTATAGTAAGTAAATTTCGATTTTAAGAAGTTACAGCACTACGGTCACGCACAGTTCCGAATAGGAAATAGGGCTATGGGTAAATCATAGGCAGGAATAGGAATTACTTTTACTAATACTAAAAGTTGGTCAATGAATGATGAAAGGGATGTGATCAATGTGATGATGTGATGCGAAAATATGTAAACGAATGGCTTTCACGAACTTTAAATTTTGGCGCCAACCATGCCAAATAGTAATAAAGGAATATTCAAGTTCTTATGCTTTGAGTGAGTGTATCAATTTTTGTTAAAACGAGAACGAAAAGCGAAACAGATAAAAACGGAAAGCGAACTAAACGAAGTTACGAAGTTTATGTTATTCCGAAATTTTTATTTTGATGATAGAAATCGAAATTAAGCACTAAGCATAAGCTCAACTCAACTGCTCAATTAATCAAAATTGGATGTTATTACTCACATGTAGACCACTTCTGTCAAACCCTCAAACCATTCGAACAATGGTACACGGCTGTAGTGGTAGGGCACCCGCCAATTACCAGAGAAGAGCAATGTGAGGTATAGGAGAAGACGCAACTAGGGCTAAATATTTTGCCGACCACTTTAGCATTAGGTAAACGGAATTTGGGGAGCGGCCTATTGCACTACTCGATGGTAATTGGGCCTTTGACTGCACTCCTCGGTGCTTATTGGTTAAAAAAAATCCCCCGGCAGACAAATTTAGCCCTAGTTGCGTCTTCTCCTATACCTCACATTGCTCTTCTCTGGCCAATTACGCACAGACATCCCCCCCCCACGCGATTCCCCAAGGGATTATTTCCACCCGGATTTGTTTCTCAATCGGTAGCACAAGCATAAGTCATTTAATTTTATTGTTGATAAATTCATATTCATTATTGGCAGGAAGTTGGAACAAGTATTAAAGTAGTTTCCTATAATAATAATTCAATAATTATTGGGTACATTTATTTTCTCAAAGAAATAAAAATGCATGAATCCTTTGGCTTAATAATAATTTTAAATAATCACAATTATTACTATGCGATGGCTATTAACTTCAAGTATTGATAATATATTGGATATAGTGTTACTATGCTGTTGTTCTTGTTCTTACGTCGCGAGTCAAGTTTCATTATTCATAGCACTTTTCTTCTTTTACTTTATCACAACGACCTAAATACCACGAACCCTCCTATAAAACATACATCCGATCACAAATTGAGTATGCCTTACCTGTATGGGGTTATAACCTCACAAAATCTGATTCTAAAAAAATTACTAAGATCGAGATGCGTTGTCTTTCAATCATAAGTAAATATAAAATTAGTGAAAGTAATTACTTAGTTACTCTAAAAAACCTAAAAATGGAATCTCTGTTAACCAGAATATCGCAGTTGGGAATTAAATTAGGTAAATCAATGTACAAAAACCCGAGATTTAGGCACATAATTAATCCAAGCATAAAATTATACTTCGTAACTTTCGGTTCTACGGTAGAAAGTTATGAACTTTATGTAGTAGCCCTTGCAGACCAAGGGCAAGGCCATGAATTTGAAAGAACACGACAAAACGCTTCTTAGTCCCCTGTCTCTAACCACCCGCACCACCCATATTACCTGTGACGTTCCCTTTCCTGCTCAGTTCATCCTTTTCATTCCAAAGGCAAGGTTCATCGTACGTCTCTCTCCCCTAACCTGCAAGAGGATACAGTGAAACATGGCGGAGCAGCCACCACTGCTGGTACCAGAAGGGTAAGTACAATTAGTAATTTTTGTGTTGTTTGAATTCCCTTTTTCAGTTTTATTGAATCCAAATTTTACATAGAATATGTAAATCAAAACATTTTCCTAGTGTTTCATGCACACCAGTTTAACACGTAGTGTTATTTTTCTGGTTTTGATAAATAAGTTCTGATTGAAATTTATTATGAGGACGTAGTCCCATAACATGCTTATTGCGTACAATTAGACAAATTAATGGCAATATTTTATTAAAGACGAAGTCTTTAACAATGATCTGAGTTATGGTTGTACATGCTACAATACTGACGATAATCATAAACATAATTTATGATCGCCGGCTCAGCCCGAGATCTCAAGATGGCGATGTTAAAAGTTCAGATTGTAAATCTGCCTTTTCTTTTGTTATGCAGTGTAAGTCAGCCGCCGAAGGAGCAGCCAATCCAATCCACGAGTTCTGGCGGCACACACAGGGGACGAGGGAAAGGCAAGTCAACCCCACTTCCTCCCTCAACTCGTAATTCCTCTCGGGCAAGTAGCTCGGACGACGATCTATATGGAACTATGCTTACTCACTTATCGTCCATGGCAAGCAATATAGCTACAACTAATACAAACATAGGACAAGTACCAGAAGCTCTTACTACTCAAGCCACGGCTATGCAAGAGATGGCAAATGCTGTTCGAGCCTTAACTGGTCAGTTTGCTGGATTGCGATCTCCCATACAGAATCGCGAGTTAGAATATAATTCAAATGAAGATTCTGACTACGAAGAATTCATCGAGGACAATTTAGAGGAGTCTCCGCTATCAGTTCCTTTGGGTGGAGTTGAGGAGAGTCAAGAAGATGTTTCCGAGGTCCGTGAAAATCCGGAAAATTTGGAGTTAACAAACGTAATTCAAAACTTATTGGATTCTACAAATAAACTTCCCGAGTATGGACCGCCACTTCGTAATGAGGTTGCCGTTTCGTTCAATCGAGTGCCAAATCAAGAGACGGTGAAGGAGGAGCAGGAGCGCGTCAAGGCTCAATATAAGACTCCCGATAATTGTAAACTTTTGGGGGTAGCCAGGGTGAACTCTGAGATTTGGTCTGCAATCAGCGCTAATGATCGTCTGTCGGATGGGAAATTACAATTTCTTCAGCAACACATTAGCCGGTCATTAATTGCTCAAGCTCGTATGGCTGAGGCTGTCTTGGCACTCGCTGGAGACAAAGAAAAGAAACTTCTCAAGGCGGACATTGAGAAGATTTTTCAACCCTTAATGGATTCTGTTGCTTCTTTGGGCTGGGCAATGAAGGAAATTAATAACCGAAGGCGTTCGGCCCTGAAAAATTCTTTGGATCCAGCATTGGCATCTTTGTGCTCTAGTAAAGTAGCGGTAACTGAATTTCTATTTGGGGACAACTTAGAGCAAGACATTCGAACAGCTCGATCTACGGCAAAGATCATTAAGACCAATAGAAAACCCTCGACTTACCGACATCATCCGTATCAGTCCTCAGGATTTAATTCTCGGCGTCAAACTTTTGGGCGGACTTTAAACTCAATGGGGGGCTCGTCCCGTCCATGGCGAGGCGGGTCCCAGAGATACCCACGTCAGGGGAAACGATTCAACCCACCATCAGCCAAGTAACTAGTAATGTAAGTAATATTGCCGGGCAACTTAAGTCATACTATAATCAGTGGCAGTTAATTACTAAAGATAAATATGTACTAAGTATTATTTCTGGCTACGTTCTTGAGTTTGTTCAAGAACCTGTTCAAGATCACGAGCCACAGTTGGTTGTCAAAGATTCCGACATTACAGCTATTGATGTGTGTATTAATAGGTTAATTGAGATAGGTGCAATTGTAAAGACGATAGATTGTAAGGGGCAGTTTCTCTCGGGAATTTTTACAGTACCCAAAAAAGATGGGTCGTCTCGTTTAATTCTAAATCTTAAATCTCTCAATAATTTTATTCCACAAGAACATTTTAAAATGGAAGACTACAGAACAGTATGTTCTCTAATTACTAAAAATTCATATATGGCTATTGTTGATCTGCAGGATGCCTACCATTTTGTGCCTATTCATCCCGACAGTAGAAAATATCTTAGGTTTCGATGGAAGGGTGTATTGTATGAATACACTTGTTTACCGTTTGGGTTAGCATCTGCTCCCCGATTGTTCACTAAAATAATGAAACCAGTGGTCTCAAAATTACGCTCTGATGGGTTCATCTCAGTAATATATTTAGATGATTTATTAGCATTAGAGGCCTCATCTGATAAATGTAAAAATAATATTACTCAAACTGTTGAGCTCTTAACATTATTAGGTTTTTATATAAACAAGAAACGTTCAATACTTGAGCCTACACAATGTATTACATACTTAGGTTTTGTGTTTAACTCTGTGGATATGACAATATCCTTGCCCAAACCAAAGATTGTAAAAATCCTCGATCTTATAGAAAATATTCTGAAACGTAAAGTAATTACTATTCAACGGTTAGCAGAATTTATTGGTTTCCTTGTGTCCGTAACTCCGTCTGTGCCATACGGTTTAGTTTATACTCGACAGTTAGAGCTTGAAAAGACAATCGCACTTACTAATAGTATCAATAACTATAAGTCCAACATTATATTGTCTCAGGTTGCAGTTACTGATATTGAATGGTGGCGGACCAGAATAGCATCATCTAAAATGTTAATTCGACCAGATGCATCTAAACTGGTTTTGGAGACGGATGCTTCATTGTCAGGTTGGGGTGGTCATTTTAATGACAAGGTTGCACATGGGTTTTGGACAGTGGAACAGTCAAACTTACATATTAACGAGCTTGAGTTGTTAGCGGCCGAGAATGTACTTAAGAGTTTTGAACGGGATTTAATAGGACAACACGTTTTAGTACGAATTGATAGTACCGTAGCATTAGCTTACATTAACAGGCAGGGTGGTTGTAGGTGTCCTAACCTGCACTTAATCGCCAAAAGAATATTTGCCTGGGCTGAGCGAAATAGAATTTGGATATTAGCATCCTATATAAGCAGCTCTGAAAACAGTATTGCTGATTGGCAGTCACGGCAGCAGTACGATGATTCAGATTGGAAGCTGAATCCCGTCTTATTTAATAAAATGTGTAGATATTTTAACTATTTTCCGGACATAGACTTGTTTGCTTCCCATTTGACGTTTCAGTGTAAGCGATTTATATCCTGGCACCCGGATCCAGGTTCCGAGGCAGTTGATGCATTTACTGTAGAGTGGAAATACAATTTTATGTACGCATTTTCTCCTTTTTGTTTGATCAGTAGAGTTTTAAGAAAATTGCGCACTGAAAGTGTAAAATGTCTTGTTGTTGTACCATATTGGCCTTCGCAGCCATGGTTTCCTGTTTTTCAACAATTAGCAATTACAGATATAATTGTGTTTGGCCCACAAGATTCATTATTGCAATCATTTTATACTTCTAGGCCTCACCCGCTGTCCAAGAGTCTACGTTTAGCAGCGGCAGTATTATCCGGCAGTCATATTTGCAACAAGGATTCTCTGAAGATATTGTATCCATTTTAGTCTCATCTTGTGCTTTGAATACAAGTCGACAGTATGAATCTTATTTGCGAAGATGGATTCAGTTTTGTAATTCCCGTGGGATTGAATCTGGTATTTCAAATATAAAGAATGTAATAGAGTTTCTATTTACAGTTTATAATACTGGTGTTGGCTATAGTAGCCTTACTTCGTGTCGATCAGCTATCTCATTATTTTTACCCCCTACAGAGGGGTACAGTATAGGTAGTCATCCAACTGTAACTAGATTTGTCAAAGGGGTGTATAGACTTCGTCCTCCGCGCCCTCGGTACAACGAGGTGTGGGATCCTGATTTGGTGTTAAAGTTATTTGAACGATGGGAGGAAAGTCATTTGTTAAGTTTAAAGATTCGCACTCTGGCTGCCTGCTAGGCAACAGTGCACTGATACTCGGGAGGAATTTTGATTTTATTTTCCTTTCTTTTTTGTGGTAAATATTTGTCGTGAGTCTCCAAACCTTACCCTTGTGATGGGCAATTAGTCCGTTACGATGGTGAGGTGGAAATTCCTATCAAAATATTACCCCCAATCACTTTTTCGAGCAATTCAAAAAGTTGAATTTGGATTTTTTTTTTCAATCCTCGTTGTGCTACTGTTAAATTTTCCTACGTGATTCTCACTCCTCGCGGTGCTGCCGCGTAGCTACATAGTGTATTTTTTCTACAATGTGCACGGGGTGGTTCGGCAGGTTACATCCTTGTCGTGTGGATCGTATACTGTGTGGCACGGTGTAGCATCGCTGTGGTGTGGGTTTTGTGTGGGAAGGTTTGACAGCATCAGTAGCGTGGTTTAGTCTGAGGTAGACTGTATTCAAGGCGAAGACTGTAGTTTACACTCCTGTGTAGTATGTTTCTATTTGGAACTTTAATTTGTCAGGTCTAGTACCAATTAGTTGGGTGATGAGCAGTAAACTCTGATCCTATTTTCCTTAGCTAGGTGTCGTAGGTTGTTTTTATTTTCGCTAGGTATTCACTTCCTTCCATTTAGTATTAAATCCTGTTTAAGATTAAGGCCCGTACGGGAAAATCCGGTGACGTTTCATATGTCACTGGTTATCCCGTTGGCCAAAATTAAACATTGTTATAATGGGACGTCCGCAATGGGCCTTATTGGCCTTGGCGGTGTCTGTGTGGATCAGTATTATGATTTACATGGTGCCCAATAAAATAATAATAATAATAATAAATAATAAGTTTAAAGTGTTTAACTATTAAATTAGTTTGCTTACTGGCCCTGGTCACGGCGCAGCGAGCTCAAACAATAGGTTCTATTTTGATTTCGAATTTGACATTTGAAGATGGTGAAGTAACAATTAGAATTTCTAAATTATTAAAAACCTCCCGCCCTGGACAGGTTCAACCATTATTTACTGTTAAGAAGTTTCGAAACAATTCTAAGTTGTGTGTTGTTGACGCACTTACTACATACATTCGTAAAACTTTAAGTTTTAGGCGATATGATAACCTATTTTTATCATTTGGACCACCTTTTTTGCCGGTTACTATCCAAACTATAAGTAGATGGCTAAAGTTAGGTTTAGAATTGGCAGGTGTTAATACTGACAATTTTCAGGGTCACAGTTTTCGTCATTCGTCAACATCAAAGGCATTTAAGATCGGTGTAAATATCGATCTCATTTTCACCAGAGCTGGTTGGAAAGACGGGTCAAACGTATTTGCTAAATTTTACAATAAAAAGATAGTACCAGTGTCTAGCTATGATAATATTATTCTTTCGGGTAATTCATAATATTGAAAATATTGAATTGCTATGCTGTTATTATTATTTCGTTGATGTATCATTTGTAAAATGTATCCTTAAATATTGGTGATAATGTATTTTGTATGTTTTTACTGTTAGTTGTAATAAATTGTCAATACAATAGTTAGTGTTTTCGAAGAATTTTTACTTTAAACATCTACATAAAGTTCATAACTTTCTACCGTAGAACCGAAAGTTACGAAGTATAATTAATAGTTAATTGATACTTACCAAGTTGAAAATTAACTATGATTATAAGAGTAACCATAGGTTCGAAGGTAGAAAGCACCCTCCGTCCCTCCCCCCTTTTTTGTTATCTAAAATTCTTCGGTTTTCATTTCTTTAAAATACTGAGCAGGAAAGGGAACGTCACAGGTAATATGGGTGGTGCGGGTGGTTAGAGACAGGGGACTAAGAAGCGTTTTGTCGTGTTCTTTCAAATTCATGGCCTTGCCCTTGGTCTGCAAGGGCTACTACATAAAGTTCATAACTTTCTACCTTCGAACCTATGGTTACTCTTATAATCATAGTTAATTTTCAACTTGGTAAGTATCAATTAACTATTAATTATATAAAAATACTCGATCTACAAACTGTTTCCGAACAATACTATGTAAGCGTAAGCGTTATTTTAATTCTGTCATTCCCCAATTAATCCGTGAGCTTAATCAAATTCAACCATCTGAAATCACTAAACTTAATGTTATACACGATAATTTGTTAAAAAATATGATTTAATTGAATAGGTTAATGTTTTAAATAAGTAATGTCTGCTATCTTTGTTACTTTCTTACCGATTGTTACCTCATTGTACTTAACTTTCATATGGTGTCTGTATCATGTATGCTTAAATGACAATAAACCATTATTATTATTATTATTATTATTCCCCGCATAACTTAAAACTAGTACTTCTTAGTACTTCTTACTAGTTAGAAATCTGAACCCCGTTGCCAAGAGATAAGTACTGGATTGCAGTCCACAATAGAGCAAAAGTGAATTACTTAAATCTTAAATCGTGAAGATACGGTTTTAGATAGTTTCAAAATTTGAAAATTCATACATATTTTCTAAAAGAAAAAAACGTCGAAATCGACATATAGATAAATATTGTTTTTAAGCTCAGTGCTCAGTGGTCGGCTATAATATCACAGTAATTATTTTTATTATTAGAGGTAAAAAGTTTATTATATATACATAAAAACAAAATTATTTGACAATGATAAAATTATATTTAAACCACGCAGAATTTATACACACTATAACACAACAAAATCTTACATCATTGCATCAGGATGCTCATTAATTTGTTCAACAGACTCATTATCATTTAAATGGGACCCTGACACAGCGTCCACTCCCCCAACAATGTCTTTCTCGTGGCCAGCTTTTCGTTTTCCTTGAAACTTTTTCTTTTTGGCAGCCACGGGTTCACTTCCTTCATCATCACCATAGCACGAATCAACATTTGTTTCATTTTTATCTATTGTATCTTTCTTTCGAATCCGATTAGCATCAAAAGCATTCCTCATACCCGGACCCCAATTTCTAGTCGGATTGTTTTGAAATCTAAGAATCTTCATTTCTCTCGAAGCTGGATTTGCTTCGGGATGAATTTCAAAATTAACGGCAGGAATTTTAGATGAAATCTCTTCTTTCAAAAATTTATTTAGAATATTATAGCCAGGTGTTCCTTCTTTTAATTTACTCCCA
Source organism: Dicyrtomina minuta (assembly GCA_949802685.1). Taxonomy (NCBI): domain Eukaryota; kingdom Metazoa; phylum Arthropoda; class Collembola; order Symphypleona; family Dicyrtomidae; genus Dicyrtomina; species Dicyrtomina minuta. The sequence continues at coordinate 74,291,687 of OX461808.1, read as the reverse complement.
TTACTGACGCGGTGCCACGCTGTCAGGATTTCCCACAAAACTTGGCTTGGTGCATTTGTTTTAAATAAACCTGGTCCTGTATGACTGGAAGATACGTTGAACCCGCGATGAAGCAACGCAGATCTAAGGTCGAAAGTAACGGAAATATGACACGTTAACTCTTTGCGTACATTGAAAATTAGAGGTTTTTCAAAATTCAGTTTTAAATCTTCAGAAATTCAAAATTTTCTGAAATTTGCTGTTTACCGAAACTTCAGCACAGGAACTATCGTCGTCCTTAAAACGGATGCCAAATGTCCAAGATCGTACAACAGCACGTCTTCCGACTCCTCACTCACAACTTGTAACAATCCCTACAGAATTCAATTGTATAATTTTATTATTATAACGGACGAAATAAATCATAGAATAGAAATCAGTATAATAGGTTCATATAAAAAATAAAATTACAAATACCTGAATTCTTCTACTTGTGCCTAAATAAGCATATTTTTCACTATGTGCGTTTTCCATCATAAATCCAACAAATTCCTTATTATGAATTAAACCAGTCCAAATAGGTCCACCGAAATGAAACACAGAATCACAGAACTGACAACGCGGACCGACGGGGGGACCACGAGGACACCCATAGTGATTTGGTCCCTTTTTAATTACAAGGGGTTGGAAACTAAGCATGTGACATCCCGTGCACTGGTATACCATGGAGCTTTGTCTATATCGATTAGTATAACATAATAACATTACACAAATATATTATTATTATTATGCTGGGTTTTATTTCAAGAATCCAATTAAATAGCACATACACGAACATGACACAAATAAATGGATAGATTGCTTTGTGACTGTGACTATATAAACATATACAATTTTTAGTCACATACATATTCAAAATACACTATACATAGTTAATAATTAAAAAAAACTAAAAATGCATGTTCGTTTTCTAGTTTTTTTAGTTTTAGTTGTAAAGCCAAACTTACAGGGCGACTTGTTTACACATAACCGGACTCTGGCTAACTCGAAAAAAAATACGCACATAAAAGTCGATCTTCAAGGATAAAAGAGGCTCCACATATTTACCGTAGCGATTTGCAAAACTCTGAACTGCGTGAATCAGGATTCGCAATGCCTTCACAAAAGTAATCAAGTTAGTATAAATAAAATGTTCTCATATGCTCAGTTTGCCAGCCCTAGTTGTGTAACAGTAAACGTACCAATTCTTGACATGCTTTTGTTTTAATTGACATTGATCCATACTTAGAAAAGCAAGTTTCTGGCGTATTTCCACCTGCTAAAACTGCCATGTCTGTAGCTGTTACTAAAAGCATTCCTCCGTCTTGAATACACTGAAAAATATTATAGAAATCGACTGTTTAACAAATTTCATATTTTACAGTCCAAGAAAGTAAGTCTAACCAATCGTAGGTATATGGCAATTAAATTAATCCGTAATGATTTCATATGTATGTATAAGAAATAAATGACTGCATCATAAAAATTATAAAATTGATTTTTAGCATGTCAATGTCAATCACCTGCAAGGCACTGTCTAAGAATGGGATAGGAGAGCCGTATGGATCTACATCGACGACTAAAAATTGATTTCTCTTACTCAGCATTAATAGTCTAAAATTCAAAAAGCACACATTATACATATTCCTACAAAAACTATAGATAGTATACATTATATATATAAATTGACAAGAAGTTTTTAAGAAACCTAATATGTATAAACTAAGGAAAGGACCATATGCTATCAAAATATAAATTACTTACGATGCATCCTCACAATTTGGGATAACGTTAGTAACACTATTGTACTGCATATTCTCCTTAAGAGCTTCAACAGCTTGACGTGAGAAATCATTAGCTAGAATACTATCCACGCCATCAATTTCTTTCGAATAGCGAATGGACCGGATCCCGGACGCTGCCATTGCCTCCAAAATGTTAACCACTCCATCCGCTTTAGACTCCTTGGACTTGGCAATAAACGTCTGTATGCCTAATATACTATCAATTAATATGGGAAGATTTTTAATATTACATTCCTTTTAACATTTAAATGATTCGTACATAAACATGACAGTCCTTTTTTATATTACCTAATATCTCGATTTACTTCTTGAGTTGGATTATAAAATATAGTTCGTTTGTTATCGTACTGAATTGTCACTTTTCCTTCCTTAGTAAATGAAGCTGGGCTCGTGTTCATACTACCTGCTTGTTTACCAGTAGTGTCAGCAGTACCAGTTCCCGTTGGTATTGATGATTCAGAGTCGGCAGAGTCTGCACCATAATTATTATTAGGAGGATCTGAATCCATAGCTATATCCATCTTTTCAGTGGCCATGCCTATTACTAATACTTTCGAAAACCAACATACAACAGAGGATGGCTTCCGTTATTTACAACTTCAGAGCTGGAAAACCAGATTTAGTAAATTTAAGATCAAACTTATGCTCACGTGAAGCTTACTTACACTTACTAACTTTAGTTAGATAGCAATAGCAAAATAACTCAAGCAGGACCTTTCAATAATAAGCATCTAATTGTTCTTTTATACTTTTGTTTCGTTAATGTAATGTTACTTTACCGTATTCTAAGCTGAATACCGATCCGGAAAATTGACAATAGTTGGTAGTCGGTCCACCACGTGTAATTAGTAAATAGTTTTCTAAATAAATAAATGGTCAATGGTTAAATTAAATTTAAATAAACCCGCTCTTTTTAAACTCTATGTTAAAATGTGCTGTGGGTAGTTTCTGCAGGAAACACTATTTGTTTTTAGATGCTGAGCAAGCATCTACTGAAATGGTTTTTTCTTTTCGTTTCTGCTGCGTTCTTTTCGTCGTACTGGTAACTGGTAATGTTAATATGTTGGCATTCTAAATTCCATCTTGCAAGTCCAAGTTCAATTCAACTAAAGTACAATTAAAGCAAGCTTTTTAAATAAAGCTAAATGAGTACAAATTGTAAATGTACGCGAAATGAGACCAATGATATTATCATTTCGTATAATAGGAGTAATAACGTAGGGAGAGCGGGTTTTTAGTCGGATGTTGATGTCATGCTGTTATGCAATGTTAAAGATAGCCGCTTAAGTAATGTTAGTATGATGACATGACGTTGGGCGGATCCTAAAAAATTGATCATTTGTATGACATCATTTATGGACCTTCTCTAAGAATTAGAATGCAAACGTTTGAAATTTGATACAGTTTCACAGCCTTCAGATTTGTTATTTTGTGAGAAACGAAGATAGTCAAATTTGCATTTTTAGTGCAAATGGAGGTACTTAGTCAGGTTTGCTATTAGCAAGAAATGGAGATAGTCAGAGTTGATCCTTCGTCGTTAAATTATATGTAGCATATACGTAATAAATGATGCAGTTTACTGCCTTACTGTCTTCCGTTTTTATTACAACACTAGCAGCCAGAAATTCAAACAGCCTCCTCATCTTACTGTTTTATAAGGCTGCCATTCCTGATGTGTGTAGGCACCTGCTATGTACACTTACCATAAATGCTGTAAAATACAAAAATAAATCTATTAAGTACCTACTACTGTATGGAAGGCCCAAACCAATATTAAATGGAATTCACTCCTTTCCAATCTAACATATATTCGGTCAAAATAGAAAGTACAATAATAGCATTCATGGGAAAATGGCCATGGGCTCTGTAGAATTCTGCCAATCCCGTTATTGTTACTGTATGTAGAACTCACAGAAATAATTCCTTATAGGAGGTAGTAAGGTCAGTGACCTTAGGTCACTGTTTAACTAAACATGTTAGAACGAAATTTAGGTTTTACAAACCAATAATGGAATTCATTCCTTTCCAGCTCAAATCCAAAATACATTCGGTAAAATAGAAAGTACAATAATAACATTCATTGGAAAATGGCCATTGGCTCTGAAAAATTCTGTCATTCCCGTTATTGTAACTGTACGTAGAACTCCCAGAAATAACTCCTTATAGAGGTTCACTGTTTCCCTATAAATTTGTTAGAATGAATAATTAAATTAGGTTTTAAATGGGAATAAATTGGGCACAAAATTGTTATTCTCCCCAATGAACTCACAACGTCTACAACTAAAATTTACACAGTGCACAATGAACTAGGTAGTATCACTAAGTTTTTTGAAGACTTTAGGAAATCTTTTATATTGCCACATTCTATGGTCAAAGAAGTTATTTTGGCTGCTGTCCGAGGATCAAACAGGATTGCACATCATCATTTATATGCCATAACTCCATCTTAAAATTTTTATCCATGATGTACTATATTACATTGCATTTATGTGTAAATATTTTTTGTAAAACAATGTATGTTTGTTACTGTGTCGTTTAGGCAAGTACGATTGTGTACCAGTGTAAATAAAACTTTTACGTTCTCTCTGTGCGTATGTGTGATCGGGTTCATTCTTTTTTAACTTTAAAAATCTGTAACTTTTTTTGTACTTCCTCCAAATTCACTGTTTATGTACTCAAATACTAGCCAGTTCATTCTCTATGTACCCTTAAAATATCAAACCGATAAACTGAAAATTCGAAGACTTGTACCAAATTGTATGAAATAACTTCGATAATTTTCGAAATTACAAAAATGCTGTTTATGTGATCACCGTGTCCCAAAATGTGATCATGTTAAAATTGCATTAATATTACAGTAAAAGTTAGTGTCTTTTATGTGATCACTCTAGAAAGCTTTCAGATAAGATGAAAAATGAAAGATAGTGCTATAATGCGATACTAGTTTCCATTATGAGAATTTAAAAAAACTAGGTACATGCGTAAAATACAAAATCACATGTTTTGGGGTGGTCTGCAAATGGCGTCACACAATTAATGACTTTTTTGTCCCAACACTATTTTATCATTTTAAGGGCTGCTGATGTCATCATCTTGGTGGGTAAAAATAAAATAAACGATAATTCGGATTCTGTAACATGTGATAACCAGCAATTGCGTAAATGCCGTAAATGATCGAGGAATTCCTGAACTAGTGGATTTATCTTGAACTACACGCCACAATAATGCTAACGATACACTGAATTTTAATACCCACCCATTTTCCTAATTTACAAAAAATCAAAATTTGCTGTAAGGGATGGTTATAAATAATGTCACCCAAATTAAAACTTTATTAGGACCCATTCACCTCCATGTCATGACATCAACATTACTTTTAAACCGCTATATGTAATATGTCTTAAAAATCTGACTGGACCCACACCCATCCGGACGACATCATTTATGGACGATCCCTAATGATGTAAAACAGCATTGTCATGTTATTTTAATAAGCTGCTTGATAAACCGAGTTGTTTCAATGCTTTTAGCCATCTGCAGCTCTGATCACATTTAGAGCTCATAGAATGATCACATTATAGCACAACTCTCGGATTCGACACTTCGACCTTTCATCTATTTTAGGGGGAACTCTCCGTACGAAAATCTCAAACAGTATCTTCAACTAGTTGGTAATGAATGTATCAATCACGTTGCACACGTTGTTTAATTCTAAAATGTACAACACTAGAAATTTTGAAATTTGAAAACTCGGAAAAAAATTCGGTAAACGAGCTATTCTGATATTCGGACTTCGGAGATTTTACTCTGCCCAGGTTTTCAAAGTTTCGCACTCTAAATTATACTGTCGTTAGTTAAGAGTACAAGCTATCATTACCGGCTAGTAAAGGATTTCTGATGCAGCTTGTGTTTTAGCACCAGCCACTGATCACACTTAAGGCATGATCACATATACGCACTCTACTGCTACATAATTTGATTTGTGATTGGGGACATTTAATTTCTAGCCGGAAATCAGTGTGCACTGGGTGTAGATCTATACAGTAATAAACATAATATACCATTAAGTGCGAACCTCACGCTTTCGCTTGCTTCACGCAATGAACAAAAAGAACTCGTAAGTACATATAGGTATACATACCAAACGGTATAAATTAAATGCTATTGCCAATGGAAAAGCCGAGAAATATATTATAGTAATAAAATATAATCTTCATCCAAACTAAAACTATTTTAATGCATTTAAACCACATTCTATAATAAATTGTTTCATACCTTGTTCCACACCTGGGATGTGTACAAAAGATTTTTGCATTTTGTATTCTTCACGGACCAAGGCAAGGGACACATACGGATCTGGAAGATAATGATGACGGACGATGATGCGATGGTGTTGATGGTCAGTGGCTCTGCTCCTTATGCAGTCATGGTCATGGTATGCTCATTTAGTTTTCCTCATACAATGTACACAGCATTGTCTTTATAAAATTAATTATAGGTATAGCTTTAATTGTTAGAGCCTTATAGCCTTGTAATTAGTTGCTGAACTCTTTTCAAAAATTATGTTAGATTCATCTGGATTGCATATTGCATTTAGATGATGATGCTATACTACATAATTTGATCTCTGCAATAGTGCCGTAATATTGTAAATTGTAATTGTAATTGTATTTTTTATAAAATTACAATTACAATTGTAATTGTAAATACAATTACAATACAATATCAAATTTATTTTCTGCAGTGTGTTCTAAGCCTTTGTTACGCTAAAATCGTGTATCTACATGATAGTTATCATGGTAAATATCAAGTCAGTAATGTAATCCTAATTAGGGGTCTAATTAAGGTTCCAAAAGTATAAATTACAATTGTATATTGTAATTGTATTGTAATTTACAATTAAAATTACAATACAATATTAATTTACAATACAATACAATATTATTCTTACAATAGTTTTACAATATTACGGCACTACTCTGCAAACGATGATAATCTTTTGCTCTTGTCAATCAAATGGCTACATCTGCATTCATATTTCACGCCCAAACTGCATTCTGCTAAAAATTTAAACGTTGTATTCAATACACTAATTAAATAGGTTTATGTTAAAAACAGCTGGAAAAACTTATATTCTACCCACAGATATTCTTCAAAGGAATAATTAATAAAGTTAAAGAATAACTTAACTTTTACAATGTGTTAGTCACTTAGCGTAGCTTTTATTAAGTACGCGTACTTAAGTCACAGTAAAGAAGCAACTCAATTATTGCTGTAATTACATTAATGTACGTATTTACCTACATTATTTTTGAGCGCTCTAAATACCAAAAAATAGTAATGATTACCATATAGTAGAAGCTTTCCGAAGTATTTCATCATGACTATGGCTATATACATAATACGAACTACTTAATTATTGTGATCTGCCCGTCGTCGTTATGGGCCAATGTACTTAGGTAGGTCATAGGTAGTGTGAGATGTGACTAAAAAACTAGAAACAGTATATGCATGTAATTTTAAAGGTATGTCTGCGCTAAGACTCAAAACCTGCCAAAGCAAAGCTGGAACATAACGGTAGCCACTTGATTTGGCGTAACATAGGCGTAATGCGTAACTTTTATAATAGGTAACATCGTGATCACATCTAGACTGAAAATAAAGTAAAATGAGGACTACAATTTACAAAATTACACACCATTGAAATTGTATGATAGAATCTTACCATTAGACGGTTTTGACCTAGCAAATCATTAGTGTACCTTTGTAACAGATGCCTATTGGGAATATTATATATGATATACGTGAAATGTTTATAAAACTAGATATGAAATAACTTGTTACCTAGTTCATTTCTATATAGTTAAAATTTGTTGGATACAGCATTGTTATAGAAGACCCTCATTTAGTTACCCCATTTAGAACTGGTAGGTAGGTACCTACCTACATTGAAATATATATCGGGGATGATACATAGCTACCTACATACTTACATGTAACAGCATCTTCTGTCTCTGTCTCGGTTACTGCATCGATTATATGAATGTAGTTTTTTGTTACATGCTCAACTCTGTGCAGTTTCCATACTTACTTGCTTCCAAGATCACCTAAGGAATAAGGTTGTGATCTGTATAGTACCTTAACACGAATGGGGCAGTGAGCTACACAACAGGGATAATTCCTAAAAATTCCCTATAAAAGTTTTCTGAGGAGCAGCTCATATAGTGCAAAGGTAAAGGATAAAGGTGTAAAAGTAAATAGTTAAATTGTGGTGAAGTTGAAGTGGTAAGGGCAATCAAGTTACAGCGTGAACAAAGTAAAAGTACTGACTATCTGTATAGTCAACTTGTCTCTGTGTGGTTACTCCGTTTGATTTGGATGGCGAGCGACACCACCTCACTGCCTCACTCACACCAACTCACAAAGCCTATGACCAAGCTGAGCATTTAAGATTTGATTGTTTAAGTAAAGTAGAGGCATAGGTGCATAGGTCGAGACATTTAGTGTCGAGGAGTGAAAAGGAAAATGTTGAAAATGTGGAGAAGTCAGTTAATTCAGAAGTGACTCGTTACTTTCAGCTTCAGTCGTTATCAGTGGAGCACAGGGGAAGGAAGACGTTGTCCTGTCTTGTCCTGTTTGTCGCTTTCATTCGTGGACAAGAGACTCGCATTATTATTTTATTATAATCTGATTCTATTTAAATCCTCACAAGTTTTCCTTCAACCGAATTTTACTACTTGATTGATTTGACTGGTGTGATTGTGGTCAGTGTATCATCGTATCGCGCCGAGAGCTTCTCACTTCTTGTCTCCTTTGCCTTCCCCCTGTTGTAAGCACCATCACAAAATTACATTCACATACTTAATAAGATTTGATAGATCTGTTTTTTAACTTGTGATATTAAACTGCTCCATACTACAATAATTATTCTTATTTGGCATAGGGAGAATAACAGTCAAAATGTCGATCCGTGACAGTGAGCTCGTCTACAGGATGGTGATGGGAGTCATTCATGCTTACGAATTATTCGTCTTCTACTTCATGACAATCATGCACAAGAGTTGTAAGGGCTACATTCGTCATCGCTTCCGAGTCACGGACATCCGCATGGATGTGCCGGAGAAGGAGATGAGAGTTGGAGATATGACAGTTCACAATGATAAATTCTTTGCCCGGATGGCCTCTTACCGAACCATGGGGTTGGGAGAGTCCTACGTGGAAGGCTGGTGGGACTCGACGAGTGTGGAAGAAACATTCTTTAAAATATTCTCAAAGGATCTCTACTTGGATCTCTTCAATCCACTCCATCGTTTCCTCAACTACATTGAATTCAATCTGTTCAATCTTCAAACAAAAACCCGGTCTTGGGAAGTGGGCGAGAAGCATTATGACCAAGGTAAGTATCTCGAACTTGTATTCATTTTAACCTAAATTCTAAATTTTTAAATATGACACATCTATTTTTTTCTAATCTATTATTTACAAGGACAACAACAACTACTTACAAGAAATACGAAAAAAAAGTTGTTATTAGGTTTTACAAACGGCAAAAGTACTTATATCAAGCCATGTCTTTATAATTTATAGAGATAAATTTAAAAAACTAGCTTTTTCCACATTTTTGTGTTGACTTTAGATTTATTGCTAGATTCAACAAAAAACGTACCGTCTTCACACGATTAATCCCAGATGCTCAATTAGTTACCGGGTCGAGATGTGAATATTTGCAATAACTACATGTATTTTGTATCTCAAATAATCACCGGAACTCGATTAGTAGGCGGGTGTCTCGGACCATTCATTAATTTTATAGCTTCCAGAGGGATTAATCGGATGAAGACGGTACATCTAGCTAAAAAAACAAAAAAGAATTTTAGAATTAAATTTACATTTCTTTGGTGATTCGATATTATGTTTCTATCGCAGACAGAACAAACTCAAACATATATATGTACATACTCGTAGAGAGAGCATTAAACAGGCGAACTTAAAAAGTGTCTTATTGAATCTTGCGACGTTTCCCGTGTTAAAATTACAAACTTCTAAATTGTTAAGCCCAACAAGCAATAAGATTACTGAAATGAAAATGACTCAACAATGGATTTTTCAGATTCTGTTTAAATTATGTGTTAATTCGAATAATCAACAAAATACCTCCTTTTACTTACATCAGAATGTAGGTACTTTCGCTTTATATCAACTTGTATGAGAGCAATCACGCATGTCGACGTCATGCTGCACCCTGTTCCGTTATTCGTTATTGTTATTTGCCAATTTGCCTGTCGTGTCGAACACACACTCCTCTACCTGCATCGCTTTTTCTTGCATGCAACGAACAACAACACACAAAAAACCCAAACCAATTCCAATCTTTTTTTTCTCTTACACCCCTGACCATGTGGTTCTATACCCAATGAACTGTGAACTATCCTTCATCATTGATAAGCTATTATGAAATGTAAATTATAATATATTTTAAAATTATATTCTTAAATTCCTGTGGGCTGCCGTCAACAGTCGTTATATATTGGTCCCAACTCTTAACTTTGATTTTTTCCGGTTTTGTTCTCAAATCAGCAGTTTTTTGTTAAATTACTGTATTCTGTGCTTTCTGTATTCTTAATTCTTGTAAAATGAGACTATATTTTATATTGTTACGCGAAGCAACCAGTGTTCACCATACTAGTTAGTTAACGTTGACCTTAACACCTTGTAGTTCAATTTACATTTGATTTAGTTAAAAGTGTGAGATTTCAATGAGCTGCCTTGCATCGCATCTGTTGTCTGTTAGTTATTTCGACTTGATAGCCATGAGTTGTAACTTGTGATCAGTATAGGGCTGACTTTGACAACAAACGTAAACCACTAAAAGACCAGCACCGCACAAATCATTAATTGTTAGGCAAATCGTGAAGGAAAAACGACAGAACAAATAAAACAAGGCATACAATTATATACGACAGGAAAATTAAGCCTTGTCGTAAAATCTTATTCTTTAGTTTTTGCTTTAGTTTCGATTTAAGCGATTTAAGTACTGCGTACATTGTACATTACACAGACAAACATACATTAACTATAGTAGATAAATATTTAATTGCATGTAGAGGGGGAGTCTGCAGTCTTTTTTATAGTTCATTATAATGCAATTTTGTGTAGTCTTTAACGAATACCGGCCAAAAGTGTAGCAATGAAATCAAATACGCACAAGTCAACAGAATCAAGAATAAAAAGAGTGACGATGATGAGTGACATTACGCTTCATTTCGACGGCACAATCCATTTCGTCCACATTATTTTCAACGACTAGGTCAGAATAAGTAATAGCACGTATGTAAGACGTTATTACTATATGGGCATCCTGACTTCGCAACAACGATACTATGTATAACACAACCTACAGTCTCAATAGTAGTGAGAGAGTAACATAATCTGCGAACAGTAGTTAGTTAGTTAGTTACTTACTTACTTACTTGCCTTTTATTAGTATGCAGAATGCAGGCTACATATTAATTTCGCTACATCTGTATTTGTTCTTTCAAAGAGGAGGATAGCTCTCAATCGGATTACAGATATACTTTACATTTTTCTTGATTTGTAACTTTTCCCATATCTTTCTCAACGTGTTATACTCTCGTAGTAATAGTCATAGTCGTATAATTATTGAGCTGACTAGTGAGTCAACACTGTGAATATAAAGAGGCAAAAGCACCCAGGTGTATACGTTTCTGTTAGAATATCATATAGCATAACCAAATGCCAAATCTTGTACATTTCATAACTTTTAGTTTTACAGGCATGACATTATTACAGCTTACAGCTTATCAGTCTCATATTTCGATCCTGTGTTCTAAATGGGCTCCATACACTACGTAGACTAAAGGCTGATAACTAGGTAGACGTCGTTCTTACAGGTTAGGTACTTCCAAAGGTACAACAAATAATATTAGAATAAATTATATTACAATTTATTACGTATGCACGTTCATTCACTGCTTCCAAAAACAGTTTTTAAACCGCCTTAAAACATTGTCAAAGGAAGCCCAAACAAAAAATTTAACTTTCTGTCTCAATATGAAGTTCAACAACAGCAAAACAACAACAATAATGTAGGTAGGCCCTAAGGTAGCATCAGACATTTCTGTAGTCGACTAGGAGTTAGGAAGGAGGGCCAAAAAATTTAAGAATTTTCAGTTGAAATTGGCTACGTAAGAATCATATCAGCAGACGGAATGGATAACCCATTTCTAGCTGTAAATATTCTGTAGAAGAAAAAAAATATTGCATTCGCATATATATTCATTCGGAGCGTATCAGAGTCACTAATCAAAATATCAATATATTCACCTGACATATATTGATAAGACCTCGGCATTGGTATACGGTATGCTGAATAAAATACATAATATACAGATAGACAGGTATACTATATAATATGCATGCACAGCATTACATATGTATAGGCTTTAAAGAAAAAGAGAAACTTATTATTATAGGTAGCCATTTCAACTTCAACAAGTGAATCTATAGGGCAGACAATGGCAAAGTAAGCTAAAAGGCAAAAGTGAGACGACAAAAAGCAACGTAAGAATATAAATGAGTTTTTTATACGTTGGTTTTTTGGTGCATAATTGTTCGCTTATACGAACTTGCGATACACGAGACTCGAGACTGACTATAACTAGTGAGACGCTTGGGATGGGGCTACTTTTTGTATCTTGTATTCGCTTGAATGAATGAAATATGAAATCAAAATCAATGGGGCAGTGATGTGATGTGGGGAAGGCAGAGACTTTGACCCGCTGAACTTGTTCCTCATCATCTTCCACGTACTATACTATACTATACTATACTATACTATACTATACTATACTATACTATACTATACTATACTATACTATACTATACTATACTATACTATACTATACTATACTATACTATACTATACTATACTATACTATACTATACTATACTATACTATACTATACTATACTATACTATACTATACTATACTATACTACTATACTATACTTACGTTACATTATGCAGTATATATCTTCAGTATATATATGTAATAAAATGGCGAGAGCGATGAGGCAGTATCCACATGCCAAATTCTATCTTGTGCGTATAGGTAGGTACATGAAACTCTAATAAAGGATGAAACTAGTTACCTCCACACTTTTCTTTAACTAAAATCTTTAAGAGCTTATTACAATTTAAGAGGGAGCCCATAGCGGCGGTATAGCAGTAATATCATCATCAGCTAATATACTATACAGATAACATTTCCCTCTACTGGCTGAGCTCAGTAGAGAGTAGTTCTTGCATGTAGTGTCAGGAAATTATACACACATATTACTTAGACGATTAAAAATTTTAATTCGGTGAGTAGGAAGGAAAGTTGGACACCCATAATCCAACTAGTATAAGCAAACTGTGAATCCCCAATAGTACAGGAAGTTAAATGGCTACAATGCGCTGCTACAACACTAAATAAAATATGCAAAAAGTAGTAAGTGGTAGCACGATTATGACCTGCTGCTAACTCAGTAATACGTCACAATATACATAATTACTATGTACTGCAAAAAATTTCGTTTGAATTTGTTTGCACCCAAAATTAATGCGCTCTGTTTATTTTGTGGATTTACAGGTAACGAGCTGTTCAAGGCGATGCTTGATAAAACAATGAACTACAGCTGTGGCTACTGGAAAGAAGCAAAGACTTTGGATGAAGCTCAAGAAAACAAAATGAATTTAATTGCTAAAAAACTTCAACTAAAGCCAGGGATGAGAGTCCTTGATATCGGCTGTGGATGGGGTGCACTCTGCAAGCACCTTGCAGAGAATCACAAAGTTGAAGTGGTGGGTTGTACAATCTCCGTGGAGGGGGCAAAAGAAGGGAATGATAGATGTTCCGGACTTCCAGTGGACATTCGTGTCACGGACTACCGGGACATTGATGAGAAATTTGATCGGATCGTGAGTGTTGGGATGTTTGAGCATGTTGGACATTCAAATTATAGAACCTTCTTCGAAGTGGCCAATCGCTGTCTCAAGGATGATGGAATTCTATTATTGCACACGATTGGAGTGAATCATCCAAATATCCCCCTGATTGAGCCCTGGTTCAACACCTACATCTTCCCTAATGGAATCCTTCCGTACCAAGGTCAAATTGGGAAATACTCGGACGGACTCTTTATACTTGAGGACTGGCAAAATATTGGACATCATTATTACAGGACACTCAATGCATGGCTCAAGAATTTCAACTCGAGTTGGCCAGTACTCAGACAGAATTATAAGGAGCCTGAAAAATTCTACCGAATGTGGACCTACTATCTTCAAGTTTCCATGGCTGCTTTTCGCTCTCGGAAATATCAGTGCTGGCAGATTGTCATGTCCAAGAATGGTATTCCTGGAGGTTATGACTCACCAAGATAACAGAATTAAATGCCCCCTTGCTTCCCCATGTTAAATATATATGGGCTCCTGGTCGGGGTTAAAAAGTGTATCCTACTTATCCTTAGTCCTCCTTTGAATCCGCGCCTGTATTCATTCCTTATTCAGTAAAGAACTTAAGTATATGCGAAAGATATATAATACAATTAGATTAACATATATACTTAAAGGGTTGAAATTTTTAAACTTTTAACTGACCTGTACACCAATTACCCACACACAAACCCAAAGACTATACATACAACAGAGTGAGTGATTGGTCTTATTAGTTAGAAGAACGTGATGTTACAAGTAAGGATTACGTGTTAAGTACATATATTAACTAATAAACCAGATTACAAATTATCACTTCGCTATAGTTAAAGTTGCAATCCCAATCCATCTGTCATCTCCTGCTCAATAATCATCATATATATTGTACTTCAGGTTATTTTACTTTTTAAATTATACATGGGATAAATGACACATTCATTTATTCGTATTAAAATTAAGTAATCTAAAATCTGTGCATTATAATACTATATGTTGAATGTAAAATACACACCTCACATGCTATATACTTCTCCTATACTTGTCAATTTTTATAGTTTTTTGCGGTCGTGGGTTATATTTTTAAAACTTTATCTCTCGTTTATATTGCATCGCAGGATCATCTTCACTTCGTCTTGAAGAAAATATTCCACACAGTAATGTTTTAATTTTGAACCTTCGTGTACACAGGGGCGGGCCGGTTTTTGCATTCTGTCATTTTAATTTTTAGTTTACTATAATACCATAATATATAATTAATCTATAGACTTGTATGAACAGCACGCTGTCCACTTCGGGTGTCACTTTAAATATTTGGGTCTTCATTAGGTACAATTTTCTCTATCCACAACATCCACTCTACCTTCAAACATTGCATCATACTTAAATACCTACATTACATTTACATATGTAACGTAATGGTATGTACGTACTCCCTGTATTGTAATATGTTATGTACTTATGTCAAAAAGAATGAATGGATGTGGTTCAAAATTTTGGATTTATTGACTGCACCCATTTTAATGTAAAAGTATTATTGACTCAATGTATTACATGATGATATTGATAATATTCGAATAAAATAATACTTTATAAAGATCAAACTTTAAAAAAAAATGTGTTTCTAAACTTCTGATGCATTATTTACTTTACCAACTAAAATTGAGACGTTGTCCAATAATATGAAATATGAAATCATACAGTACGCTTCTAGCTCCATTAAAGCCATTTTGGTTAAGTAGCAACATGTTTTGTTTATGCACCGTCAGCTGGAAATCCATCATCCATCCCTATAACTGTTTGCAAAGTTTGATATAATTATACATAACGAACCACCGCACCAGTGGGCTGCCATTTGAATTAATTTATGCCAGCATTTACGATCTAGCGATTATCCATAAATTAAAATGCAAACTTTGTCAATATTCTTATCGTTAGTTGATCGACTCTATTGCGAAACAGATACAAATTAAGATCTTAAGTAGGTAATTTATTTTAAAAATTCAATTTTGTCCCAGCCTAAAGAATTTGCATCTTATAATCAATTCAATGGTCTATAACGAAAACGGCACGCTGTACATTGATATAGCATTTGAATTCCCATTATTTTAAAACAAATTTTAACACAACAAATATCGTCTGTGAAGAACCAAAATTAGGTACTCATATCCATTTTTAGCTAAAAACAATATCCACTATCTACAAAAATATTAAAACATGTCTTGAAATCATTTAAATAGAACTTTTTGCACTTTTGAAAACTATGTAAATAGAATATTTTGCATTTTTATAATACATGTATTGTTGATAGAACATTTTGCACTTTTTAAAAACATGTAAATAGAATATTTTACGCATTTCAAAAACATGAAAACTGAACATTTTGCACGTTTTAAAAACATGTAAATAGAATATTTTGCATTTTTATAATACATGTATTGTTAATAGAACATTTTGCACTTTTTAAAAACATGTAAATAGAATATTTTACGCATTTCAAAAACATGAAAACTGAACATTTTGCACGTTTTAAAAACATGTAAATAGAACATTTTGCACTTTTCAAAAACTCTTTAACATTTTGCGCATGCTTCCCATTTCGTTTTTATGACATAGCACATTTTAATTGTAACTTAAATTGGATATGGGTTATTTTGGTTCTTCACAGACGAAATGTATTAACAAAAGACGTGTGACCAATTGGTGCATTAGAGTATTAGAATAACATAAGGGCAATGTTAATGACTCAAACTATGAGCTAAATCACTACTGTTGCATAAAATTACAACTCTCCTGCACGTCCTGTCAACAAAATAGTTGACACTGATTCATGCTTAAAAACCATATTATATCGCGTATAAGTAAGCACATTCAGCCGTCCTTCAACTTTCTTCACGTAAAAAAGGAATATGTATTAAAATATAAATTATTAACTAGAGGAATTCTGGAAATGCTAAATATACCTACTGCAACATTATTTAGCCTAACTGCTGGTGCTGCTATTTAGCTCGACATAGGAAAATCATATATTATACAAATGTAACTACTATTATTATCTGAAAATGTGCAGGAATAACTGTACAACTCGTTCGGAATATTTAAATGGATGTATTCAGTAAAGTGCTCCATTTGTGTATGTATTTATTAACAATAATTTCTTCCAAAATATGAGGTCAATGTAAAACACAGAGACATCAAGATTCAAGATGGTTTCAAGTTATTGCTGAAAACAATGTGTCGAACACGGAAACTCCAAATATTCGACGAATTAGGTAAAAATCAGATCAATCTGTAGTTTACACATGTACTATGTTAGCTATGCGGCTGCTGTTAAATGCAAAATTATTTTAACATTTCGTGTCATCACGCACATGCATATCAATTTTATTACATATATGCGGAAAAATGAAACGATCAGTCCACACATCCCTATCTACCGTATAGCGTGAGTGAAAAATCAAAATGACTCATATCCAATTTAAGCTAGAGTCAAAATGAGCTATGTCATAAAAACATTAAATAAGAAAGATACGTTGGATGTTAATAAAGAGATTACAAAAAGTGTGAAATATTCTATTTAGGTACATACTTTTGTAAAGTGCAAAATGAACTATTTACATGTTTTTGTAAAGTGTAAAATGAACTATTTACATCTTTTTGAAAAGTGCAAAATGCTCTATTTAAAAGCTTTGAAGTCCATGATAATTCAAAATTTTTGTAGAAAGTGGATTTTGTTTTTAGCCAAAAATGGATATGAGTCATTTTGGTTCTTCACCGACGATATCCTATAATAAAGTGCGGGCCTGTAATACTACGCGGGTCTAAGAGGTCTTTGTTTATGAACATTATGTGGGTCAATTTTACACTATTAAATGGCAATTCGCGGGTCTTTGATATTACGCGGATCTGCAATAGTACGCGGGGCGTACTATTACAAGGTATACGGTATGCCTCTTTTGTACATGCCGTAAGCAATTATTTTGGAAGCATTTTACTATGCTGTGTAGTAAAAAAAGTTTTGGTACTGCGGTCTCTTGTCATATTATAGTTTTTACTATTTAGGCAATTTTAATATTTTAATTTGAAATATCGAGCCGATGCTATGCAACAAGTCAGGGATAGAATCTGATGCAGTCTCAATGTTTGTACTCACTATTGGTAATCAGAATCAGAAATCAGAATCAGGCAATACGTTTAATTATAACTGTTTCACGCACTGAATTTTAAATTGCATACACAGAGAAACCTGAAACTTTACATACCTCAGACATGTACTTAACACCAACCAGTTACAATAATTCCATGGGGAAACTGTTATCAGAACTTCAACACTCAGCACTAAACGGGGGTGGATTACACTACATTTTACTAATGAATTAATATTTACTCACATGCACTAGTTCTATGTCGACTATTTTATTATACTATGTCATCATTTCAAATCAAACTTGTCAGCTCTCTTTTTTTTGACATAATTATACCTACAGACTACAGAGTAACATATTACATCTCTAGTTTTTTATTTTTTGCAAAAATGAGCTGCGTGTTTCATGTCACAAGTTAGAGATACATAATATGTGCTAATGTATATACCAACCATCAATACCTATCTATCCATAATATGCAGTTGCATGGCATTTCCTCAGTAGGAGTGGACAGGGCAATGCAGAAAAATTTTAAAAACCTCTCTGGCAATCTCTATTTGTTATCTATAAAGAAAGACGAAACAGTGCAGAGTGTCTTCAATGATTATTTATAATAATAGGTTGAATGTTGGCTTGTCATAGCTTCTCCGTTTGGTGTAAAAGGAGCATATTATACTGAAAAACAAAATAAGTGCCATCTCACTATGTACATAAAGCTAAACCTCAATTTTTGGGTCATTTTCAGAAAATCAGAACGCATACTTTTTTTATTACTAGCACGCTATTTTTTACTAAATGGATGTTCAAGTTTCCAGTGCCAAGTATGTTGCTCATCCACCGGGTCATTTTGCATAGCAGCTCCTTAGGAACTTTTGAGTTCATACGGAAATAAAATATAAAATGTAACTATATGCCTTGGTAGGCAATATGCACAGGCACGGATATCTACAATAATTATATAGCGTTAATAACCTTTACGGTAAGACAAAGATGACATTTTTTAAAATGCAATGGTTTCATATGCAAAATATATAATTATACAGCTCGTATACTGAGGCACATGCTTTTTTGCAATTATCTGATGTGCACTGTTCAGTGCAATAGTTTACACCTCCAAAACTGCAAACTTATGCAAGTAGCACTGCATTAATGTCCAACAGCACAAGCAAATGTAGCTTCATTGGCTTGGCGTGACAATCGCAGTATGCAAAGAAAATCGCAACAATTGGCAAACTGCGATCCGGAAAAAAGTATATCGACCGACATTTTTCCTATCTACAATCTAAACGGTTCACATACAACTAAATAATTAAAATAACAATTACTTTTTAATGAGGTACAATTTCTAATTTTATTCCATTTTTTATTTTCAGCCAAAATTTTATACGTAGGTAAAATACTAAATGGAGCTATTCACCAATCCTAATATATTGGTACGTAGAAGTACCAATTCTTGACTAGGTAGGCTGTAGGCTTTTAAATCGTTGTATTGTACTTTAAATGAAATATTAAAATAATTACAAATTCATATTTTTAAAAACTCAAAACAGTCCCCTACACGTAGAGTATGCTAAGGGTCATAGAATTATTTTTAATTATTAATAGTGTGCGTAGAATAGCGCTTTTAGTGTTTCAAAGTTCAAAACACTCTCTTCTTATTCCTACCTCGAAAGATTACACGCGTACAAATTGAAACTAAAAACAACAACTGCCAATAATGACTGTCAAAGTAATTTAAAATGGTGTCAAATCAGTTTCGATTCTATTGTTAGCTTAGGTGAAAGTTGTGAGTCTCCCTTTATAAATCTGAAGAGTTTAAATAGAGTTCAGCTATAAATATAATTATAACAAACCAAGCTAACAGTAGTTAGTATAAACATTAGTGACACGTCCGAGCTGCACTTAAAGATGCGGCTTATGCATGTACCTAGGTGTGTGAAAGTGAACGCACATACATAGTATCTTAAAATTTTGTTTGCATCAATCTGTAGTCACATCACATCACACTTTCCAAAGCTAAAAAAAGCACATCTCTACTTGTAAGCTAAGCACTATACAGTCTTTGTGTTTCAAACTAAGTTGGTCCATTGGACATTTGAAAATTTCGATTTCGATTCTAAAAATAGACGTAGAGAATTCATCTTTATTTCACAGCTTTCAATTGGTTATTGTTTGCATTTGTCTTTTGATTTTGGCCACGAGGACCCGCAGGATGGGAAACGTTCCACTTTTAAGTTTCTTAATCCTACATAATATAAACTCGGCCTCAACCGGCTTACATGCATATAATATAGGAGCAGCATGAGGCTCTCAAGTAACAGATCCATTCATCGGCTACTTTTATTTTAGCCTTTCCCATTCCCATTCTTAATTCATATCCTGATTCCCTTGTTTTGGGCATGACTTGCATGTCTTTTATGTAACATCAACCCACAATAGATTTGTGAGCATATATAGATACTTGAGAAGTCTTTCTGGCCCTCGTATCATATATGCTAATTATATACTTTAGGTTATAGATGCCTATGCACTTACGTCGTATCAACACTGATGATTATACACGGCTTTTCACTTTTTACATTTCATTTAAATCGTGATTATTTATTATCTTACCAGAATTCAAATTCAAGCTATCGCAAATAGTCAACTTACACAATTAAAATAAAATTATAATGAAATTCCTATTCTGTGATCCGCGATCTACGATACTGGGAAAAATAGTGACGTAAATTCCAATTGTCATACATGTATAGGCATGGGCATGGACACCTAAAAACTTGTCGGCCTTGAAGCTTGAATTAGCATAAGAGAGGCGAGAGAACAGAAAATCAAAATCCTGTACGGAGTTTTTCTTACTGAATAAATATAGAATAGCATACAAACTTGAGCAAAATTGAAAATTCTATAGATGCCTTAAAAATAATGTTACAATAATTCATCTAAAAAATGCATTCATTTAATTGTAGGCTCACTTCTTCATTCTTTTTTGAAGACACAAAAGTCCCAAAAAGATATACACACTACATATTGTTAAGCTTGACTCACTTGTAAATTCTAAAGACTTCAAACAAACTCTTCAAGCATTTCCTATAGCATTAAAAAATGAATTTATAATCGATTTTAATCCGACATACATTTGTAAGTCCACGTCATGACTTCAAAAAAAAATTGTGTATTTACGCTCGTGTAAATGTGATGATGCGCTCCTCTGCTCACTGTAATCACACTGAATGTAATTGGTGCTTCCAATATACATCTTCCAATTAACTAGTTCGGAGTAGCAGAACAAAGCACACAGTGCTTAATTATTGTGTTTATCAGTTTTCTTCTTTTGACCCCATTTCAGGCAAAACAATTCACAATCTGATGCGCGATTAACGAAACTTACAAAAAATTGAATGCTTTACAGTCAAAACAAAAATAATAAAGATATTTAATCGCCACGGCTTCGGATCTATGCTGTAGTATTTTTACTGTTAAGTATACATATATACGAATTCCTACCGTGTAATTCATCATTTTTGTTCCCGTTCTGCTAATAGGTAAGGACTTACGCATGCAAAAAATACAAAGTGAAGGAAGTGCTATACCTATACCTACTTAAAATAAAGTCTGAACCCGAACCAAGTCAAGCCATAACCTTTACCGGTCAATAGGCTCTTCCCCGGCGTAATAACATTCCAAGTTCCAAGTGGTTTTTGTCTCAGAAAATACAATAAGCATGTAATAATCCATCACGCTTGCGTATTAACTTCAAAAAAATTTAACGATAATTATATATTATGTAATTTTTGTATCTTCATAAACTGCTTAATTATATTATTTCCATATATCTTTCCATTTTTTCAAACCCAAACCTTAACTAATGTATTGGATAGTTTAATTAAATATGTATGCTAAGAATAGTTTTTCGATTACTTTGCTTCTGTCTCACGATCACTTATGAGCTTATAGCAAGAATTTATATTCGTAGATAATAGATATTGAGCCTACTGGTAATAAAAGCAACAGGTAGCAGAAGCACATTTTAAAAGTATATTTAAATTCAACACTACATCTTGTTTGACTTGATCATCAAATTGTGGAAGAACAAGAAGGAGGAGGAGCAACTCTTTACTTGTCTGTTTCTGTCCATGACCTCTATGCGTGAAGGGAATCAGGCTGCGTAAAGCGTGTTACACCTTCTACCTCATCACTATACCATATCATTTTCATAATCATCCCTCTAATACCTCAACATCTGCGTACATATTTTGGTGCATAATATAACCTATATGGAATTACAATCCTAATCATATAGCTCCTCATGATGCAGAGCATGTTTTACTTGATTGAAGGTCTTTTGAAAACCCACTTTTTTAAAAATACAAATCCTACATTAAACATACGAGTGAAAAAAAATACAATTACTTATAATATGTGGATATTTATTGCATTTGGTAAAGTAACTTTTTTTATGTATATCAGTATAGTGTATTGAATATTATGACAATGATTGTGTGAGATGGCAAATTGGCACTGACAAACTAAGTCAACTTTGATTAGCTATATAAAACTGTGCTAACTAGGCGGTGGCGGTGTACAAACAATAATAAAATGACCAGACATTTTTATTAAATTGCTTCAAACATGGACTGAAACTCACTGAGAATTTCATCAGAATCATTATCTTTAGAAAATTAATAATGTATATTATATGTATATGTACTCTGCAGTTTCAAATATCTAATTTGTGATATTTAACAATTATTATATTTCATACTAACAAAGCTAATTTTAATATTTTACAAATTTGTGAAACGTATACTGAGTCGGTAATCGGACAATGTCTCCCCGGACATTTTACCCCCGGACAATTTCCCCCCGGTCATTTTCCCCCCGGACTTTTTCCCCCTATAAGTAACAGCGGACATTTTCCCCCCAAACTCGTAATTGTGTTATGTGTCGTAAGATATGTGTTGTGAAATAATACTCAAGACCAGCTCCTAGTCCTATAGCTTACAACATTGAGCTATCTTCTCAAAGTATGCACCTTTACACAATAATGAAATACCACATACCAGCTGTTGCATTTTAGTACTGGGGGGAAAATGTCCGCTGTTACTTATCGGGGGAAAAAGTCCGGGGGGAAAATGACCGGGGGGAAATTGTCCGGGGGTAAAATGTCCGGGGAGACTTTGTCCAGGGAGACTTTGTCCTACAACCACTGAGTCTATTAGGCTACCCTCGATGGAGGTCAGTTGTTAAGTTTGTTCTTTTGAATAAAGTTATCTTTATATATACTTAATTAAGTAATTGTAAACTGCATATTGCATTCAATTCTATTTTTTATGTTTTTTTTTGCTCAGAGGATGGCCTCCTTTTTTCAACTTGTTATAATATAATTTATTGTCTTACTATACCCTTACCAATCTACTTTGTAATATTGTGAATATTTCAGTTGCTAAAATTAAAAAATTATTATTATGTTACAAGGATTCTGGCTCAAAATAAACCATCAGAGAAAAAATCTTTTGTACACAATGATTTTCGTAATTTATACTAGAAAAAAAGTACTTGACTTTTCACTTTGTCATCAAAGCAAATATATAAGTAAAAATATCTGATTGACCAAGCTTAAAAATTTGCAACCGACTACATGTGCAGAAATTAGCCTCCCATTTGATTTGGAAGCATTTAAAAATGCATATAATATAATATGAGTAATTACTTTTGTGGTAATACAAAATTCTATAATGCAAATGTAGTCTATTGGATTGTGTTATTATTAAGTACTATAGTAAAATTACTAAATTAAGGATAGTCAAACTCTTTTGAAATAAATCTTGAAAATACAACAGCAATTGAATAACACTTGTCGTTTTTTTTCTTTTACATTATTTTGCAATTCAAGCCGTTGTTGAAGGTTACACCTTTTACAGCCTAAATGTGCTTACATACATACTTTTCCCTTGTTCACCATTTACAATAAGGGATGAAAGAGATCACTTTGAGATTGAGCGCTTATTAGACTTTCAAACTGCAATAATAAATAATTACATAAATTGTATATGGATAGGCTACTTATCCACTATGGAATACCTCCAACATCATTATCATTACGAGATATATACGGTCACCTAAATACATAATATAGGCAATATTTTTAAAATATTCATAAATTCCAGTTATACTGCACGAAAATGCACGCTGCGAACGAACAGCTAAAAAAATCAAGATACAATCAACTTCAACTAAGAAGTGCGTTCTGCTCAGCTCCGACAAGTGTACTCAAAACATGTAACGAGCTTGCACAAAATTGCAAAAAGAAAAAAAAATTTCGAAACTGAACCTGTTACCTCTAATAACATTTAAAAAAAAATTTAATGGGCTAG
Source organism: Dicyrtomina minuta (assembly GCA_949802685.1). Lineage (NCBI taxonomy): Eukaryota > Metazoa > Arthropoda > Collembola > Symphypleona > Dicyrtomidae > Dicyrtomina > Dicyrtomina minuta. Next base: position 74,267,351 of record OX461808.1, on the reverse strand, counting down.
ACAGAAACAAAGAAAGTTCATACAGAAGTCAGTAGGGAGCACTTAGGTAATAATAAGTAAGTAACAGTAAACAGATCGCTTTGGGAGTACAAATTAGGTATATTAATTATGAACGATCGATCGGCACCGATATCCCAACATCACAATCATATGCACAAAATTGCTGATTTTTTTAGACTGATTTTTTTTGAAGTATTGGAGGCCAAACAAGTTTTAAATTAAATAACCAATAAAACCATTACTGCTAATAATAGTAATAAAAATTGTAAGTGCATAGGAAGTGTTACATTTGAATTCTGCAGATGTTACACTTTAAGTGTAACGTGTAACATGTGCAGAATTCACAACAGCTGAAAAAGCTGACATAATGCAGAAGCACATGTGCAAGGTACCTACGTAGGTAATTATATTAATAACTATTATATCAATATTAGCTTAGGTAATAGATTTCTATATTATATAATAATTGATTTTCGTTGTTTTTTTGGGTGGATTATTTCTCTTTAATTAAACAGCATTCTTATCATTCGACAAGACTGTAATGTAAGATATGAATTAACTTGATGTGTACATTATGTAAAATTATTAAAAAAAAGGTTTTCAACGTACTGAAGCAAAATAGACAATACTTCATTTATGTAAATGCGCTTTAAAATGCAACATTTTGCCTTTGCAACAAATCATCTTTGGCTGTGTGGCTAAATGGCTATGGCCCTATACAACAGCCAGAAAGGAAAGTGCATACATGTACATGTAGGTAATTAGTAGGTAGTTACATGTTGTCATGTAACATTAAATTTTGCATTTGTACCATTCCTTATATGCATAATAGTTACCCAAGTTCCTATTGTAATAATGAATTTAAAATCTAATTAATAGCTTTAAGGAATTAAAATATTCTTGAATAATTAATAATTAATTACAAGTATCTACTACAAAATGTGTGTGAGGTGTTGACATTAATTGATTTTAAATTTTGAAACATTTTAAAATTTCATGAAAAAGCATACATATAAAGTAGTCTTGCAATAAACATGGATACATTACATTTTATTTTATTACAGTTTACTCACAATATTTTTGTTCAATTGGTGTTTTAATTATAGGGGTGCTTTTAACTTTATTATTTAATTGGAACATGAGCGATGGGCCGATGGCTGTGTGTGTCACTGTGTTTATGTCTTCACGGCAGCAGTTGAGTAGATATTTAATGTTGGTTTGGAATTCTCAAATAGGTTCATCTTTCTTGCATGCTTGTGGCTGACCATGAAATGCTAAACGAAATAATTAATTATTTTCCAGATTTTGATTTTTTTTACATATCCATTGAAAAAAGACAGTTATAGAACGAAAACAACTTTCTTTGTCCCTCAACTAATTCTTTATAAATTTACAATTTCATTTGGAAATGAGACTACTTAAGTATATATACTTGCCAAAATCATAAAATATTTTAGATGATTATGGAACATAAATCAGCAGGACGATACCATAGCCATAAACTAACTAGTAAGTGAACAACAAAAGATAGAGCATGACAGGTAGCTATAGGTGGTTGGTGGTTGATGACCGTTACCGTCGATAGACTGGCTCATCATTGTCACCGTCACAAGCGGTGCATTTGCTTTTGCAAAATTCATATTCATGAACAATAAAATTGGCCTTCATGTCACCTAAGCTGCCTGCCACAACTCCAAAATAACAGAAACAGATATAATGACTTAATAAATAAAGTTACACCTTTTAGCTTTCAAAGTTGACACAACAATTTTTCCACAGAAAATTTTTGACAACACGTCTTCGGTTTGACATTAGTCTTGGTTTGTTGACCAAGGATGAAACATGAAAAACACACACCTATTTGCGTTGTATTAATAATTATTTTCTATCTTTATAATCAAAATATTAAACCGTGAAGTTTTCGTTTTCGTGTTTATATATCGACAGTGGACACGCTAAAATCATTTTGTTAAAACGAGATTAGTATACCTAAGATTATCATCGATAAAGATAGCGATATTGCAGTTTTTGTCAGTACAATTTGTAAAACAGAAGGCACGCTGTAACCTTAAACGCTACAAGTTATTTGTAGACTTTGTCTATAGTTACGAACTTTACAGATTGACATGATGAATTAATTCACGAGATTCAAAGCAAGGGGCGGATTAGTTTATCTGCCCAAATCAAACCCCTTGCCTTGCTTTGAATCTCGCCAATATTGTTAACAGATTTAGCGAAGCAAAGCTCAACTTGAGCACTTATGATTCTAATCAGCAAGTGCAGCAATCACACAACAATAATTGTTTGAGAACTTAACAAAATAAAAATTGGAAATTTTACAACACTCATTTCGTTTTTTTTCAAACAAGGGTATTATTTTGTATGATTTCAGAAAGGAAAAGCATAACAAATTAATTAATTATAATCATCCCTTTTGGACGCCATTTGAAACAGTAATGCTAGATTTTGATAACATCGAACAAATCCTAATCGCGTTTCCCATTACTATACATTATGATATCTTTTACATGATTAAGAGAATTTGGAATTACATCGGCGTCGGTAGAGATAAGGAAGTATTTAATGACGGTCGAGGGAGCGAGCGAGAGGAGTTCTTCACGAATTGAAGTAACAAAGTATCTGTTAATTATATCTTGATTAAAAGGATATGCTAACGCTAACTTACCGACGTTTCTGTATATATACCTTAACCGAAAAACTCGTACTCATTGCTCCAGTCTCATCATTAGTAATTTCATTTTAAAAATAATAATGAAGGTTACTTACACCATTGTCAATTTCATATTTTATCTTTTTTGTCGCAATAATCTGCATATGCAATATGCACAACAGCACAACATCACACACTCGTCATATCTGATCTTTATTGACATGTGACTGTGCAATCGCAGTGCAATGTGCAGCGTGCAACCTTGCACTGAATATCAACTCCACTCATAAATGAAATTAAAAATTAAAGTGGGACAGAAAAGCTGAAAAGGCAAGTCTATAAGATGCATTTGGGGACGATGAACCTGATTTATGAGAATGGCAAGAAGGGAAAATTGAATTGTAAAAAAGAGATAGGACAGTTTGAGGATGGGAGATGGGACTGTACTAAACAGTTGTGATTGACTACCCTGCTTAAAAGGGGAACAAAAACCAAGGCGCCTCGTTTTTTTTTAAATGTGTAAAGGTAAACTAGTTACTTAGCATTATTGCATTTGTCACTTAACACTAATAAACTACGACCCTACGGACTATTCGTGAACAAGCAGACGTAAAATGCAGCTACTAAGTAGGTACATCAGCGAAAATAGACGCTTTTGTAAGCCTGAACCAAAATACTCGTAACTATTAATTATTTAAACACCAATGCTACTTTCGCTTTCATCAACAGGCAACAACACAGCTTTTAATCAGGCAGATCAATTCCTTTTGCAACAATTTAATGATAGTACTGTGTTAGTTTTATTGTGTCAGAGCAGAATTATGACAAACAGAGTAAGAATACTGACGTTGCAAAGCGACTTTGTTTGAATTTCAAACTTCGGTTTTAGAATTTGTTGACACAATCGATCTACGTTTTATACGGTAAACGGACATTTTCCTCCCGGACTTTTTCCTCCCGGGCAATTTCCCCCCGTACAATTTCCTCCCGAACATTTTCCTACCAACTCGTAACCTTGGACATTTTCCTCCCAGTTGCAAAACAGCTCCACTAAAAGAAACTAGTGTATCGATCCACAAAATTTATATACGTACTCATAAACGTTTTCATGAATGTGTAAAATTTCTAATCTGAAGTACGACGCAAGTTTAGTACCATTTCCTTAACAAATACTTATTAAATAAAATGCTAAACAATTAACCATTATTTCATAAAACAGGGGAAAAGATGCATTTTAGTTCTTCAGTTAGTTATGAATGCGTATTTTTTGGAATGTCTTCGAACGCATACATTTTGTGGAAAGAAACACTAGCCCAAACATGGATATGTTTCCTTGACAAAAGTGATTTTGATAGTGGGAGGAAAATGCCCGGGAGGATAATGTCCTGGGGGGAAATGTCCGCGGGAGAAAATGTCCGGGAGGAAATTGTCCGGGAGGAAAATGTCCTACAACCGTTTTATCTACAATATAGTATTATTTTGGTAAGTAGCGTGAGTAGCGTCAAGCGTCAGTAGCCGGTATTTAGGTAGCTGGTACAAACCCTATATTGTGTACAACTTCTCGCCTTTAAGGATGAACATAATACTATCTCGATGCGATGGAGGTAACAATTTTTTACCTACAGAATACAGCAGCAAACTCAATTGCTTGTATTAAATTCAAAAGTAAGATTGCATTAAAGTCGTTTTGTAACATTGCACATTGAGTATCTGGACAATCAACAATGACGCCCATCATGTCCGAAATGAACCTACTATTTTTAATGTGCACATGCTGCATGTTTAACCTTGTTTTAAGTTAAATAAAAGATTATAAAACAAATTACTTGTTCGTGATCCATTATCATTGTTACATTTTTGCACTAATAAAAGTTTCAAATCGGTATAAACTACTGTGTTACATGTACAGCATGATGAAAGATGCAGTTATTATTTACATCCTAGGTATAAGTACTTACCTACTTCCACTTTCATTTCACTGAATTCAATAGACGATAAAATGAATACCTAATTATTTTAATAATTATGTGAATAGGTAGAAATAAATCAGAGAAGCAGACGACGAGGAGACAATTCATCCAGTTGAAAACACTTCAAACACTTTTTATCGTAAATACTATGGTTTGAAATGAAGGGTTTCGAAGATGTCACATCGAATTCCAAGCAGAAACTTAAATGGACATTACCATGTTTTCTAACTAGTAAGTAATCCTAGCAAGTTAGCACCTTGTACACTATTAAGGGATATTTTTTTTCATTTAGTTTTTATTCAGCTTAAATAACAACGAAAATTACATAATTGTTTTATCTTATAGCGCTATATATGGCTTGTATTACATATGTATTTTATTTAATGACTGGCTATTTGATCGCGGGGATACGAATTTCAATCGAACAATTTGTAACCTGAAATGCAAAGTTAATGTCTGACCAATATAATTTAAACATTTTTAGATACGCCTGGCTTTTGATATGATTTCTATGAAATTCTAAATACAACATCTCAAACATTTTTTGCTTGAATCTTACAACAGGATCATTATTATATTTGAAGTTATTGTATTCATATACCATTGTGTCTCGAATTATTTGATGAGCTATATAGATTAGATGGTTTAAGCAGCTGCTATTCATTCCGATTCCTTGAATTTTATAGGTGTCGTTCCATATGGTACCACTTTTTAGGAAAAGTTTGGCAATAAAGCTCCACATCGAATTAAAATATGGACAAAATGTAAAATGATGTGCCTGAGGTTTAGGTATTTTACACTTTGGACACTGGTTCCTGTCAATAAGTCCCATTTGCATTGCAATTATCGGTGTGAAAATGGCCTTATGCCATAACCTCCATATTAATTCTTTTTCTTTGTAATTTAGACATTTTGATAGATTTTTCCAGTTATATATAGTGAAATTTTTAATGTCTTGATTATTTACATTTGGCTTTGAAGCCCACATGCAGAGACAGTAAATATTTTGGTCTCCTAGATTTTCACGGTTTAACTTGTAGGCACAGATTGCAGTAGGAGTTTGTTTCTTCCCAAGGAGGTTGTGAATAGGAGTTTTATACTTTGCTATAATGTTAACTTAATTAAGGGATAATAATAATAATGGAATTAACCGCAAACCCCTTTTCATCGGTAATTGTGTATGAAAAGGCGAGCTGTACGCGGGAGATGCTTTTTCGTATTCGTTTTCGTATTCGTATCATGAAAATTATCCATAAATGACGTCATCGAATTATCTCCAGTTTTAGGTTCCCATGACTATGACACCCTTGTCATCAACTTAACCACTGCGTAATTTTTTTTTACACTAAATATCATCGGTCTCCGAGTCCGAGCAGACCCATTGGCTCTACCCCTGACGTCAGATATCACGATCCCTCGTGAATCTGTCCATTGATGTCGGACTTCTGTGAAGGTAAATATGGAAAATGGTACTGCAGGGTATTAATAGCAGTAGCGGGAAAAGGACAAGGAAGGTTGGGGATGGAAAACCAACCGACGTCGTCGGTACAAGCAGTAATTTTCCACTGCGTATAGCAGGAGAGGAATGTAGGTATAGGAGAGGAGCGGGGCTAGGAGTATAGCAGGTAAAGTAGGGCAAGTGGAAAAGACGGTTGGAGTTGAGGAGTATGACGTAGGCACTCTCTCGATCGTACGATCGTCGTCCTCCTCAGCAGGCGAAGAGAGCCAAGACTTCACTTCCTATTTTACTCGTCGAGGAGACACAACTAGGTGGAAACTAGTAAAGTGAGGAAAATAGATAGCCCGTCTGCCATCTTGTTTATATTTATTACATATATATTTATTCTATTCTCCTTCTTATTCTTCTCCCTTGGAGATCTTAATTAATTACCCGAAAGGGAATAACATTGTGTATAATTAAGAGATCATTAATTGTTATTCGTGGAGTGAATATTGTACATTGTGTGAGGTTAAGCGAACAGTTCCAGAGTTCATTAAAAGAACACTCCCTTGAAACTATATTCCTGTGCTGTAAACCATTAAACATTGCATCGGCATTATTTGGCTTACTGGAGCCGGCACAGTAGTACTGTAGTGATACTCTCAGTTCACCGGGTACCGGAGTATAACGGTCACCATTTTCATACTTCGGGTGTGAGTGTCGATGGTCATACCGACACCTACACACCGGATCATTATAGTCGTGCATCCCAATCCCCACAACGGATTCCCTACCGAGTCACCGGGTTCTTCGTAGCCAGACTGGAGTAGCGAGATTATGAGAGCAGGAACTTCGTAAGCGCGGTCGGCTTTCCCCGGTCGCTCTCTCGGTACAGACTAGAGCGGGCCGAGGACGATCTCGCCCACCGAGGACCGCGTCGTCCACCAATCGCGGTCGAGGAAGAACTCCAACAGCAGAGACCGACCCGGTCGCTTTCCTGTTCTAACCACCTGTCCCGGTCGCACATACTAGAGCGGGCCGAAGACGATCTCGCCCACCGAGGACCGCGTCGTCCACTAATCGTGGTCGAGGAAGAGGAAGAACTCCAACAGCAGAGACCGACCCGGTCGCCTTCCTGTTCCAACCACCTGTCCCGGTCGTACATACTAGAGCGGGCCGAGGACGATCTCGCCCACCGAGGACCGCGACGTCCACTAATCGCGGTCGAGGAAGAGGAAGAACACCAACAGCAGAGACCGACCCGGTCGCCTTCCTGTTCCAACCACCAGTCCCGGTCGTAATACGTGGGAAAAGGGGAGATATTGGGAAAATCCAGTTTACACTGGCGACCCTGCAGGACACAAAACTTTCGTTTTGTTCAAGTTCCGCCTATAACAGCACAATCAGGTGAGAACCACCAGTTCCACATTTCGTTTTTTCTAAAAACTTATTTATTTCTAAGTTTACCGTAGCTAGTCGACCGCGACACACAACATTGATCTTGTCTCGGTCGGAAGGGTAGCATATGAGCATACTGAATCATACGGCAGGAACGCATAATATCGAGTTGAGCATAGACGCGAGTACCTCGGTCGGCGGTCGTGGTTTGGCAGGAGTAGTCGAGCACACCAGAGCCCCAAAGCAGGCCAGATTCAGCCTGTCCGTAGAGAACTTGCCGCATAGCGCAGACCGCGACTTGGTCGCGGGGTAGACTCGGTCTCGGTAGTCGTAAGTAACATAGGCAACCGCGACATATCTCATAAGTTAGAAAAAAAAAAGTTCCGTATAGGTCCGGCCCAGGTTAAAGAGGTGGTAGTGAATAAGCAAGGGCCAAGCCTGAAGACCAGGGACCGGGACCGGGATGAAGCCAATATGCGACATCAAGACGGAGGGGGTAACGTGGACGGGCCGAGAAGCTGAGCTGATCTCAAAGCAGCTCCTGCTAGAAGACCCGCAGACACCGGGAGCATGCGACCTGTTAAATGTAAAGAAGAGGTGGTATGTCTATCAATATCAATTGGATGTCAAAGAAGTACCCAAGCCCATGACACCTTCGGAGGTGGCGGTCGCTTTTGCAGCATACCAGCACCAAATGATAACGGCAGAACATGATGGGGAGCCCGACTTCGAAGGTGTCACCGAGCTGAGCCAAGTGGAGACCAAGAAGTTGGAAGACTCGGTGAAGCAAATCGCGACCGCGTCAACAAGTGGGCCGGTAGCACTAAAGAAGGCGGAAGCCTCGGGGAAGACAATGCTGGACTATGTCTTGCAGATGTCGAAGGATATGCAGTCCATGCAGTTAGTAGTCCAGTCCATACAGGCGGACCAGGGACGCATCAAAGCCCAGTTGGCAGGGGGTAGGAATCCCGGGGGTCCAGCAATTCCGTCAGGAAACTCGCTACAACAGGTCACAGCGAGTACTGGTCACCAACAGCAACAGCAAACGCCAACGTGTACCGGGACGAAGCAGCCATCGACACCGGGGGTCACCTTCAGCGCAATACCCTCGCAGCAGTCCAGCCAGCAGTCATATAACAGCTCGAGTAGCACCACGTCAGCACCGGGGATTGCGGACATGGCAGACCACTTGCTACAGGTCCTGGACCAACAAAACCAGAACACCCGGCATGCCCAGGACTTACAGCGAGAACAGACACAGCTGTTAGCGGGAATGATGGCTCCGACCGGGCTACACATTATTCCGCAGCACTTCGATCCCCGAGTAGACATTGCACCAACTTACATAGACGCATTTGAGGCGCACCTAGAGATCCACGGGGCCCAACCGAGGGCGTACATTCAGATCTTCCAGAAGTGCCTGACAACACCGGCAGAAGCATCCTGGCTTAAGGCGACGCTCCTGGACGTGGACCACACTTGGGCAGCGGTAAGAGCGGAATTTCTGAAGGCGTACGACCGGTCGAGCGCGCAGTCCGTTTTAAACAGGGTAGTCAACTGGAAGCAGCAAGCTCACGAACCGATACGGCAGTGGGCATCCGACTTTTACACCTTGCTGAAAAGCATCAGGGAACCTCACGCTTGGGAGCAACGGGAAATCATTAGTCGCATTAAGCAAAACATGCATAGCTCGTTATATGGAGCATTTCCACCGGGGACAGTGGTCCCGCAGAGGCTGAATGATTTCATCAAGCAAGCAGAAGAGTTTCATAGAAACCGGGTCCGAGCCGAGAAGGAAAAAGAGACATATCGGCCGTGGAGTCAACAAGACCGAAGCAGAGGCCGGGACCGACAGTCGTCCCAGGGGCAGCGGAATCAGCAATGGAACTCGAGGGACCGTCAACGTAGTAATGAGCGAAATCCCGGTCCGGGGGAGCGTAGGCGAGAACAGAGTAGAAGCCCACAAGCGCAGAGCTCACCGGGTCGGTCAGGTCCTGCACGAGATAGATCTGTCAGCCCACAGGGAAGACGAGAATCACCGCGTCGGGATAGGCAACCGGAGCGGAGGACCGGGAAATGGTGTCACGTATGTAGCAGAAACACGCATAACACGGAAGACTGCAGATCAGCAAAGGCTAAGGTTATGGCGTTGAAGATACTGGCTCAGGCGTGCGCCGATGAGGAGGCCGCAGAACACCAGACCGAGGTACCACAGACCGGGACACCGGAAGGCATGCAGGGCTTACAGGCCTCGGCAGAAGACGAAGAGGACCCGGATGAAAGGCAACTATTCAATGCGTTGCGGACCGCGAAGAACCGAGAAGAAGGAAGCGTGCTGAGGCGAGACCGGGACCGGCAATCAAGTCCCGGTGAAGACCAAGTCCAGAAGGCGATCAACAAGTTAGAAGCCAAGTTCGAGGCTTCGGTACTACCACCGACTTTAAACTGGGTTCAGACACGGACAAACGAGGGGACCCGTGTCTTCTACACCGGATAAATAAAGCCCCTTACGCCCTAGTAAATATAAAGCATAAACAAAAGCTATTTCCATATTTCGCGTTAATAGACTCGGGCTGCACCGCGCTCGCTATATCCAAGAGGGAGTGCGATAGACTAGGGTTAGAGATAAGAAAGTCTTCAGTAAAGATGTCGGGTTTTGATGGTAAGGTAGTAACAGCAGGCGGTGTCGTAACTTTAGACATGAAGATTGCGGGTCGGTGGTTTAGAGAAGATTTCCTGGTCCAAGAGGGACTAATGTGCCCTATCTTCATCGGGAACAAGTTCCGATGGAAGCATGGCTTGAGTTTTGACGACGTGAAGGGCGAGATGCGATGGGACGTCCCGACCGAGGAAGAGAAGGAGCGGGACGCCGGGTAATTTGTCCGTGGTTTGTCAGTAAAAACCGCAAAAGACGTCTGTGACTTGTCACTAGCGTCAACCCCGGACAGGTACGACCGGGCAAAGCCGGGGACATCGTCCGTCCAAGTGTTCGTCGAAACTCTGGTGAAAAAGTATCCCAGGGTAGTACGGAGTGATGGTAGGTCCGGGATCACAAACGCGATCATCCACGATCTGCGTATCCCGGAAGACTGCCCAGTGATACAGTGTAAACCTGCTCGAAGACCACCGGCGATAGCAAAGTGGGAAGACGAGACACTGCATGAGTTGGAGCTACAGGGTAAGATACGGCGGTCAACTTCGGCATATTCCTCGCCAGTATTAATTATACCAAAACCAAACGGCGATAAGCGAATGGTGGTAAATTATAAAGAGTTGAATAGTTATACACCGAAGATACAGAACCCGATGCCTATCATACATCAAATCTTGGAGCATCTTCCACCTAACCGAGTCATGTCCAAGCTGGACTTAAAGTCAGGCTTTTGGCAAATCCCCATAACAGAGAACTCCAAGAAGTTCACCGCGTTTCACACGCAAAATGCATGTTATGAGTGGAACGTGATGCCGATGGGGTTGAAAAATGCTCCAATGATTTTTCAGGATCTCATGAACAGGTTGTTTGGTAAGTTTGTAGGTGACTTTCTACATGTGTACCTGGATGATATTTTTATCTTTAGCGAGACCGAGCAATTGCACAAGGAGCACCTAGATTTCGTGTTTAAGACACTTCATAACTTTAATCTAACTTTAAACTGGGCTAAATGCGAGTTCGATCTACCGGAGGTTGAGTTCCTGGGCCACATCGTCACGCGCTTCGGTATCAAGAAATGCCCAAAGAAGGTAGCGGCGATCCAAGATTTCCCGTCACCGAGAACGAAGAAGGAAGTGCAGCGATTCCTAGGGGCCATTGGATGGTACATGCGGTTCATACCGCATTACGCCACTCAGTTAGAGCCGATATTTTTAAAGCTGAAGTCGGAGGCAGATCCGAATTTACCGTTCCGGTGGGGAAGGAGCCAGCAGACCGCGTTCGAGACGATTAAGGCGGAAGTGGCCAAGGAAATCACGCTAAACACGATCAACTACGACCACCCGTTGTACGTGTACACTGATGCAAGTGATGTAGGGCTGGGAGCAATCTTGGCCCAAAATTACTACTGCGAGTTGACCGGGGGAGACAGATTCCGGGTGATCGAATGTCGCAGCAAACTGCTGAATGCAGCGGAGCGTAAGTATGACGCGAGAGAGAAAGAGTGTTTGGCTATCAGGTTTGCAAACCGAGTGTTCGACCCCTTCATTAGATATCAAAAGGACGTGATTTTCAGATGTGACAACCAGGCGTTGACACATCTGAAACATGCGGCCATAAACGATCACCTCTATAACCGGCATATTGTCAGGTGGGCAATAGAGTTGGGTCATGTTGTCAATGACATAGACTTTGTGAAGGGCGAGGATAACAAACTGGCAGACTTGCTCTCTCGTGGCGCGCTACCGGACCCCAAATACGACGACAATCCAGATGAGCTAGACATGTGTGTGGAGAGTGCTTGCGTATGCCTGGCGACGTTTACCAACACGAAAGACAGAGTGGAAGTGGATATGGACATGCTGAACAAGGACATGCTGCGGGGTGTGCAGAGAGAGTGTGAGGCACTGTCCACTATTACCAAAAGCCTTAGCCGAGTCGGGGAGCGGTCTCGGTACCGCTACGATTATGTGATCGTCGAAGGAATCCTCTGTAGGTACGTCCCGTGTAAAGAGCGGACCGCGTCGCGGTCGATCCTGAAAGAGGGAACACCGGAAGGGGGCTTCTATAGCAACCAGGTGGATAAGTTGTGGGAACAGAGGCTAGAGGAGGACGAGCGGACCGGACAACCAGTGCCGCCGGTAAGGGTGCGACCGTCTATGCTATTGAAGAAAGGTAAGCATATTAAATGGCAGCATCCGTTAATCCAGGCTAGCTTTTTAGATCCAGAGTCAGTGACAGCCAGGAAACGCATAGTCCCGGTCATACCGCAGTCCATAGAGCGGGATGTCATAGCACACTTTCATGATAGCACGATGGCCGGGCACCAAGGTGTAGAGCGTACGTATGACCGGATTAGGAAAAGGTTCTGGTTTTACAATATGCATAAGATCATAGAGGCATATGTGAAGACTTGCGCGGTATGCCAGTTAGTAAAGGCTTCAAACCAGGCGCAACCGGGAAAGATGGGTATTCACTCCTACAGGAACAACGTGTTTGAGTGTGTGCATGTAGACATTGTCGGAGAATTGACCGCGAGCGCGGGCTTCAAGTTCATTGTCGTTTGTGTGGACGAGTTTTCAAAGTGGGTGAGCATGGAACCCTTGACATCGGTATCGTCAATAAAGATCTTGAAGTTTCTGCAGAAGGTGTTTAACCAGTTTGGAACACCGAAGCGCATAGTCTCCGACAATGCGTCATATTTCTCGGGTGATGACTGGAATGATCAGCTACGCCAGTGGGGAGCTACATGTGTTCATGTGGCACCGTACCATCCCAACCCGAACCAGTCGGAGCGGGCAAACCGTGACATTAAGAGTATATTACGCGCGTTTTGCATGGCGACCCAGACAATGTGGGCAAAGCAGTTAGGTGACTATATGGTGGCGCTCAATACCGCGAAATCCAAGTCATCTCGGTATTCACCATGTCAACTGAACTTAGGCAGGGACATACTACTGCCAATAGATCGCAAAATGCAGCTACTTGAGACAATGAAAGTAACTGAGGAGGAGTACGGGCAGCAGTTGATTAAAGATGTGACTTTCATCAGAGACCAGGCTCGGTATAATCTAAGAGAGGCACAATTGCAGCAGAAAAAGTACTTTGACCGAAACAGGAGAGATGTTGTGTACGCGGTAGGGGATTTAGTTAAGATACGTAATAAGAAACTGTCCTCAAAGGAGGAGAAGTACGCGAAATCCCTTGGACCGCGGTACACCGGGCCGTGGAAGGTAGTAGAGGTGCACTCAGATTGGTCCTATAGTATCCAGGACCCGGATAAACCCAATAGCAATCCAATGAGGTTCCATACTTCCCTTATGTTACCTTACCACGAGAAAGAGAGCGAAGACCCGGTCCCGGTAGAGGAGTCTGTAATAAGTGCGGACGGAGAGGCGGGACCGGATACCAATGAGCGACCACAGCCAGACTCGGTAGGCACCGAGTCTGTACCATCACCAGATACCGAGACTGTACCAGACTCCGGAGGGAGTCACGGTAGCGCGGTTACCGCGACCGGGGGTACGAACCAGAGCACAGGTTGGAGAGGAGGGTTTGGACCTATCGACCTGTCCGATGATTACGAAGTAGATATTGATGACCCACCACCACCAAGACGCTATCCCGGTCGGGATCACAAACAACCAGTGCGTTTGGGCATCAACTACGCGATGACCGAGGAAGACACTGGCAGTGTCCATGAGTTCTCAATGTTAATGATTGAGATTGCTTAAAATAAATTTTTAATCATTTTTTTTTACTTCATCTTTATTCTTTCGTCTTTTGCATGGCGTGATACTGTAAAACGTTATAAAAATCGAAAAAAATCTTTTAAATTTCTATAAAACTGAAAAAAAGTGTGTTTTAGGTTAAGGTGGGAAGGATAGGGATGTCTTGACGGGCACAAACCTATTCTTCCTCACGTCCTATGGTGTGTACGACGTTAAACTGCGCCTCACGCCTGTCCCGATCTCCACCGTAGGGGCAGGCATAGAAGGTAGGATCTGAACATAAGTGAAGGTCTTGTACCTTCGCGGAAAGGAAGTCGAGAGGAGCAAGAGGCTCGGGCTCAAAGCTGCGGGAGCATATAAACCAGCCGGAGTGGAGCTCCATACCCCAAAGACCATCGCCAACGATGCTAGTCAGGGGATGCCGTGAAAGTCGGCCTAGCTCTCAGCTGTGAGCGATCTAAATATCAGCAAAAACCAACATCCCGTAGGCCTTCGAAAGAGATGCTAGCCAGGGGTGAGTCCGTAGGCCCGCATTAATCGCGCTAGGTCAGGACAGAGTGAGCAGAGTGTAGAGGGTGTGTACCCGTCCCGTAGACCATCTTGGATGCTAGTCAGGGGCGAGACCTGGTACGCGGCAATGAATTAGTGATCCCGTAGGCCTTCGTAAAGATGCTAGCCAGGGGTTTAATCAGAAATATGGTGTGCGCCCGTTCCGAAGACCATCTTAGATGCTAGTCAGGAGCGAGACCTGGTGCGCGGTCTCAGACCAAAAAATCCCGAAGGCCTTCCTATAGAGTTGCTAGCCAGGGGTTCAGAGCGAAGTATGGTGTGTACCCGTTCCGTAGACCATCTCAGGATGCTAGTCAGGAGCGAGACCTGGTACGCGGTAGTAGTGCAGAGAGCGGGATTGTCTCGTAGACCACCGGGGGTTCTAGTCAAGAGGCGAGTCTCGTGGCGGCGGTAAGAGAGTCGGGGGGATGTCCAGGTCGTAGACCATCAGGGATGCTAGTCAAGATATGGAATCCCGTAGCAGCGCGATGCTCAAAGCTTTGTGAGGATAAACTAAGCCAAAACCCGGACCGCGGTCTGGAGGACGCGGTCATATGCTAGGTTAGTTAAGCATAGGAGCAGGGAGAGTGGAGGCGCGGTCGTAGCGACCGCGATAAGGACGTGGCCAAACAGTACGATGGGACTTTTGTCCGGCCTCGGTTCTTGTAGAGTTAGTCGCCGGGGATAAAGTAGACGAACCCGGTGTTGGCGCGGTGCTCAAAGCTTTGGGAGGATAAACTAAGCCAAACCCGGACCTTAGTCTGGAGGACGCTGTTGCAAACTAGGTTAGAAAGTATAAGAGACAGCGGGACGAGTGGAGACGCGGTCGTAGCGACCGCGATAAGGATGAGACCAAAACAAAACTATGGGACTTAGTTTTTTTCTTCTTTTCCAATCGAGTCTGGCCTCAGTTCTTGTAAAGTTAGGCACCGGGAATAAGGTAGACGGACCCGGTGTAGGCGCGATACTCAAAGCTTTGGGAGGGTAAACTAAGCCTAACCCAGACTTAGTCTGGAGGACGCTGATGTAAAATTAGGTTAGTAAACGCAAGAGTCAGCGGGACGAGTGAAGACGCGGTCATTCTGACCGCGGAGGATGTGGCCAAAACCTTCCATGGAACAATCGGCCGGCTTCGGATTTCAAAGAAACAGCCGCCGAGAACTTCCCGAGCATGAATAAAATCGTAGAGGCTCGCATCGAATTTGAGGCAGAAGGTAATCGCGGTCAGTCAGGGACCGGGATTAGTATTAAACAGGGTAGAGAAGCGAATGGTAGGCGCGCGCGGTAGAATAGACCTCCCAGGACATCAAGTGGAATCACCGGTAGAGAGCCGCGTGGATAAATATTAAAACTCAACCTGAATGGGGACCGCTCGGAGTGAGGTGTTGCGGAACCGAGAACTCGACAAGGGTACCATTCAGGAGCAGGCGACCAGATACCGGAAACCGTGGTGCGGTGTACGGTCACAGTTTAAAGTTTTCTGTGGGTAAGCAAAAAAGGTACGCGCTTAAACGTTAAGTATTTGCTCAATGCATCTTAGTTCGCACCAGAACACCTTAGAGCAGAGGAGACGACCGGGATGGTCTTGGACCATCCAGAAGTAGCGGGGAGTACAGTGGCGAGACCGGGCGACCGGGATCGCCGCACTGAAACTAGTTAAGTTTTGGTTTGTTTTAAGTTTTCTTTGCGGTACCACTGGTACCGCGGTGATGGGATTTCTATTTGTTTTGGCCGCGCCTTGGCGCGGCCACATGCATGAGTTTTGGGAAACACAGCGAGACGGAGGTGAGGAGAATCTCACTTAGACATTGTCTAATCTGTGGTTTTAATTTTTTTTTAGCATGGAGGCCCCACCGCAATGGGAGCTGGACGTCGCACAGGCCTATGGCACTGTGTCGTGGATGGCTGCATCATGCAGCGAGGGATTGAACGATAGAGCGTTCGTATCGGGTTTGCCAGACAACCCGGTAGATTTCGGGTGGCTTTCGCGGAGCATCAAGGCGGAAGCACTCGAACGAGGTACGACTCGGGTCGCGGAGCGACCGCAAGATCATGAGTCCTTGAAGGGCTTAACGAAGGCCTACCGGCAGCAGGCTGAAAACGAGGAAGCCTTCAAATACAGTACGAAGGAGGATCTGCCGGCGAGGCGAATCCACTCATTTGTGGAGCGGGACGGGTCCTGGGACCAGAAATCGTTGGATACGAAACCGTCCCTGACGAAGAAGTTGGTGGTGAGCGCGGACACCAGCACGGAAGAAGAAGTCAATACTAGTGGACGGGATGAAGCCTCGACCGGGATGCAGGGAGTCTCGACCGAGACGAACGAAACCGCGACCGGGATGAATGAAGACCGGGATGATGAAGAACCGGGACGGTCGCAGGAATGAAGAGGCATGAAATATATTATAATATGTATGTGTCCATTGGTATGTGTGATGGTAGTTTATGGGGTTCGGGGAGGAACCGAGATTGTATTTTTGTATTTTTGTACCCATGTTTTACATTTTTTTTATGTTAGTTGTTAAGGTTTAGCACATAGTGATGTGCATAGGTGATGAGAATTCAGATGGCCCGGGGAGGAACCGGGATGGTATTTTTGTACTTTTATATTTATTTTTACATTTTTTTTTGTGTTAGTTGGTAAAGGTTAGCACATAATGAGGTGCATTGGTGATGAGAATCTAGTGGGTTCGGGGAGGAACCGGGATTATGTCTTGTACTTTTGTAGTTATTTTTTTTATTTATTGTTTATGATAAATTGTTAAGCTTTAGCACAGTGGTGCGGTATTATGAATTTATTACCTATATGACTAAGTGTATGACATGATATTATGTACGATGTTGGTGATTTTTTAATGCGATGTAGCCGCGATTGGTTTTTGTGTAAAGGCGGCGGCGAGACAAGTTAGGCGCGGCGTAGGTCGACCAGCCCGGTCAGTCAATAGCTCGTAAGTAATTTTATGTTAGGACGAAAGCGGGATACCGCGTCGAAGGTTAGATGCGACGAGCAGTAACAGGTAGTATGCGAGGACCGGGATGCCGAGCGCGGTCGCGGTCGGTTGCTTGACAAAAGTGTGTAGGTAACAAGGAAGGGATAGGTTAAGCATGAGATAGAGCGACCGGCCCGGTCAGTCAGGAGCTCGTAGGTGTATTATGATTAGGACGAAAGCGGGATACCGCGTCGAAGGGTAAATAGGACGAGCAGGTAGTATGTGGGGACCGGGACGTCAAGCGCGGTCGCGGTCGGTGGATTGACAAGCAGTGTGAAGGTAATAGGTTTTAGGCGTGACGACGACCCGGCTGCAGCAGTACGGCACTCTCTTTTTACACCTTTGTTTCAATGGGTACGTGCTTTGGGGAGCATCCAACGATGCTGGAGCAAGTACTACCCGGTTGAAACAGGTGAGGGGGATAGTGTGAAGGTAAATATGGAAAATGGTACTGCAGGGTATTAATAGCAGTAGCGGGAAAAGGACAAGGAAGGTTGGGGATGGAAAACCAACCGACGTCGTCGGTACAAGCAGTAATTTTCCACTGCGTATAGCAGGAGAGGAATGTAGGTATAGGAGAGGAGCGGGGCTAGGAGTATAGCAGGTAAAGTAGGGCAAGTGGAAAAGACGGTTGGAGTTGAGGAGTATGACGTAGGCACTCTCTCGATCGTACGATCGTCGTCCTCCTCAGCAGGCGAAGAGAGCCAAGACTTCACTTCCTATTTTACTCGTCGAGGAGACACAACTAGGTGGAAACTAGTAAAGTGAGGAAAATAGATAGCCCGTCTGCCATCTTGTTTATATTTATTACATATATATTTATTCTATTCTCCTTCTTATTCTTCTCCCTTGGAGATCTTAATTAATTACCCGAAAGGGAATAACATTGTGTATAATTAAGAGATCATTAATTGTTATTCGTGGAGTGAATATTGTACATTGTGTGAGGTTAAGCGAACAGTTCCAGAGTTCATTAAAAGAACACTCCCTTGAAACTATATTCCTGTGCTGTAAACCATTAAACATTGCATCGGCATTATTTGGCTTACTGGAGCCGGCACAGTAGTACTGTAGTGATACTCTCAGTTCACCGGGTACCGGAGTATAACGGTCACCATTTTCATACTTCGGGTGTGAGTGTCGATGGTCATACCGACACCTACACACCGGATCATTATAGTCGTGCATCCCAATCCCCACAACGGATTCCCTACCGAGTCACCGGGTTCTTCGTAGCCAGACTGGAGTAGCGAGATTATGAGAGCAGGAACTTCGTAAGCGCGGTCGGCTTTCCCCGGTCGCTCTCTCGGTACAGACTAGAGCGGGCCGAGGACGATCTCGCCCACCGAGGACCGCGTCGTCCACCAATCGCGGTCGAGGAAGAACTCCAACAGCAGAGACCGACCCGGTCGCTTTCCTGTTCTAACCACCTGTCCCGGTCGCACATACTAGAGCGGGCCGAAGACGATCTCGCCCACCGAGGACCGCGTCGTCCACTAATCGTGGTCGAGGAAGAGGAAGAACTCCAACAGCAGAGACCGACCCGGTCGCCTTCCTGTTCCAACCACCTGTCCCGGTCGTACATACTAGAGCGGGCCGAGGACGATCTCGCCCACCGAGGACCGCGACGTCCACTAATCGCGGTCGAGGAAGAGGAAGAACACCAACAGCAGAGACCGACCCGGTCGCCTTCCTGTTCCAACCACCAGTCCCGGTCGTAATACGTGGGAAAAGGGGAGATATTGGGAAAATCCAGTTTACACTTCACACGATTAACACCAACACTTTCTTAATAAAACTAGTAAAAAGTGCATCAATAGCAGTACCAGCAGTACTCAAATTAATAGCCAATCACCATCACCATTCCCCAGTTATTTATTAATTACTTGGCATTACATAGGCATTTTTTACTAAAAACTTACCAGCCTTTATTACTTCACTCCACTTAATCTGATAATCTGATCTTCAGGTAAGTCCATAAAATTTAAAGATTAGACACTAATTTCAAAAAACAAGTTTCATTCGTATTTATTGCACACTTGCGTTTTCCAAACTGCAGGAATGTTATAACAAATGTACTATTGCACTGCTCCATGTCAACTATGTCAACTACTTTTTCTCGTAGCCCTTAGCTCAGCCCTCGTCCTCGTCTATATTTGAGCTTTGACGCCGGTTGATGTATCAGGCAGACAAGTATTTAGAGTGTGGCCGCTGTAGCTTGATTGTATGGAATAAACTTTATTCTAATAAATATAAAAACTAACCTATAGTACTAAATATCTAATTTGTTAATTATGCTTGTTAGTTGGTTGTGCTTTTGTTTTGCTAAAAACATTTTTTTTAACATTTTCTTAATTAGTAGGTCAGCAAAATAACCGGTGACTGCATATCAAACGTGTTTTATTCCTTTTTATGATTTTCGGTCACGTTATTTCTTATAATAAAATTAATTATGCTCAGTCACCAGTTTGCTCCAAAGACAAAAATTAAAAATTATAGTTCGCTCATGAATTGACAGGAAGCTTATTGATTACACCAGTTGACCAGACATGCAGAGACATTGGTACTCAAGCATTTGACTGTGGAAGTATAATTGCACGCTAAAGTGAAATGAATTTAACTACCGGAATTTGTTTAGATTGAGATATGTAAAATAATGAAGTTAACTGTCATTAAACAGTGATCTTTAATCTTTCTCATTTCTTCTCAATGTGCCTTAATTTGATTAGATACTCCAAATTACTAATTACGAAATCTGCAGGTGTATGTTCGGTGGGGTTGACTCTAATTACATAGATAGTATACGAAGAGAATGGTGCACTTTATAGTTTTTACAAACTGCATTGACTAGTTTTTGAAAGAATATTTTTATATCTTTTTTTTAGCACTTGGTAGAAAACTTACTTTTTATGACTTGAAATTAAAATTGTCCCCGCCATCTATCCAGTCCATAGTGTAAAGTATGCCAGTGACCCAACCACAAGTATACTTAAGTAATGCCTTATTAATATTAAAATGATATAATAATGTTGAAAGACTTGAAGTTCATATAACTACCAAACCAAAACTGTGTAATAAGCTATGACTGAAGTCAAACAAAGAAGGATGAGTGACGAAAGAAAAGATGAAGCCTCAAGAGTTGATGTCGTTTCTATTTCATCATCATCATGATCATAAGATCAATTTTCGCTTCCTTCACAAAGGATTTTTCCAATAAAAATAATTTCGTGTTAGGTAAATGTGTTCATAAATGAGAAGGTGTAAGTTTATGTATTCACATAATTTATTGTGTTACACCTGTGTGACACTCGACACTAATAAAACTAACCAAACCAACCTTAAGTAAAGTGTATATACTGTATAACTAGGGTTATAGGTATGAATGAAGTATACCGGATAATTATGTTGATGTAGGCTATAGGTCTGCTAGGTAGCTATACTAAGGTTATAAAAATCATCTATGAAACACGCCAAAATACTGTGACATTTTCGGCATCATTTTCATTGTTGATTGACAATTGATACATTTTAAATTAGTGCAGACCTCAGCCAAGTTTCAGAGTATGATCGAATCTGTTAAAATTAATTATATGCATAAGTTTAAGCTGTAACATTCAAGCTCAAAGTACCCAGTGTACCTACTTCGGTGGGGTAATAATAATAATAATAATAATATGGGCGACAATAGTATTAATCAAAATTTTGTTGCAATCGTAATCGGATAGTTTTATATAGTTTTCCAATTTCAATTTCGTTTCATTTCGACCGCTCGAGCTCTGCTTTTGTAATAAACCTGTCTAGTCTGTGTCCCACCTCAGCTCACTAGTCAGTTGACAGCGGTAAAAACATTGATGACTTTTGTGACGAAGCAGAAAAGGGTTGAGCTTCAGAGGAAACTGCTTAGCTGTATGCTATGTATCTATCAATCACTACTCACAGTGACAGTACTGACTGACCTAGGCAATCGAGCTCACAGTCCACAGTGTGGAAATCTTATATTCTTCGCACATCTTCTTCTTGAGGAAACCACTAGTTGAATATGGATTAGTCGTAGCTACTAAATTCAGGAAGCAATAAGTAAAGGTAAGTAAGTAAACGTCTCTATTATAGTTAAAGAACTTTTTTACATACCTAGGTAAAAATAAGTGATAATAGTTACCTTGTAAATACATAGTAATTATGAACCACGAAGTTATTATTCATTCTATTATAGTGTCGATGTGCGAGTGTAGCCTTCCTTTTCTATAAAGCGTAAATAATTTGTAGATTGCTGATTTGTGGAATTTGTTTTCATGCCTATCATATTATTTACCTATAAATAATGCATCATCATGTTTCTTTATTGCTCCAAACAATTTGAGTTAATAGTTGATATTAAATTTTTGTGTTCATCTTTATGTGTTGATAAGTATATAGACAACTTGATAAAACTTTCAATTCAAGCTTTGTATACCACAACCGCAGCCCCCAAAGGGTTGTAACACCTATAATTTATCTCAAACTGGATTTGTGACTTTTTAACTCATCATTATTGGCGCTCAAATTTGAAATATTAATTTTCTCTTTCAAATTTAAATCTAGGACAAATTCGACAAATCATCAATTACTCCACTCGTTAAAAATTCTATAAAATGTCCCACTATTTTGTATGCGTCATAAGGAGACTCAATGATTTATATTCATTTAAGGAGCATGTAATATTTTTAAAGATAAAAATGCATTAGTATGTATCACATATTATTTGCTAGTTACATATCGTCGGTGAAGGATCAAATCCGTTTCCTTCCAATTTTCTTTAAAAGAAAAATCGTGCCCTTTTATTGGTACTGTTCAGGGAGGATACGGTTTTGCGTTTGGACAAGGATGGAAACGGATTTGCTCCAAAAGAAGAATGAAAGCATATACGAATTTGATCCTTCACCAATGATATATTATATATTTAAATAATTTACAAACACATACATAATGTATTTTTGAATACATCCAATTTTTGGGGGAGGAGGAAGCAGTACGGAACGGCATAATGTAAAAGTAATTATTACAATCAAATAAAATAGTTGCTCTCGTTGATTAAAAAAGATTGCCTATACTTACTACTTGAGCAGATGTGCGGTGTGAGTGATCTTTGATTTTTGTTTACATTCTTTACACATCAAATTAACAGTGAGCATAATATACTTGCCATTTTATTGGCGTTCTTTAATTGTGCCTTTGTAGAGTTTTAAATTAATTTTTTTTCAGGTGGAGATAATGACGATTTTGTATGGGAGCAGAGTCAGCGAGCAGCACATGGATTTCAAACAAATTCAAATTCCAAATCAAATAGGAGGGATAAGGAGGTGACGATGTGAGTCAAGTCAGCACACTTCCAAGACGAATGTAATAATTTTGTTCTTATATCTCTTCACTGATGGTTTCATTCTAAATTCTAAATGCGATCTCTTTGTCTTATAGCTATGGGGTAGGTTGACGACGATACGATGACGACGACTCAACATCAATTCCGATCGTGTGGGACCACATCACACGAAAGCACGCTCCCCTAGTCTCTTCTGAAACTGACTGACTGAATGCTGAGAATCAAGTCCCACTGCACTAACTTCGTCTCGGCCTACCTGTCACTTACCGGTACGTATAATATGATGCTTTAATGCTTTGGAGTTGATGAGTTACAGGTAGAGTATAGGTACACTATACCCACTGAAGAAAAGAAAGGATAGATTGAAATCGAACCCAAAAACCCAAACGGCCTGTGTAAACCAAGGAGCCAATGCTAATCCAAGAGGAGAGGAGGAGAAGACGAATGTATAGTAAGACCAAATGTATATACTGAAGGGCAAGGGTTTATATCTATATAGAATACTTGAACACATTTCTTCTTCTTCTTCTTGCTTGACATACAAACGCCTTAAATTTTCGACGAGACTATCCCTCAAGACCTAGGCACCACTTTTCTTGTATGCGAAATCCAAGCCAGCCATGTCCTTTTCCGATACATATGAGTACACTTGAGAGTTGAGGAAACTGAAGCAACAACATACTTGAAGTCCAAGACAGAAGAGGCAATTCCCATAGACGTTAGGAGCAAAGAAGATTGTTGTGGGACACAGAAGTTGGTCCAAACAACGGTGCCAATCCTCATACTCACTGCTGCGTTGGGACAGGACGGTGTCCCAACAGATCTCTGCTTTCCCCATATTTACTATATCAGTCCGCATCATTGGAAGGGTGCGTTGTCCAAATTACATATTAAAGAAATAAATTTAATAGTTTTTATTAGAATTATTAATATTAGTTTATTATCGTTTTCTTAGTTGTATTACGGAGGCTGGCAAGCCCAGACTTGATAAAACTGTAAATAGTGATCCCTGTTTTTGTTTGTTGTTTTAATCATTTTTAGTGACGTGTGCACATGTGCTGGAGGATTGCACTCAAAATCTCACCAACCAAATAAGTGATAAGGTTCAAAGTTACATAAGATCGGAGTAGTATAGTAATACCGACTCCTTGATTATTGGAAGGACTACAAGATGAAGAACATCCTCTACCCCGTCGTGATGGGGTTAATCCGGGTATGGAAGATGTTCTCATGGATGTTATTCCTGGGCATCTCCTACCCGTTGAAGCTGTACACTATAAAGAAGTACAAGGAAGGTGGGATCACAATCAATGGTACCCAGCCTCATGACATGCGAATTCACAACGAAACATTCTATGCTCGGCTCGCACAGGATACTTCATTGGGTCTGGGTGAGTCTTACATGGAGGGCTGGTGGGATTGCGACAAAGTGGATGAACTCTTCGTGCGTATCTTGTCAAATGGATTGTACAAGGAACTCATGTTTCCCTGGAATAAAGCCATCAATTACTTGACATTTGATTTATTCAATCTCCAGACGGCTTCAAGATCCTGGGAAGTTGGACAGAAACATTATGATCAAGGTAATAATTTCATTCTATAAATTTCAAACTAATTTTTTTTAAAAATTTTTAAGGGAAACCTACAGCAAAGTCCATACCTTCCCCCTCCCCCAAAATTATCCTTAGCCGGCGCTACTGATATTACTTATTATATACTCAAAATTTCCTATGTAATTATCTTTTGTGGTTTACTCATTAGCAGAAATTCTATTCGAACTCTTATTTCTCATTCCCACCCCATAGCTCACGTTCACTGGTCAGCTTAACAGACAGAGTCAGAGCGTATAGTAGAACAGTAGGCTGTGCTCCACAAATGTGTGTACATGAGCATATATTATAGTTTGTCATTACAATCATTGGTTTTATTTCCTACGCTTCTGTCCTCACACGTACATAATTGACGACAGGGGTGGTACTTGTATAAATTTCATCAGATAATTATTACGTCTGATAAGCCATTTCAACAACCAAAGTCGTAGAGCTATTAGCCATATAGTCTCAGGCTCATTGATATATGTGTCATATTTGCTTGCCACAGTTTTTATTTTATTTCTCGCCAATTTGTGTTTCGCATTTTTTTAAAGGTTTAAACGTAACATAGAGAATTTTTTTTTTGCATTGGCGAATAAATAATAGGGTGCAGTTTTCGGTATATAGAATAAGTTGTTAATTTTTTTTGGTTTTGGTTAGCTCAGGTTATGTCGTTATGGTTGCTACATGAAATGATGAAATATTGCACTTATATTCTTATATTGAGGAAGAAAAAAATCTCTCTGCGGAAATATTTGCTAGTAAGAGAAATAAGTGAGTTTCTAATAAGTATCAGGTGAGCGTCAGGAGTCAAAAATGACTGCGTGCAACACACAAACACACACACACACAACAGAAAGCACAAGTTCAGTTGGCAAATATGTTGTATGAAATGAAACAGAACGTCAAATCATGTATTGAAGACACTTTTCTTTTTTTTCATCTCTCTCTCTCTCAGTTTCAATGTGTAAACGTGTTTCTGAGTCTGCAACAGCATTGACATCCGGTTTTCATACAACTTTCTGCTAGGATTGAGTTACACATTGCTTTGGAGGAGATTTGTTTTCTGTGAACGAGAGAGGAGAATCAGGATTTTTTTTCTTCGTTTATATGCTTTTGCACATTTCTATTTTATATTTGCATTATTGTTATACTTACAAAGATACAAAGATTTGTAAGCTCAAATGTGTGGCTCCTTGCGATTATCACCTTTGTCCTGTCCTATGTCTATGTCTGCAGACGACTTTATCCCCAAAACTAAACATAACTATGTAGGCATTCAAGTCAACCAAAATTCGTCTTGGTAGTTAGAAGATGAAAATCAAAAGAAACATGTAGTGGCTATGTATTCCACTGGTCACTATGGGCTTAAATCTTAATTCTCGTCGTCAGTTCCTTCCCTTACGCAAAGAGAATTTAGATAATCAGTAGGATATATAGGTACAATTATAATCTATAGTATATGTACTATATACATAGTAGGCTTGACTGTTGAGTTTTTTAATATTATTATAATAAAAATATAATAAGTATGTATGTTCGTGTCTGGAAACTGAGACTACGGAAGAAGGTGCAGTGTGCATATAGTACATAAATAATATGAATTTGTATGTATATGGCCATGCGATGATATATGGAGTATGGGGCAAAGCAAGTAATAAGAAAATTTGGCATTTACCTTCTACCACAGTAACCTTATTTTACAGGTGGTTAACATACTACTAAATAAATTGTGCTTATTACATTTAACTCGCTTGTTTATGCTTCCTATGCTATATAGCAGCCCAGCAGCAGCGGCTTCCTTGACCATATAGCATGTTGGAATTGGAAATCCGTATAGCCCACCAATTTTTACACTCTTACCTATACTTTGTACTTACTAGACCACATTTTTAAATTGTAATAATTATTATCATTAACAATGTTAGCCTTTGACACCGCGACATGCGCTCAGAACAACTTTATACTATAAGTTTAGCCACACGATTTTCTGTAGGCTGTGAGAAATTACACAGAAAGATATAGTCACAGTGTAATAATATGTGTAAGTACCATATATTATACACCTAGCAATTTTTTGGATTACAAATATAGTTCAAATTCCAAACAGAAATCAAGTTTCTTCTGAAAGTTTCAAAATTCTAACTGTAAAGTATAATAATTTGTAATAATAGTTATTATATACAATTTATATTTAAAAGGATTGCGTGATTAGAGTGCTTGACATTACATTGGTAAATGCATAGGAGGACATGATGCAAAAATATAATAAGTAGTAGCATAATAGGAACAATTGAACAATGCACATTTTGGACAGTTGTTTGTTTGATGAATTAAAAAAAATAGAATTCTTGCATATATTTACTTTCAGTTGTAAGGCGTAGATTTCTTTTTTGCTTGCTAGTATGTATAACTTACCGTGATGTAGTAAAATATAATTTAGCATGTCTTGTAATAAAAGTACATTAATAATACTGTATAAATGATTTTTTAAATTAAATTGACAGGATTATGCTATTTAATTGGCTACTTTAAATTCAAATATGTAACCAGAGCAGTGTGTTATACAGTTAGTAATTTGTATTTTGTAAATTACTATTTTTCGAGTCCTATTTGTAGCTGTCTGAGCAACAAAATTCAAAAGTAGGTTTTGACTGGCTATGTTTGGATTTGAACCTGAAAAATGTATTGAATGGTTTTCCTATAGTGTATATTTAATATTATGATTTTAACTTTAAGAACTCAATGTCCCTTTCTAATAAATTACTTTTCACGGATGTGACATAAAGGAAAGAAAATGGTCTGAGTAAACATAGACATGAGTAGCGGTATTGGTATTGTCAATTCTGTCCAAGCACATGCATGTAATAAATATCATGTTCCCAGCTTTTGTATAATATACTTACATGTGAAACTAGGGTATTTGTAAATTAAAATTGTAGCTCATAGGCTTCCCAATTTTAAATGATATTTAAATTTTAAAGGCCTGCTTTACTTAAATCCTCCACGGCTGCGCTGATTCAACAGTACAGATGCAATGAATAACGCATTTAGCGGAGCTTTCACCTTAAAAATATCTGTATAATTGATTTAAATACTTATAATGGACAGACTTCTACCTACCTGCATACTTACACCCTACATGCATTGGAAATTCAATAGGATGGATGCATGTCATGGCAATTTAACAGCATAGCGTAGCGATTACAATCTTTACATTGATTGAAAGGCTTCTTTATTTTCTTTACATTTGCGTACAATGTGGGTTCAGTTCATTCATGCAGTCCGTCCATACCGAACCATGTTGGTTCATAAATATAGGTACACATATAGGTATACATATAGGCATACATATTCTTAATTAGTTAGCATTATAACAATATTAGTATTCACTGTACAGTGTACCCTGCTTTTTTGATTAACATAAGAATTAAGGCGGACAGAGTCACAGGAAACTTTTAACGTAGGTGCATATAGAAGCATGCGCGCTTTATTGAGCATATACTATTAGCATGTACAGTCAGTAGATATTTCTACATGCAATCAGTTCTATTAGGCTTTAGGCGATCGTGTATATAGTTAAAAGACTACTACAAAAATGCAAGTGGAGGGAATTTAGGGAGGACGTTAACATTAAGGCTTATTAGTATATATTTTAGGATGTATAAAATTAGCGTGGAACCTAAAATCAAAATAATAAAAGAATGGAAAACAATTGTTTGAGGAAAATTTTACAAAACCTTGCAGCTAAATTCTATTGCTATTTGCTGCTTTGTTCACTACTAATATACTAATACAGAAGTATTCAATTTCAACACTGTAGCTATATAGCGATAAAAAGTGGTAGTTACCGTTTGAAAGAAAACAAAGTCGCCGATGACTTTTAATTAGTAACCCACATTCGTGTTGTGGTCCCTGTTCAGGCTACTGCTGCACGCATAGAAAATAGATTCTCTCATGCTGTATAATAATTTAATTACAATTCAAAAGTACATGCTAAGGCAAAAAAGGACAATCTGTATATGTATTGAAGCCAGATACACATCTTAATAAAATAAAAATCAACTAAAAATCAATACAACATCTACATTTACCTTAAAATCAAAACAGAGCAAAGAGGTGTTGCGTTGGACTTAAAACAGTAATTTGGAGTAGCAGAGCAGATAGCCACTTTTGTGATTATATATATACCTGTTTTTACTGTATACGTTGAAAGTTTGACAGACTTTTGTTTGACTACAACATATTCGTAATAAGGAATAGTAGAAAAATGTACTTACTATGAAATATATATTTTTCTTGAAGCATTGCCGGCAAGGCAAACCTGCTGCCAGCATGCAGCAGTTTGAATTTTTGATTACTTAAAATATGAATCAAAAGCGCGTCAAAAGAAAAATAAGTATGAAATTATAGATATGTCGTGCTTGAGATTATCAAAGTTCGCAAAATCTAGTCTAATTTCCAGAGTTGCAAAGTTCTTAATCGTCTAGATTATTTTATCTTTGAAAATTGGCAGCTAGCGAACTTCGACAATTAAACCCACAACTACTGAAAACTATTTATAAGTTAGAAACATTTATTTTAAGGTTTTTTCATCTCATTCCACAATCAGTGTTTAGAGTTAAGTAGCGTAGGTAGGTAGGTCATGGGGTGCGAGTGCAATCCAACCTGTAAAATTTTTCACTCTCTTCTATTGTACCACCTTCTTATATTACCATGCCGTTACTTGTCACTTTCGTAAATAATACATGTCTCTTTATTTATAGCTTTACAATGTTTTTTTTCTTTGTGTGCTAATAATATGTTATGTGCCGCTATTTTGCCGGCGCTATTAATGATCTATGTTTGACAGAGACAACTGTAACTTGCTGTTAGAGCGAACGTGGTAATTGGTGTGGCATTCTCTTCGAAAGCTGTTTCGTTGTTTTTGTTGTCTGTAAAGGTGTAAAACAAAAATATTTGTACGATAGTTATAACAACATGACTAATAACATTCTTTTCTGATTGAACAGGTAATGCTCTTTTTGAGTCCTTCCTTGACCCGACGATGAACTACAGTTGTGGCTACTGGAAGAATGCTAAGAATCTGACAGAAGCTCAGAAGCATAAGATGGAGCTAATTGGAGAAAAACTTCAGTTAAAACCTGGAATGAAAGTACTTGACATCGGTTGTGGATGGGGTGGTCTCTGTAAATTCCTTGCCGAGACCTACCAAGTTCAAGTTGTAGGATGTACGATTGCAAATGAGGGTGCTAATACAGCTCGGAAACGTTGTGCTGGACTCCCTGTGGAAATCCGTGTTCAGGATTATCGACAAATTAATGAGAAATTCGATCGGATTGTGAGCGTAGGGATGTTTGAACATGTTGGTCATCGGAATTATCGTACTTTCTTCAAAGTGGCTAATCGTTGCCTAGTGGATAATGGAATTTTCTTACTACATACGATTGGGGTGGATAATGATGATGTTCCTTTAATTGAGCCTTGGTTCAATACGTATATTTTCCCAAATGGAATTCTACCCTATCATACTCAAATCCCAAAGGAAATCGACAATTTATTTACTATTGAAGATTGGCATAATTTTGGAAATGATTATAATAAAACGCTCATGGCTTGGCATGCAAATTTCGTTAAAAATTGGCCCACGATCGAACATTTGTATCAAAATTCCAAGAAATTCTACCGAATGTGGACATACTACTTACTTATCTCTGCTGGAGGCTTCCGCTCACGCCGTTATCAGCTCTGGCAAGTGGTCCTGTCCAAAAAAGGTGTTCCTGGCGGTTATGTTTCTGTTCGATAGAGGTTAAGTTAAAAGGTTAGGTCTAAGCTAGCCTTACGACGTGTGTAAGTTCTACTGTTGTACGATTCCTTTTTTTTTAAATTTCTAATCGTAAGTATAGTACTTAGATGTAATGTGATGTAAACCACATTTAATTTTGTCGTTGAATAATTATTTTTAAATCCAATTGACTGTTGTTTTAAAAAATATTTAATTGTCTGACATTTTGAATTTGTTTATGCTATGTTGTGTAATTAGTAGTAGCTCTCCCCATTTCCACATTCATTTCATGCATGTATTATATAATAACCTTGTGTATTAACTTTAGGCCGAGTTTTGGTCTAGCGTTTGACAATAAATGTAAAATATACTATAATATTATTTTCTATTAAAATGCAACTAGTATGCCAGATGTCCTAATGAATTGAATTTACATCACCTTTTTTATCATCTTGTATTTCTACTGATATTTTTATAAATATTGAAGTAATTTTTATCCATGCACAATTTTCAAGAGAATTAAAATAAGTTTCCAAATAAAAAATAATGGGATGGAAGTATTAAAAAAGAAACCAGTCATAAGAAGTAACTATAAAGGAAATCACGCACAATACAATTCCAAGAAAATGCCAGTGGCATACAATTAGCTCTGACTATAAAAGTAAAATAATCCTTGAGAAAGATGTTTCTATGGACCAAATGACGAAAATCGAAAGTACCTGTACACGGAGAATTTACAAATTGCCTGATGTGTAGTGACTCCTATAAACCCACTATAAAACCCAGCAGACCTGTATTAATGTTAAGTGCTAACGATAAGTTCATCTTGAATATAACATATCCCATGAAATCATAATTGCTAATCATAATACCTATGCTATGGAGAGATAGCTTGTTAGGTACTGCAGTTAACCAGCCCCAAAAAAATCTTATTGTAAGTACATAGAAGTGCTTTCTTACCGTTTAAAAGCAGCAATAAGTAACATCTTATACTCCTGACCTTGGTATTTCCCACAAATCACATTATAATACACTAATGCGCCCATGTCCGCATAAAACAATTCGTGAACCGATTAAACTTCTAAAATAGAATTATTAAAGCATCTTGCTGCTTGTACGTGTTGTATAACACTACTTACTTACTACTTGTTGCCTTCGATTTTATTTGATACGAGTAAAGCGGCCTGTTCTGCGGCCGGCGTGTGACTAATGTAAAATGTAAACAAAAGTTTTTAAATACTTAATCTCCCGTAAAGACTACTGCAAGAAATATATTTTCATATGTAAGCTGCGTCATTCAGGGTTAAAAGTTTAAAATTGTGGGGAAACTCGAGCGGACCTGGACAAGAAACTACGGGTCACGGACAAAAAAAAACACTATTTGAATAATAATTATTGCTATAATGATTTGTGCTACAGTTGGTCTTATTAGCCGTAATTATTTCCAATTTGCGTCCCTGAAATAAAATTTCATGTGTGTGAGAATGATACTACAAGATGCACGAGGCAGTAGGTAGGAAGTCAAAATTACGTGTATTGTGGTTTTAAATTCCAAGATTTGCAACATATGTCATTCAGTACGTAGTTAGATGTGAAGTAAGATGGACGCAACTCATATTACCTGTCAACAGATCACGTATTTAATTATTATGTACGAGGTATTTTGATATCACATAGGTGTGTATGTATATTCTTTATTATATATATCCATATCTATTACCTAGTATCGCTATACCTACCTACATTATCTTCTACATCATATACTTAGCATCAAAGTAAGGCAGTACCAGTATAGATACTTAATTGTGGAATTGGAATTATGAGTTATACACTAACGAGTAATTAATACACCCATGATCCATATATACAAATCGCATTGGCATTTATAAGGATTTACAAGAAGGGTTTTTGCGTCATTTCACGACTTGAGGTGACTGGGTGGCTGCGCCACCCCAAAAATTTAAAAAAGAAAAATTAAATTACCTGGACATGACCTAATGCATTCTTTTAATACAAGGCAACTCGATATACTCAATAGAATTGACTTTCTTCAACAGTCGTGTAATGCTGGCGTTGACATTTATCAACATTGTGTAGCTATTCTACACTCATCGAGTTAATAAATTGGCAAGTTTTTTTGTTTTACAATATATATTATGCAGTAAGTAGTTAACATAAAATGTTTTGTATTCTGATGTCTGGTAGAATTTAGTGTTTATGACGGTGGTATGTAGCAATTTTGTCAGTGAAAAATGACCGAAAAATATTGTTTATTACGTAAGAAGGAGGATAATAATATGATATTAAATATTTATTACGTACTTAGAAGTTTATTTGTGTGTTCTTTATGTGCAGTTATCAGTTTTGATTGGAAATCGGAGCATCTGTGACGGTTTACTATTTGGAGGACGATGTTGAGCCAATTTTGGAAAAAGGATTAGAGGAAGCTCTACGTTGATTTGGGGAAAACACAACTGCAGCCACAGGCTAGCGAAAGACTTTGGGATGCCTTCCAAACAAAAGGTCAGTGTCAGACATAATGATATGTTAATATTTGGGCTTGGCTATTAATTTGAGTTTAATATGCAGCTAATGGAGCCCAATACTGTCATAATATTATGATTTTGGAAAAAATTAATTAATTATTAATTGATTTTTATTTTTTTTGAAATGCTGTGGTTCCGCTAACCGCACGGATTAGTTCAGTGTTCACACGTGGAATGAGACAAGCTACAATTTCATAATTATTCCCAGCTCATACTGCAAGACGGCCACGGATATATGATTATATCAATTATATGATTAATACCCTGATGCTCGTTTTGCTGTCGTGAAGAAGGGAGATCAGGAAATCAAGGTTTCTGAGAGTGCAACTGGTACACACTGGACCCAAGAACAATATTTGTTTCCGTAAGGATTTAAATAATTTACTATTGAATTGTGGGACTACAAATTAAAACCAACTTAAAAAACTCAATTTGACATGATAATTGGATGAAAATGGCGAGGAGCTGCCGTTATTGATGCTCGTAAAATGTCATCTGCAATGTCAGCCGCCAAGGCTTCCGGAGACCAAATAAATGAGAGACTGGTATTTGTGAACTACTGGAGAAAAGAAATCTTCGTGTCCATCCATGGGTGTCATCTCTGCAACACCCCCAAGGACATCATCTTCGCTTTCCCTGTCGCCATCAACAGCCAAGGACGGACAGTGATCCATTGTCCAGGTAAAAGGATCGCTCTCTCGTAGTGTTATTAATAGGATGCGGATGTTGCACATTGCATCCTAATTGCGGAATTGTCATTTAGTATTGACAGTTCATAGTAATGTAAATATAGTTATGAAATGTGTAGCTAGCAAATTGCTATGTGTCACATCCGATGGTATAATAACAATAGTGTAGTGGACGTCACTAACAGTGACGTCACAAGTGTATATAAATCCGCCGATGAAATGTATGTTAAGTCAGTCTGGATCTACCATGAGAATAGATAGCAATTGTATCATTCATGTTATTCTCTCCTGACTGACCTTTTACTATAGATAAGTAAGTAATAAAGTAAACCTCTCACTAGCTAAGCATCTGCCATTATATTATTACGGCAGACCCTTAACAATAGACTTATGAATCTATTCGATTTTATTTATGGACTCAGTTCTAAATAATAGCGCTTTAGTCAAATAAATGTAAACTAATAATTGAATAAAGTGAGTTTTGATTTTATTTTGTGCCTAGGGATTGGACATTGACTCCCTCAGTTTACCAAAACTTCAACTGACAAGAGCTGAGAGCTGGTTGAGGAGCACGAGGAGAAGCCCTTGCAGGTTGTCAAGACTAAACTTGATGGAATCAATAGAATCAAGTTTCAAGTGTCAGTAATCCAAATCAGACCACCTCGAGACTGTAGAAACAACTCAGCGATATATTATGCATAATAATAATAATGAAACATGGCGTGGATGGTTTAAAAAAAGTAATAATGAATAATGAACTTAAAAAAAAGAAATCATTTGATAACTATAGTGGTGGATCATAGTAGGAAGAATTAAATACGGAGCAAAAATGCTAAGTCGTAATCAGAAATAATTGAGAATTTAAATTCAATCCTAAAACCGAAATGGTATACTCCCCCGCTTCGGAGAGCGGGTGGGAGGCCATCCCTGAGTTTACCTTACCTCCTCATGTTTATACCCATTGGATGGTGAGGGATTCATTCTCCCTCGTGGTTATTGATTTCCGCGAATTTATTGATTTACACCCATGATAGCTAAACTATCATACTCTCACCTTTAGATTTTTATTTATTTTAATTTGTTAATGTCCGATGGTAGAGATTTAGTTTATAAAAGGGGGGTCCACCACTCCGAAGAAGGTCGGAGGCCTATGAAAAAGGAGGAGAAGCTCAGTTGCTGCAGACTGCCAAGTATCTCCTATGTTTCTTACGGTGAGTTAAGCTTATTTGCTTTTAAGCCATTCACACCACGCTCATTTTTAGTTTTCCTCACTATTTGAGGTTAATTTTGTTCCATAAGAATTCCAGTGGCAAGTGGCTCGGTGGCAGAGGCCGGGGTGATGGGAAAAGTATCCATTTTTCCGGCTTCGCCACCACGAGCTTCCGTATTCCCGAGGACCGGATGGAAACCGTCGACGGTGCAAGGCAAACGGAGCATGATGACCGCCGACGACCCAACCAAGGCTCCCCGGAAATACTCTGCCACGGAAGTTTTTGCCAATTTTAGTTCCAATTAGAATGGGAAGTTAAATTTTTATTTACGTTTAATTTTCATTTTACTTTTAGGAAGGCAAGGCGGTGCGATGGTCGAGGGTCTGGCTGCCCTCGCGTCCAACGCCGTTGAGCAGGAGGCAGAGGGAATTGGAGACGGTCCTTGGTTTGGTGAGCGTTCCAAGTGACAAGGACCTCCCTCTTTCCGTCCTTCCGCACAACGCGACGCCTTTGCCTTGAATTTTGGAAGTTAATTAATTATTAGTTTTGCATATTTCATTCAAATATATTTATTTTTAGTTATTTTGGCAGAGGGACTGAGCGGCATGAAGGTTGTAGGCCTGGCCGCCCACAACTCCAGCCTCGCCGGATAGGAAAGTCAAAGGCGAGGAATTGGCTCCTGGGACGCCGAGTATTCTGGGTGGCAAGAGCATTCCACTGCCGGCTTTCCTGTTCCAGCAATTTGCTCAGTCCTTAATTTTGTGAAGTTAATCAGGTAAGTATTTAATTTTTAGGTTGATATCTTTTTTATTTTTATTTTTATTACAGGAGGGCATGTGGCCTGACGCTGGAGGTACCAGCTCCCGCAGTCAGGCCTATCCCGGAGACAGGAGAGGGCCGCCAGTGCGCGTGTCTGATTAACCTGGAGCCTCAGCTCCCAGACACCGACTGAGCCCATCCTGTAACTCCAGGACAGCCACATGTCTTGAATTTTTGCTGCCTAATTAGGTAAATAATTGAGTTTCCATTTATTTGCTTTTATTTTTAGTTTAGGATACTTACTTTTAAGTTATTATTTTATTTGATTTGCCAATAATAATAGTTGGGGAGAGCGGCTTGATGGTGGACAAACTTGGGACAGAGAGATATTGTCCGGAGTCCAGACAAGCCATCAAGATTGAGGAAGGAGGCGAACCCCAAAAATAGCCAGAGTCGCGGGTTCGCTCCCTCGCTCTCCCTTCAATTTTGCCTAACATTTTTACAGTATTTTTCACATTTTTACGAACGGGGCAAGTCCCTATAATTACGTACGGGGAGTCCCTCGGAACTACACCCGACGTCTAATTTACATGATAGTTATTTTACGTATATAGATTTACTCAGATGATATCATTGATTAATTCTTATTTTCCTTAATTCTAGGAGTGCCAATTGATGAGAATCAAGGGTATTTTGCCAATGAAATAAGGACACGAACGATCGAAGAGGAGAGGTAATTTTATGGTTAATATTAAATTAATTTAATTTTGAAAGCAAACGAAGTATAATTTGAAAATGAAAAGATACGAACCTCTCCTTTCAGCATAGGGCTGGGAGCCAAAACATTAAGGATTCAAAATACTAGAATATTAATCTCAATTTTTCTTTTTCTTTTAGGTTTACGTCCAGACAATAATTATGGTTCAAATGGTTTACAATGATTTTTTACGAACACTGCCGAGGCAGTGCTTACAGTTTCCAGATCCAGATCCAATGGTGATACAGGTAATTTCACAATTAATTATTTTCCTTTTGATTTTTCTTTTATAATATTAACTTATGGTCTTTTTGACCTCGAAGTACAATCAGAATAAGTTTAATATAAACTCACAGAGGGGAGCGGCGAAGATGGAAAACACCAGGCACAGAAAAACTATAATATAGAAATTTTCATTGTAAAAACTCTGTTTCTTTTCCTTAATTTTATGATTGCACCAACAGACGGAATCGGAGCAATCCCCTTTTAAACGTCTAAAGCCTTTTTTTGGTGTTTCCATGTTCACCCTCCCCTTCTGATGAATGTTCTTCATTTCGAAAAACTGAATATTTTTATTATGAAAACA
The DNA here is from genome assembly GCA_949802685.1 of Dicyrtomina minuta. Lineage (NCBI taxonomy): Eukaryota > Metazoa > Arthropoda > Collembola > Symphypleona > Dicyrtomidae > Dicyrtomina > Dicyrtomina minuta. Next base: position 74,230,667 of record OX461808.1, on the reverse strand, counting down.
GGAAATTATGAAGATCAATATCGAATCGTTCGTGGAGTCGCGCTTCAAGAGCAGAAAATTCCTGACTTGAATTCTGCCTGATGGTTTAAGCCCCACTTGCTCTTCCGTTGAAAAACAAGTCCCGACTGCTGAGGCATGCTGAGCTCTCCTTCTTCCTCGCTTCTTTTCCTCGAAAATGCATCTTCGGCCGCAGGGCTGCGTCCGTTTCTAATCCATCTCTTGGTCGATTCGCATCAGATCGAAGGATCGCATGTAGCATTACTCTCATATTTTCCCCTCACATGGGTCTCTCTCCTTTTCTGTCAGATGGCCGATGCTGTCTGGAAGATCTGGAAAGAACCTGTGGGAGCGAGTGTCGTGGAAACTATTCCCTTCTTAATCCAATATTATGATTACTGACGGTTAGACCTTACGTACATATACGTGTATTAATGTATTTTATGTATATTGTAGGCGACGTCACTTTCACCGATATATGTACTTAACTAGTTCTTTGTTCTTGTTTCAACTTGTATGATCATCGTCAGTTTACTTACCCAGTGACAGATAGATACATAACTTACAGAAGGGCAGCAGTGATTATTATTGAAATTTGTATATTTTATTTTGAGTGTAGAATCCTCTTTTTTAATGAGTTGTCATTTAAAAATGAGGAACTAAAACCATGTTTAAGTTTAACGCCGACTACGAAATTTTACTATTATTTTCTTCCACACCGAGGTGGTCCATTTGTTTGCTGTGCACGTAGTTTTTATCACTGCCTCATGGAAAACATGGGACTTAAAATTTCGTACAAATTCTCATAAAATTTGGTAGCAATGGGGTTTAAAATGATTGTTTTTATGAATAGGTTGAAGAATTGTCTAGCGACTGACGAAGAGTTTTTTTCATATTTCAGTCTATAAGTTCCATTATTTGGGCGTGGAAGTTGGGCTGTGGAGACCTCATTTGACACAATGATAACAGATCCATTTTTCAAAAATGCACAGTTTCAAATTTAAAAACGTTTTTTGAATTTTCTCTTCGTCATTCGCTAGATAATAAGTAGATGATACTGTAAAAGAATTAAACTGATACTCATAATGATCAGGCAAGGCCTGGGAATTTGAAGCTAGAAGTGTAGTCCCCCATTAAATATAAGGAAGTAATTTCTGACTGAATTGGAAATTATGGACACGGGCCTGTAAGGGCAATTCAGGGGCAACGGGAAACTAATAACAATAATTAGGTAGGTATGTAGGTAGGTACCTACCTTTAAGCACCTATGTATGTACCTAAAGCCTAAAACCTATGTATGTAGGTAGGTACATTGTGTCTCAAAATTTTAAACTCACCCCGGTTTATGGGGTTTACTTCCTTTCAAGAGGGAATTTTCCGGCGAGATATTTAGTTTTAGATGACAACCCAGTATTAATTATGATTCGGCTTTGATTGACCCCCAGGGGTCACGTGGTTCTCATGTAAAACCCGAAAACTTAACTTTGATCATCGGGCCACTGTTGCACTGGTAGCGTTGGAGAAGACGGGTCAACCTCATGTTAATTTTTTTCCCGTTTGATAACATGGGAAATTCACGACTTGCATCACTAAATTCTTATGTATGTACGCAAATGTCAACCGATTAAAATATAAAGTCTTCGGGCATGATCCCCAACAGAAATGAAAACCGCAGTGTGCTTTTAGCAAACAAACTCGGGACTTTAAAACAATTAAAACATTCCACTCCCAACATGTCCCTTTAAATCCTTCATTCTTCATAAAACGGACCTTTAAATAATCCCGAACCAATTATCTGAGCCCTTATACGATTTAAAGGGACTTGAAGGGTGGAGCATGTTTTAGGCTAAACTTGAAGTCGAGAAAAGTTGTAAAAGCACACTTCGGTTTTCATCTCTGATCCCCAATCCCCATGATTGTCAGTTTTAGAAAAAAAACTAATCATACCACGTGACTTAAAAACTATATTATTTTAAAATAGACCAATTCAGATTTTACTTAGAACTGGAGAGTTAGAGAAATGTATTCCACATGCCATAACACACTTTTGCGCGCACAAACTATCAAATACTCTTTAAGGGCGCGTATGCTGTATTTTGCGCGAATAGAACTAGCAAGAGAGCCCTGGTGGTCCAGGGGTGCCGGGCGAGACATAGCGTCTGAGGCTCTCCAATGCTGTGACGGCGTGGGTTCAATTCCCGCTAGCCTCGGATCTCTTTCGTGAGAAAGTTGATCTTAAACGCCGGGCTCTCCACATGTGTGGCGATCTATATCATTAAGGCTTACTTGGCTCTGTGTTAGTACGGGGTAAGCTAGTCACACGGGGGTCCGTGTTGGGAGAACAGATCTTAAGTGATTTGAAACGCTTGACCCCTTGAAACTAAAGATACTTTACTTTACTTTACTTATTAAAACAATAGGTATGACCATGTAACTTTTTTTTCATGTTGCCTGATGTCGTATCTAGGGACTTGGGAATTGGGAAGCAATATCCCAAAAATTTATTTTTTTTTTGGTCACTAACCGAATGTCAAAATTGCCAAAATTAACAAGCGTTTATATGGGGAACGCAGATCGTCCCATGTTTGGTGCTCAATTGCAGCTAACTTAAAGCAAAAATACCAAATATCTCTTCTGGAGTCCCTAGGCAAATGTATGGCCTACTCAAAAATGTAAAAATATTTTATGTAGGGGTCACCAAAATTTCGATCTATTTGTTCGAAATTTTGTCCCTATGTTGGTAATGAGGCACTTACAAAACCCTATTGTTAAGTGTTGCGGTGGGGCAACGGCAGTATAATTCGGAGTGGCAGTGATACATGAGACGGCGTTGAACTACGACATTTATATTTGCTATAATACTGACTGATATGTCTTTGTATTGCCTCTTTCAACGCTGTCAGTCATTAGTCCGTGTGAATAAAATCCCTCTATCCAACAATCCGGATTTAAGAAATTAGATCCAATTACATATTCGAAAATTCGAAGAACGAATATAAATTATATAACAAAAATTGTGTACGAAATACTTATTACTAAAAATTTCTAAAGCTTGACGCCGTTAAGAATTTATCCTCCGTCTGAAATACTGTTTTCCACTCCACGATGGCCTATGTATGTCTCGTAGGTTGCATATTTCATTATTTTTTGCGCGGAGTTGCTCAAACACAGCATCCGTCCCCTGGGAATGCGTCCCCTTATTAAGGTAAATTGTGTTCACTGTATACAAATTAGAGATAAGTTAAATACATAAACTATCCAAGGATGCATTGAAAGTTCTAATTGTTATTACCATTCCAAGAATAGTCGAGATTCAGAGCCGAAGTATAATATGGTATCATAACAAATTTGATTAAAATTAGGAACGGCGTAAAATCAGGCGATGGTTACAGTGCAGTGTTGAATCTTTTGACAACAGAAGTTGGACTTTTGTGCTTGTAGACAAAATTAGGAAAATAATCATTGGAATTATTGTGTTTCCAGTTGGACAACTTATTATTATTTGACTCAACTGTACTTTTTTTCAGTTCCTTCCAAAAATATTTTTAATGGGAATTTTTCTTTATAGATATAAAACATTATTGCCATATTCTAAATTAAACTTGTAGCTGAAATATGGCACATTTAATCCAAACAATTCGTGTCACGTGTTTGCAGGTCCTGAAATAATAATAATTAGTACAGCCAAGAGCTATCGCATAACGAATACTAAAATTAGAAAGGCTAATTAGCTGTATAGCTATAACCCTGTAGATATTCGATGTATAAATTTAATTAAATCCAAATCCTGAGCTGAATACTGAATCCAGAATCCATAGAACTCTCGTTTCTCGTTCTCGTTTTCGTTTTCTTTTCTTGCTTACAGGTAATAAATATACCAAGACAAGATATCCTGGATTTATGTGGGTATTCGACCACGTTCAAAAAGATTCACTATTGAATGCAATAATTTTATTGCAGTAATAAATTATTGCAGATTGAAGTTCATTGAAGATTGCATTTGAATTTCGAGAAAGGAATTTAACAGAAAACAGAACCCACAATCACAACACCATTAGATGGAATTTTCCTACACGACAAATATTTATAAAGGGTTCTCATAATTTCGAACGGATTTGGTTAAACGGTTAACTTACTTATGTGAAATTGACAGCCGCTTCGCCGTACTGTCAAAAGTTAAGCCAACAAAATGAACAGAAAGCGAGGGTAAGACATTTAGAAACTTACAAATTTCTATTTAAGTACCTACATTTAATTATAATTCCAATAAATTCTAGCGTGTAGATGTAGATACTCAAATAATTCTATTTTTATTAATATAAATAGATACGATACATCCTGGGTCTCGGTGAAGAATAATTTTGGCGGAAGCCCAAAGGCCACAGCTAAAATCATTCCGTCTTATTTCTTAATTCCAAGTATATTATAAGTCCAGCGAATTTACAAATATTATGAAACGACCTGGAACACGGTTTCTTGAGTTATCAACTATATTTTAACTTTCCTCGGGCGGCTCGGTCGCAAGAACAGTTTACTCGTTTCCGTGACTTCCACATACACGTCTTACTAAGTATTTTCCTCCAAGATCCTCCTCAAAAACAATTTGGATCCATTCTAGTAGATTGTCTAATTGTGGACTCTTAAGGAATATTTTGGTTATTCATGTTGTAGCCAAGGCATTATTACATTATAGTATTATTGAAGTTGCCCTTAGCCTCCAAGGAAACATTTGAAATTTCGTTGAGGACCCATAAGGGGACGTTCTTGATGTCATTTGATTTATACAACGTTGCATAAATTTGTAAATTCAATTGATTTTATTACCGACTTCCAACGTAATAATAATGTTCCGAAAAGGGCGGACTTACGACAGAATGACTTTAACTGTGGCGTGGGATTCATGATTTTTCATCGACGATCTGTAAATACCGTATATCCTGTAATAATGTGCGGGTCTGTAATAGTGTACGCGAGACCTCACAGGGTCTCTGTTTGAATAGTACGCGGGTCTATTTAGCGTACTGTTAAATGGCCGTACGCGGGTCTATAATACTACGCAGGTCTGTAATAGTTCGCGGGTCTGAGTGGTCCAAATTTGAATAGTACGTGGGGCGTACTATAGTACAAGATATTATACGTTACTCAATTTTTAATGGGATTTAAATAGTGTAAAAATCCTCAAAGTTCGGGAATTAGCAATGACAGTAGTACATATACTATCCCTGGGGAATCAGTAGAATTTGACACGTGGCCTACCAATTATAGAATGTGGAAACTTCCTGGAATATTGAATTTTGTAATAAACATAAAGCTGGTGAATGTATTGTAAAGAAGACTTGTACATTACAGCCCTACTTAGTAAACGTCTATTCTAAATGAAAAGAAAACATTAAAAAATAATTCACAGTTTAACACACTAACGTTGTATTAACTTTATTTTTTTAGTATTTGCGTTTTTGACATTTTTTATTTTAATATAGACGACCAAGAAGAGAGGCAGTCCCAACAAACCAAAATCATAGTCAGAATACTCAAGTGTCCACGTGTGCAGAAATGAATTATTGTAATAATCCCACGAGTAAAACTAATTCAAGACAACTAGGACTAGAGAACTGCATATTCTGTGGTAACTCACTCCTTGGACAAGAAAGTAGTCCTGGAAGAAAGTGGGATAGCACGCATAAAAATCATGTTCTGGCTCTCTGTAAAGCACTGAAGCTTAATTTAGAAGACCACAATCTGTCCTGGGACTACGATAATGAAATATATCCTTTCTGTCAAAAGTGCGACGCTTTGGTGAATACAATTGGATCACTTTATCAACAATTGGAAAATATCCAATTCGAAATTGATTTAAATATTCAGCATGCAAAATCAATCATAAAAACGACAAATGCATCATCATCATCTTCTCCGTCTTGTCGTACTCAACGGCCAAAATCAATGCGTATTCAACTTAAAAGAAATTTTAAATCTAGTAACAATGGAGCCTTCAATAAACCGTATGATAGGATGCAACTTTTAAGACATGTTGTTCTATTGTATGAAATAAATTCCATTAGTGAAGTTGAAAATCAAAGTCCTAATGATAATAGTGCCAGTTTTGAGGAGACTATAGAAATCAAGCAAGAGGTTTCAGACAGCGATATTGATTCTGAGGTTCCGAACTGTCATGACTCCGGTCCAGAAGAAGATGACGACGGTTTTGTCCATTCATTGAGACCTGATGATCCTGCAATAAAAGATGAAGAACAGAGTAGTGGCTGCTCAAGTGAGACTGAAGAAGTTGATGAATTCCAATTATTTATTCAAGAGCAAATGAAAAAACAACAGAGATGTACAAAGACGTCGTCATCTTCATCAAAATCAATGCCAGTTCCCAATTTTAGCAGTACCACAACACAACCACGTAATGTAGATGAGTCCCTTGTTTTCCAGTCATTTATCGAGGAACAGATGCAAGCTCCAAAGTATAAAATCACCAACACTCCAAATAATTTAATTTTGCCCACTCCTATTCAAACTGAAGTTAATTCTACGAATTTAATACCCTCTACTAACAGCAGCAAAGAGATTTGCAAGTCCTCAAAACTATTATCAGAACAATTCGAGTTTGAAAATTTCTTGCTGGAACGAGTAGAAAAGTCTACTGATTTAGAACGTACCCGAATTTTAAAGCCATCGACTTCGACTTCAGTTTTAGCTGAAACTATTGGAGACCAAGATTTGGACTCTAACGATTGTGATTTTATGTCATTTATAAACGACCAGCTGATGAAGGCAATACCAAAATCAAAAACATAGTCAATTCATCACAAAATTGAATGCAACTAGAAAAACCAAAATTGAATTCAACTAGAAAAAATTTAAATTTAAGGTTATGATCTCACTCAATGCTTGCAGTAGTTGCAGTATTAACATTTCAAAGGTGAACTAAAATAAAAATTCCGACATTCGGGTTTAACTGTTTTGTGTGTAAGTGTAACCGTATGGTAACTAGGTACTTGGCAAAAAAAATATACCTATTTGAATTTACATTATTCCATTATGGTGATTTAAAAACTCTTTTATGCATTCTAGATTCCAGTACCATTACCGCATTGCATCGTGCGTATCCCATACAAATGCTTTACTCAACTTTACTGTTTTTTTATAGGAACCCACCCTCCGTCCCTGTCCCTATACCTGTCATGTTGGTACATACATAACATATTATACTGAAAATTATTGGATTTTATTGTTGGCTCGTTGCAGGTTGTATTGTAACGAACCTTGAAATAATGAAATGCAAAGGCGAACTTGTGGCGTCAATACTTCCAAGTCCGACAAGCATAAACTAGTCAAACAAATAAAATTGTAATTATTATAATGAAAGACACTATTAAGAGCACTTAAAAAATTTCAATAAATTATATTTTGCAACTAAAAGGATAGATAATCTGCATCTTATCGTTAGTTTATATGGAATTAATTTTGGTAGTGGCGAATGCACTATACTACATCAGTGAGTATAGAGTGTAGCATACCAACTAGTTTTTTTTTTAATTTAGCTAATTTCTTTGCAAAATGAAATTAGAATAATTAGATACTTAGTAAATACAAAACCACTTGAAGTTTAATTTACTTTATTTGTCTTTTTTATTTTATTGTATAAATTGCTCATGGTAGTGGCCTTGATCTCGTGTCCTACTTCTAATTTTTATGTAAAGCTACGAACATTCGAATTAATACATTGCACCAAAAGTAAGTTCACATTAAGTATACATGCACTATGCAAATATAACATTTGTTTGTGTTCACATGACTTTTATTATAGCGCAAAGTACGAATAAAAACTGGGAAAAAAACGAAAGCGCATATGCAGTTAAAGTCTCAGCTAATTCTAGCTTAGGCTACATTATACAAAGAAGCAGCTACATAATTATTATACTGCCAGAGCTATTTATAGGGCTTCATAAAATGCATATAGAATTATGAATATGGTTACACAAATTGAGCAAAAGAGAACTGTCCTCGATGTAAGGATGAACCATTCGCCAGTTACTCATCATTTTTGAAATACTTATCTCTCCAATACAGATACACATATTATAGTGATTTAAGGCATAAGGATAGATAGTATTTAAAACTTTGTTAGGAAACTAGTAAACCAGTTAAAAAAACCAAATCACATAGGATTGTGTTGTTAACGAAATGAATCTTAAGTTCAAAACTATCCTTCTCGTTGGTAAACTATCTGGTTCCTTTCCTATTTCATGCGAACAACTACTGAAAGCTGTTCAGTGCCGCACTCACAAAGTCATTGCTGTGAGTAATTGGATTTTATTTTACAGTCTTATCATACTAATTGTGTATCCCATTTTTGAAATTTATGATTTAGTCACGACAAAATACCCCTTAATTTCAGAAATGAAACTCTCCAAAGCTATTATGATCTACACGATAAACTTTGATCGCTTATTTACATGCGTTTCTTTGAGAGCATGGAGCCTGTACAGATGCCAGGATTACTCAAATTTGCTCTCAAGGATTTTAAAGAGGGGCGACACCGAAATAAGTCATAGTGGCAGTAAAAACTACCGTCATTATACTTCTCACATTTTAAAATTTGACTTACTAGTGTACACTACACTTGGATTGGATTTAATGCAGTGGCTGTATTCAAATCAAAGCCATTTCTTTTACCAAATTGTGTCTTCAAACAAATTGGCTCCAGCTCCATTACAAATTGACCCTCAAAATGTGATTAACTTGAATAGCACTCCTTACACGAGTAGTTCTGTTGGAACGATCAACAACAGTATTGAAAGCATTCCATTTTTCGATGAACTTCTTTATTTTTTCACGAAGGTAATTGCCCAATTAATTTATATTCTAACACGATACTTTGCACTGGCAATAGTTATCTTCATGGGTGTTCAACTCCTGGAGACTTTCGAGGATTTTTGCAGTGATTTACAAAATCTGTATTGTACACAAACGCTTGAGTTTCTGGAGCCTTCATCTGATTCGTCCACATCCAAACCTCAGCGGCGGCAAAAAGAAGTACCACTCGAAAGCAGAAGCAGATTAACAGAAACAACGTTGGGATTCGGGAAAGAACTGAATAAAAACAAAAAGCAAAATCAACAAAGCCCCAAAAAAATATTTACTTTGAACCATAAGCTCGCGCAAATGAACGCGCAAGTAGCGGCTTTATTCGACGAGTTAGATCATAGTCACAAATCAGAAAGAATTCTGTATCCGAAATATCATAAAGATAAAACAGAAGCTGAAGCTGTTGACGTTTATAACTACCACAATGTATATTGGCTACACAGTATCAAACCCCAAAAAATATTAATTGCAGAGAAATGCTTTTACTCGAGATGGAATTTAAATGGGAAAATAATCCGGAACACAATAATAATAGTAAAGAAGCAAAACAAAAAATCGGCTCAAAATTACATCTAAAACATTTAGCTAATAGGTTTCTAGAAATTCAAAACTGTTTCGATGAGTACAATAAAATTGCTGGACCTTCTTATTTCATTTTGATCTGTCACTCAACCGTGGCTTTGCTTCATAAATTGTTTGGAGCTGCTTCGGGAGAATTCACACTTGTGAGCGATGACAAGTCTGAGCTGGCCATGTTTATTTGTAAAGGTATATTATGCTTCCTTGTGATTGGTGGATTGTCTCATTTAGGAGAACTATTTGACATGAAGGTAATAAAGTAATAATACATTTAACTAATTCCTGCAATATTAATTCATTCGATTTTTGAATAATACAACAACATGAAGACAGCTTAAACATTTTTCATTATATGTACCTACATATTTTTAAAATTTTACTATGTACAGCGAAGAAAATGGAATGAGCAGTTTAATTGTATAATACTACTGGAGCTCCTATGTAACCAACCAGAAACTCATGAATCGGTTAGTATACTTAATAGGAAAATAAACTTTCTAAATTTTTTGGAATATTTATTTAAAACTCAATTTATATTAATTAATTCCGATGCATATATATGTACTTAAAGGTAACTATAAATACTTATAATAATAATAGACTAATTCATTGACGGAAAGCCTGATGGAGTGGGAATGGCATCTGAATGCAGTCAGCTTATTTCATGTGAATCATGCCCTTGTTCCAGCAGTAAGATTTTGTATTCGATTTTTAGAATTTTTCAGCAGCTTGTATACTTAGCCGTTTTATTCAAAAATTACATTCTTTTATTAATTTACAATTCCATTAAAAAATACAGTAAAATGTAGCCCACTTAGTGATGGATAAAATTTAGTGAAAATACATCTAGGTATACATAATTGCCTTTTAGCTTTTCGCAATTTAATGATTTTTTATTTGGCATAACTGCACCCTACCTAGATTGCGGGAACCCTGATGACGTACTTAATCATAATTATTCAACTGAGGGTATCCGAAATTACAGTGAATGCAGTTGCAAATAACACAACAAACTAGTGGACCATTAGCCATTACGTATTAAACATTACATAATTAAAACTACCTACCTACCAAAGTGAGTAAATGATAATTACAGTGAAATTACAAAAAAAAACAAATTGGAAACATCTTAATTCCTTGTTACTAAACGAGGTTTACCTATTCACCTGAACGAGACAAAATGCTACTACTTACACATTACACACCTATTTTCATTTTCCACTCGTAAAGCTCAAATTAGTTTGGAAGTTACGTGATGGTGTTATGTAGTCATGTTAAGTAGATAGATACTTTTACATGCAAGAGGGATTAGGCTCACTTTAAATAATAGAGCTATATGTTTAATAGGATATATACATCCCTCATATTATTATTACCGTATATTATTCTCAGACCATAATTCATAACCTAATAATTATAATTCGCATGCCCATAATATGTACATCAGTGTTTTACATAGCATACCGTCTTATATGTAATGGTCACGGGTCATGGTCTGTTGTCTAATAAATGTTATGTTCTAATCCTGAATGTAAAAAGCAAAATTCATGTAATTAAATTAATAATTATAGAGCAAGCATATTATATAGGGAAATGATCTTCCTTTACTTGAGTTTTCAGAGCAATTGATCTAGTTTTACATAAATCATGAACTAAGGAGCGTGAAAATCTTCAATATTAGCATGACTCTGAGTCACGAGTTCACGAGGCAACAAGTTATTACTTAATATACGTACAGTTGCATATTATCCTAAAGCTATGTACCTACCTTAGTATAAGCTAATTCGTATTTGTAATCCAAAATAAAGCATATAGAAACCTCCATATAAAAATAATAATTGCAGTTAATCGTTTTAATTTAATCATTTTCACTAATCATGAATCATGATTAAAAGCGCAACAACAATTTTTTCCTATACCCTAATAAACAAGCAATCACCACCACCAAATTATTGCATAGAGTTGCATTTTTGTGTATACGCAAGCTTGGCTTTAACGGAAGTGCAAGTGGATGAGGATTAACGATCCTGCAGGCAGTGTGCATAGCATTATATTTTGCCATGCATAATATGTAATATAGTCTTCATTAAGTTACAAGTATATAGTAGTGATCCTTATTGCATTTATGTATATACTTCAACGCAAATAACTATAGGTATACAGAAACATTTCATTTTATATGCAGAAAAATAATATTCCTTCATTTAAATTTTAGATAATAGCAAAAAATCAAACTCTTCATTCATTCATACAGTAAATCGAATTCCGATATTATCACTGAAGGTGCGAAACACGTTTTTGTTTTATTAAACTTGCAAAGTTTTCTTACTACACACTGGGCTTTCGAAACTATTTTTTACAAAATGTCAGATATCGATATTCAAATTACATCTTTTTTTACTGTCTTCTAATTGCAAGAAATTTACGTTCTTTACAGTATTCCATTTTATTGATCAGTAATATTACAAATATAACTACAATATTATGCTTATAGATACCCTGGCCCTGGTTTGAATATATGAAAAATTGTGTACTTCTATATAGTACACCGACGGAACTTTACTATGTTTGGAAAGTGAAATGTCAAAACAGAAAACGCGATTCGACTTAATATTACTGCGTAATTAGATTGTAATGTATTATATTTGAGTTTTCAATACGATCCCATACGCTACTGTCTGTCGTATTTTAAAAATTTGCCAGTATATGTTTATGTTTCCCTACATTTTATTTTAAAATTTGACTTCCGGTTTACGAGCAATCGAGAATATAGTTATCCAGAATGTATAGTTTCCAGAATTATTGAAGTAGCAAAGTCATACAATGCAAAAGGACACTACATAATATGAGTTTAAAATCTAAAATGTATGTGATACACAACTTACAACTTAATACACTGCGTTTTAATCTTAATACCATTTATCTGGTGCGCAATCTTTGTGAGCATAAAGGTTCTTTCTTATGTAGTTGCTCATTACAAAACTTAAAGTTTTGCACTATTATACTGAAAGCAATACACGGTTCTCGGTACATATACTACATATAATCATAGTTCATATTAAATTCCGCACTGAACTCTGAACTACCGATACCGATATATGAATTGCATAAAATTGTGCATTCTGTCTGATAGTATAAGGTAGGCACTACTGACTGATAGGTGGTTTCCAGTGTTAAATAAATGCATTATAATAGCCCTCACATATGGCCATGGAAAAATGGGAAACAAAACATATACTTAATTAAATTAATGTCACAAATGTCATGGATCAAATTTTTAATTATTATCATTATTATTAAATCTATAATCCTCATCTGCTTGTAATGTCATGCAATGGAGTCTATTAATTGAATTTACCTTGTATAGAAATCCTTAATTTATAACATTGACAATTATTTTTATTTTATTCCCTGTACATAGACCTACAATTATTACATATGACATATTATTGTACGTAAGTATATGCTGCTAAATGTCAAGCTGACATAAGACACAGACAGACCCTCCACGAAGAAAATTAGACAAATGAATGAAATTCACGTCAAAAGGTTAAATCAACAATAGCATAAAGCCTAATCATATTATACACTGCAGTGTACTATCAACTATAGTAGTGTAACAATAGGCTATATAACATTCTATGCAATTACTACAATGCAATCTCATAAGAAAACTTGCTTCTGAATTTTCCATATGGAATTGAAATAGAAATTAGTGCACACACAAAAAATAATGCAATAATCATAATTACTTATTATTTATTTCGTTGATATCTGTACAAATAATGTACAAGGGAAGTTCTATGTATGAATCTTGAGTCTTAGGACAGACTTTGGGCTCACTAGTCAGTATTTAATATATGATTACTGAAATGCACCGATATCTCATAAATTACAATTAAATTCAAAGAATTTAAACAATCAAACATTTAACTAAATATATACCTGGCTGATGCAATTTTATACGAGGCATTTTGAACTGGTCAATTTTCAATTTTCCACTAGTCCATTCTTTCATATATATGTAGTGTGTTTGCATGTGTACTATAAAATAATATGGTCTTAATTATCTTATTATTTTTATACTAGCTATCTGTTCTACTACCCCTATTATTACCACATCGACATTCAATTTCATAATCTAAACTTTAAAACTCACAAGAAAAATTATGGACGTAACTCTTAGACTTGGATTATGTGTCTACCCCAACAAATTAGGAATGATAAAATACCTACTACCTACCTACTTATTATATACGGACGAAAATTTATAATATCTCTTGGGTATGTGACTTATACAATAATTACAATGATCCTGACTAAATTATATTTTTCTTGTTAATAATATGAAACCAGATGCATTTTTAGATATAGAACAATACTTCACTTATACATGCTTACGTGGTAAGATGTATGCACTATAGTGAGTCTCTCGCACACCTTCCCCCGTGTACTAGTGTAGCACAACGTGATTGAACGTACTGTTGTCCTATGCCTATGGGAAAAAAATATTAATCGCATTCTTTACACAGTAGTAAACAAAGTTAACTTATATACTATATGATATATTATGTTTTAGTCAAATAACACGGACCGCTAGTAGCTCATAATTATAAAAGATAAAACTGTGAAAAAGTCATAAAATTAAAACGTTCACATATCTATATGATATATGAAGTAATCTCACTCACTCCGGTTCGACATTCGAGACTAAAAGTACAAGTTAGATATGATTTGCATTTTTGTCATTATAAAAAAAACTTGAAAGACATTTAATTTGCCCCGTAATTAATTCCATGTTCATTAAGCTAGAAAAATAATTATATTATATACAGAGAGAGAGAGAGAGACACTTACCTAACACAAAAGATAGCTGTAGGTATATAGACTTTGTTTCTTGTTCTTGTTACTGTCCTGTAGTTTCGTCCGTCACATATATCACATGGAGCGACAACGAGATCAAAATGCAAAACGGCCTTTTTGTTGAGCTTGTGTCTTGTTCTTGTTATTCTAGGTAATAAGTTAAATTAATAAAGCTGGTCGTTGCGTTGTTGGGCTGATGCTGGTGCTGGTATTATAGTAGTAGCGCACGCAAGGTACATACTAACACCATCGTCATTTAAATGATTTTGCAATAAAATTACACATTATTATCATCATCAAGAGACTTTTTGGAGTTAGATTAAACATTAAACGGGGAGTGTGTTGGACGATGCGAAGGATTTAATAGCTATCGTAATCGTAATCAAGACTCATAAGATTGTACCATAAAGTTATCATAAAAATATCACAAAAATCTTATAACAATGCTCACTGGACAGTGACAGCGATAGTCGAAAAAAAAGTAAAGGGGAAAGAAATATATATTATTATGCACTTTGCCCAAGTTAAAATTTCTGTAGTATGTGTGGCTAAACTTTTATTAAGTACATTATAAGTATATAATAACATAGCTCTAAAATGGTCTTATGCACTTTTTTTTACCTCATTGTTGTTGTAAGTAAGTATAAATAAATTTTGAGGACTATGAAGCAATCCTCGCTTTATAAGTTATCATATCATATATCAACACAACAACAGTATATGAAAGAATAAAATAACAAAAAGGGAATAAGCACAGATTAAACAGGAAGGGAAATATTTGGAGCAGAGTTGCTGGTTTTTGCCTTTTGCTTTTTTTTTGTACTTACTTAAGTCCCTCACAACCTGCACTATATGGTCTTGGTCTTATTGTTAATGATTCAACAACAATTATTTGCGTATTATTATCATCATTATATTATTATTATTACTACTATAAAGGTACATAGCTTATATAGTCTTCCATTTACTTAGTTTAGGTTTAGGGTAGTTTTAGTTGGTTTGCTATATACTACTAAAAAGGACTGTGTGTTGGTAAACACAAGATGGTAAAAAGAGGAACGTGAGCATGACCCCCACGTGGCACATACTTTTACCATATACCATATAGCACTTCCACTTCTTTTCACATAGCATCATATACCATTACTCTGCACCTAAATCCAAAACCAACGAGCAGCACACACACACACCAACAATTAGTTCACTCACCACAGTTAGCTCAACACACACAACAACAATAATAGTAACAATGCAATCATTTTTTGACTTTGTTATTAATATACATATACTTTTACCTATGAAAGAGTATTGCAATTGGTCGTTTTTTTTTCGTTCAACTTTTGTATTGTTGTTTGTGTGGGGGGAACAGATTCGTTTTCGTACCCGTGCGGCTGTCTCGACTCCGTCCTATAAAATCTCACTGTTCCTCATGTTTAGGTCACAGTCCAAGTGGACGGTCTTCTTAGGTTTCATTTCAGTATTATATTCTCTCTCTCAAGACTTTAAATAATAATATATCCCAATTTGAAAATTTTGAAGTGTTGTTCAAAAATATTTTCACAAAATCTTAATTCCTACTACTACTAATAATAATAAGCATCATGAAAAACTTTGGATTTCTTGCGGTAAATTTTTATACAATTTTCTATTTTTAAAGTAAAGTAACAGAAATATTTTTTGAATATTTTAAATTTATTCCTATACTTAACTACTACTAAATTAGCTGGCAATTTCAATAATTTCAAAAAATACACAAGCTAATAGTTTCATTTGCTGCGTTTTGGATCTAAATAGTAAGTAGACATTCAGAACTGAACGTGATTTTAAACTGAAAATGAAGTTAAATTCAGAAAAAGAAATTTCATTTTCAATAGTCAATAGCCAGTGGCCCAGTGGCCAGCAGGAAAATTCAGTGCAATATATCGACTACACTGGTAGCTAATCAGTTGAACCAACGAGGAACTCACGCTTGCGCTCTAGCAATCAGAACGTTGGCTGGAAATTTAAAATTTGCTTTTTTTTCAAACATTTTGGTTTCTTTTTTACTGATTTACTGTGCTTTCCATCATTTTTCATTTGGGATTATAAATTGAGCCCAATTTAATTGTATAATTTAGCAATCACATTTGATCATTAGTTTTGATTTTATAACGCTAAGTAAAGCTCCCGTCAAAATATTAAACTCAATTATATTAATAATAGAATTTATACGCATTGGGTAAATAACTTTATTTAAAACGTATAGTGTCATACATTTTTAGGATTTCTCTGATTCTGCTTGAAAAAAAGAAATCAGTAGGAGGTGGTATACAGTTGAATCCGCAGCCATCAGCATTTAGTAGTCAGCATTTCAGCAGTCAGTGCTAAACCTGCAAAAATTGACTGCTTACAACAAATATAGAAAGATGAGCTTGGTTAGATCCAACAAATTTTGCACGATTTAGAGTTCTCATTGACTAATTAAGATTTATGATTATTGCATCGTATTAGTAAAAGAGACCAAGACAGGGAGTGCAGGTGAAAGTAAAAGGGATTTTGTTGATTGTATTTCATTCTACATTCTAAATTAACTCAGAGAATCATATCTTAACCAGGTATACTTACTAAAGCAATAACTCACAGATAATGCCGGACAATATAGTTAGTAAAGTGGTTTTGAGATAGCTTTGTAATTTGTAGGCGAAGTAATTTAAGAATTTGATAACTCTTCCTTGAAACCACATGTCCGCATGTGATGTGATGTGGTTTGGGTTGATTTTTGGATTAGTTTTGGTCATACATGTAAGCGTGCCGTGCGGTCAGCGTGCCTTTCAAGTCTTGACTTTTTTTTGAGCATCTTGTTACTTGTATATGCTTATACCTCCATTAATTAGACACGGCTCGTCACTTACGCTCATATGTACCAAAATGCGTTCAGTTTCATTTAATTACAATCAAGAGACTACCATATCCGTATCAATGTATGTATCTCATACAAATGTCACGAAACAGATTTTCACTGGAAACATCTAATTCGTTAGTATTAATAATCTATATAGTAAATAGGTAAATAGGTACTTACTATTCCATTTTCTTACTTTGTCAAAGTATGTGATTACGATTAGGATATCATTAGCGCTAATTAATTTCATTTTTGATTCTGGTCTATATAGCTTTTCCTGGTAGCTGCGACGCTCTCGCGACGTGTATCCGGTGGCAAAGTAGAAGTCAAGGAAGTGGACAATGAGAAGGGAGAAACTTTGAAAACGGCTGAGTCTGGCTATGGTCATGGGTACGGGTATCAGGAGTACGCAGTTCCAGTCCATACCTACGGACATCCAGAGCACATTCACATCCAGGGGGAAGTGACCCACTCTCATGGTCCAACTCACGTAGTCCAGTATCACAAGCACTCCCATGTGGTGAAGCCATCCCATGCCGTCCAACACTTCCATCACCATCAACAACGTCATAAGACCATCGTCCACCAACATCACAACCAAGAAAAAGTTGTCCACCAACATCATCATCATCAACACATCCTCCATCAAAATCACTTACACAAAGTTCACTTGCACAATTTACACACTCAGAAACAACACGTTCACAATCTTAGCAATCTTAAGGTCCATGTACATCAACCAATCTATCACACTCACGTTGGTCACGCACACAAGGTCACAGAGGAACATCAACACAAACAAACTTACGGTGAGGTCCACAAACATCATGCACAACAGGCCGAGAAACATGTCCACTCCCCCCCAATCCATTACTCCACCAAAGCTTACGGCTACGGTCATGGAGGACATGGAGGAGGGCACGGACATGGACATGGTCATGCTGGGTATGGGCATGCTCATGGCTATGGCCACTACTAAATTCAAAATTTTTTTTGCTAAAAATTCTGAATTCCCGTTTTAAAAGAATTTAGAGACTCTTAATCAAAAATATCGACAATAATTCTATAAATTGAAGCACTGTTCAGCCAAGTAAGTAGGCTCATATTCTCCTGATTACGGAATTTGAGCCTATATGAATGAACTCTGCTTCAATTTGTGCATTATATAATATTTTCTTACATGGCTTATCTTCCTCCAAACGTCTCAAGTATACTTAAATTAATATAATTTTTATATACATATAGTATATCTTACATATCTATCCACAGTCAAAAAAATATTCAAACATAATTTTATAATACATACATAATATATACATATATAAGATTGAACCTTTTTTACCAAACTTACGAATGCAGAATTTAACATTTTAGGAAATACCATGGCGGATACATTGCAAAAAATGGTGGTTGCGAAACGTAAAATAATTGCAACAATTCAGCGTTTCAACACTTAGAAACCGTATACCGTATTACTGTACTATACATACTTAAATACATGCATTTTACATACTATATACTTTACCTTATATACCTGTATACACATACTTACCTATACTATACCCATACATATTGTAATATTATAATGGTTTGAACGATACATTTGTTTTAAGAATGAATTTATTTTTATAATTTATTACGTGTAAGATTTTTATATTACATAATATAAAATGTGCTGACATAATATATTGATATTTGATATTTATACCTTATACATACTATGTACTTTTATACCTTCAAAAAGAAAATCCTATACACTGAATAAAATGGAATATAAATTTAAATTTATTTACATATAAAAAAAAATACAAGAAAATAG
This sequence comes from Dicyrtomina minuta, assembly GCA_949802685.1. Classification (NCBI taxonomy): domain Eukaryota; kingdom Metazoa; phylum Arthropoda; class Collembola; order Symphypleona; family Dicyrtomidae; genus Dicyrtomina; species Dicyrtomina minuta. The sequence goes on along the minus strand of OX461808.1, from coordinate 74,211,651 downwards.
CGGAGTAACGGAAACGTGACTTTTACTTTCTTTGATGGCTTTATCATCCCCTAAAATCATAAAATCACAGTTTCATACTATATATACCTACCTACCAGTAGTATTACACTATATAGGGAGCTCTCAAAAATAACGTTGGACGTTTTTTGGGGGGGAGGGGTCCAACCGCCCTATCCTTTACATGTGCGTACATACCAAAAATAGTGACGTACAGGGGGAGGGGTGGGGGCCAAACCAGATTTTTGCATAACGTTATTTTTGAGTGCTCCCATAGCATAGATAATTACATGAATGCGTGTCCAAACAGGGAAGTCTTATTTATGTAGGTTTTCGTGAAAATCTCCAAAAATCTTTCTTTTCTATTTTAATTCAGCGGAATTAGTATGCGTGAGAAAAATATAATACATTTCTTACAAAATCAACACAAGTTTTACGGAGGGGAAAGGTTTACAGTGTAAACACAAAAACGCCAAATTATACGGAAGGCTTATAATAAGATGTCAAAATTTGAATTATTATATTGTGATTTAATTATAATGCGGGCGAGTATAGACATAAGGCTTGAGTTTATATTTAAATTTCCCATTTCCACACATATGTTTTGAGATCAGCTTCAAATTTTAAATAATGTATTGCGTGCCCTGTCAAAAAAACTTAAGCTGAGCAGAATTTCGATTTTCTTTAAATGAAAAATAATGAGACTTCTATGCACTCGTGCATTTTTTGTTTATCGGTTATATTGTCATATATGATCTCTATATTAGCTCACCTGTACCAGAGTTAAGATCCACTCACCACCAACACCAACAACCTAACGACTCTAACAAGTATAATAATAATAATAAGGGCAACAATAGAAGTGGAGCGCAGACAAGCGTGCACTTTGTCAGGTTTACCTCAAGCGAGAATCAACGCCAGAAAATATAACAATATCAGTGTAGTAGTCAGTGTCAGCATATTTCACCAACACCTTTCAACAGCTGTCCGGATCCGTGCATAATAATATATTTATATACCACATTTTTAGTTTGAGTTTGTTTTTAGGATTTTACTTTTGTACGCCTACGTACATAGGCATGTACGTAGTAGTAGGATATCGCGTCGGTTGAATTTGTTGAAAAGAAAGGTGAAATTATATATGGATATCCGCTACATATACTTCCCCAAAAAAGCATATCATATATCACACATAAAATATTTCCAAGTAAATTGTTTATGTTAAAGCTTGTAAAACATGTACTTCGTCGTACATGGTGATACTATTAACTTTAGTTTCATGTTTTTAACTTTATAATATATTTCTCCATATGTGTATAATTATGTATGTCAGCTTGAGGGGCACATGGACAGGGGCGGACACGTGTACATACTGATATCAAACAATACAATTTACTTACGCAATTAATAATATCTTCATGTTTAATCCGTAACATCACATACAGTCGCTAATTTAGAAACAATACTCAATTCAATTGTTCCTGCATATAACTAACTACTATAGTCTTTTGAAAATTTCAGTATACATACAGTATATAGTTATACATTATTTAGCAATTAATTTTTATTTTTTAAATATTTTTATCAGCTTATGAAATTGATAATTTTTTAATAATTAATTTTTTTTTCATTAATGAGTTTTCGTATGAATCGTATCAAGCATAAGCTGAGCTTATTATTGGGCTGAAAATTTTAAACTCTGAAGAATTGAATGGAAGAATATGGAAATGATGTACAACTAGAACTGGGGCAAGGTAACCATTTTTTTATGCTAATAAACTTTTTGATACTTTACATTCTCATCATGTTTTATAGGTATATTTAGAATGCTGCAACATTGCAATAATTATTATTATTGCAAAGTGCAACTCTTAATGAATTTTACGATATATAGCAACCTGAGAAACTGTTATGATTTCTTTAAGTTGAAACTGAGCACTTGAAAAAAAAACCGTGCGCGTGTACAAAAAATATAATATGCAACTATAGCACTATAATATAACAACAACTTTTACTACACGTAATACACATAAAATGGTGAGAGCAAGCTAATGGTGAGTAATGGTTAATTAAATTGTTTAATTAGCCCATTTCACGATGAGTTTTGTGAGCACTATAAATTACTTTGTAAAATATATAGTAACCATATTATAATTATTCCCAGGAGTTTTATGGGTTCTAAAGTGGCCATTAAAATCCAGGTATTGATAACATAGTAGATTAGATTTTAACTATACTAAATAGAATTATTATTTTATTTACAGTGTATGACCTATGAATGCGCGGCTATAAACAGATGGCGAGTAAGATTTCGCAGTCTTACATTTAGTATAATAATTAAATCATGCAATGTAATACCATAGGTAAATAAAATTATCGCATCTCATCCATCTAATTGATCCGCCGTCCACACCATCACTGAAAACGGTCTAGTATATCAAAAAGGTATAGGTAATACATTATAGTATGCACTTATATAGGCTAGGTAGTAATAAAAACAGCTCACAAGTTTGCCAAAATGAGGTAAAACACATGCCACAGAAATAAACCAATTGGTAATAAAAGAATTCAATTATTCATAATACAATGGAAAAAATCCCAACTGACACACCAATTACACACCAACAAGTACTATTGTACGAGTTGTAATAATAATTGTTGCCATCAGCCTTACAGAATGATCAATGTTTTGAAAAATGAATTTACAATAATTAAATCAGCTAATTAAAAAATAAAGTCCTGGCAGCGCTAGCAACCTATACGACAACAACACAGAACGAATTCTAAAGCATGAAAAACGAGGCTATTTTTCATGCGCAAAAATAAATTGCATCTTGCATAATAGTATTATATTAACGTGGTTGCAGTTGCAGATACAAACCATGTTTTACGTGCATATTTCCCCAGTTTAAGAACAATCCACGCATGTTTTAAATATTTTATGCTTAAACTTTAAACACAAATGTTTGAACATAAAAGGCACATTGGTAAATATAGATATAGGTACATGCATAATTGTATATGTATCACATATTGTTAACCCCTTAACACTATCCGATCTGGAAAAATTAAAAATTACCGCAGTTGGAAGTAGCGGGCATCTTGGATATTAAGCATACTGAATGAATAAGTATGAAAGCAGCGTGTTGCAAGCCCATGCTATAATGCAAAAAATAATTTAAAAAACACCAGCAGTTTAAATTTAATATTTATATAAAAACAATGAAATCAGAATTTTGAAATTATATATTTTAATGTCAATATTTGAATAGCATACAGTTGCTTGCTCACTTTTTCAAGTATATGTAGGCAGTTTTGTTTGTTTAAGCAAGCACTCATTCCTATAATATCGGCTTTTTCTTGAAACGTCGTGGATTTGAATTATCGTGAGTTCAGTACTAAAAGCAAATATTCATACTTAGCTGTGTGGGCCTGAAAGCGGTAATTCGCTTCGTTGCTTTCTTATAGAAAATAAATAATATAAAAGAATCCTTTATATTTAGCAAAGTAAATACACTTTATACACTAAAGAAACGACGTTACATACGTTGTACAGGGCAGCTGACAGGTCCAAAGTCATAAAGACAAAAGAAAGTCAAGTCAATTATCGTATTCACAAGTCACAGCATCTGTCATTCTTCCAAAAACAAAATTCTACAATAGTCTACCACACGGTTGACGGTAATCGAAGGGAAAAAACAGCCCTTGAAATTCCCGTCAATTTTACAAAAAAATTCCCACGTTCAAGTTTCACATGCAGCCTTCATTTATTTAGCTAATCGTAAGTCTTAACTGAGGTACTACACAAGTTAAATAAACGTTGGCAGATTCACCGAAATAAATGTGCTTTGCGTAAGTACACTTACACCTGAATCTTATAACCCATGTTTGAGAACTTGAAAATTTTCATACATGAAAAACTGCGTATTTTTTAATTGCATCCTCACAAGTTCAGTTCTTTTATTGAACTTGCACTCATCCTGATTTCGAAAGATTTCTGAGAAACTAATAAAACAAAAATAAAACTCTGGAAGTGTATGAAATGGCTGGCTAGCGTTCAACAAATGAGCTGCTTGGACAAACACTCGATACAATGTATTATTTGCACAAACTTTTATGAACTGGAGACTTGTCAGATTTCATAAGTCTTGTTTCACATGTTTGTAATATCATTACTGGTAACTCAAAGTATTTTTAAACCACTAATAAAATATAATAAAGCATGACAGTTCAAAAAATCTGAACTTTAGTCTTTTATAAGACATCCGACAATTTAAAAGAACATAAGACAGAAAACTCAAAAAAGTACATAAAATGTCTCTAAAAGTACTAGCAATTTTCTTGTCAGTCATACTGAATCAAACCATTGTCAGTAAATGTGAAAATAATTATTTAGGAGCTTCCAATTTACTTGATATAGAAGTAATCAACTTGCTTCAATTATTCGATTCATGCTTAATTAACCTGGTTGGTTTTAAAAATACGGAATTCCCAGCCCCAGCCAAGAGCAAAAGTCAGTTTGAGCTGTCATCCGTAATACATCTAACACAGAATTCGTATTCAAATCTGGTTGACTACCTCCTTCACACGAACCACAAGCGTTTATTGTCAGGCCCTTTCATCAAGAATGAATATTCTGAAAACGAAACAATAGAATTAGATTCGAATTTTGCAAAGATAATACAGCCCAGCCCCTACCGAACGGAGAAAACAAATCGAGGATTTCATTCGAAATTCTCAAAATGTTTCCTTCAGGTGTATCAACCAGAATTTTTTGAAACTAACTCAATTTCTATTTCTAATGTTCTTACCCAATCGATAATCAACGGGGAAAGTCCAGGGTACATCTTGTTGTTGCTGAGACGCCCAGACATCTCTCATTCTCCCCGATTAGATCTTGGGGAATATCGGCTAAAGCAGCAGAAAATAAGATTTCAAATTTTCAACAGCTTGCACACGACGACAACTTCCGGGATTTTTCTGTCTTACGAATTCACGGAACGTGACCTCGATGGCCCAGAGACGAACAAGAGGCAAGAAGAAAATATTATCTCAAATATCAAAGAGTTACAAACAAAGTCCTCCAGATTATCTTTAGCTTGCATGCACCACTCCCATCCCGCAAAACCGATAAAGTTAATTTCTCTAGAATCCATTAATTTAGAGTGGTTTAATCTTCACAAAAATTTAGGTAAAGCCCCAATATTACTTAACGTACCCGTCTCCTGGTTAGATTCGCCAAAATGGCTAGCATCCTGCAGTGCACATTACAACAAAGAACTTTCATTTCAACCTCGATACTGTTTGCTATCCTCCCTAGAGAAAAGCATGAATATCACCCTTCTTCACGAAAACTATGGAAGTAAGAAAATCAAGCGAGTTGGGAAAATATACGGGAAAATCTTCACGGATACACCAATGTACCCCAGCTATATCTCTAATTTCCTTGTCCAACGAAATAAAGTCAAGACGGAGTGGCTCACTGACGGTGAAATATTTGAGAGGATGTCATATGTGGTGGTGAATGGGGCCCCTGTCAATATGACGGAAGATTCCTTGCTCCCGAAAACAATGTCTTACACATCCTGGGTATTAATGATGGCCACGTATTTTGCTTTCGTATTTGCCCTGGGGACTCTCCTCACTTGCCGAATTAATGCATATCCAACCAAAACGAAAAAAGTGAAAAAATTAAATCCACATCGTCATCGCCTCAGCTTGAATCCATCCACAAATAGTCCAGCAGTAAAAGTTTGGGATTCTGGTAGCCTAGATGAATTAGAAGAAATCAAAATTGAAGTACCTACTGATCAAGACCAAAATAAAGTGAATCCCTATGGATGGCAATTTGCACTTGGTCTCGCATTCACATCCATCATGGAACAAGGTCAACTCCCCGTCGGTAGAGTGTGCAGGCGAATGAGTGGAAAGGCAATTTTAATTATCTCAATTTGGATCAATCTTGCAACAATGATCAGCACCGCGTACAAAGGTGCCCTATTTTCATCCTTAGCGTCTCCCAACCCGCCAACAATCCCTGAGTCAATGGAACAATTAGTGGATCTTCAATACCTATTTGTCACAACCACTTCTCATTTCAAAGAAAACTGGGGTGGGGAGGAGACGGAGGTGGAGTCCACACCTAAAATATTCGCAATGGATCTACTCCATGCCAACGATTTAGTGGATGTACAGTCAAGGAAGTTAAAGATCTCCCACTTACGTTACTTGGGATACATGGTTGGTCGAACGGTTCTGGTCAAATCAGAAATGGCGTATATTGTCTACGGGCAAAATGCTAGTCACGAAGTCTTTCTTAAGACAGACTGGGGATGGGGCTTCAATCGACTACCAGATGTCAACTATGTCTTTGTAGGGCGTCACCTAGAGGTTCACAGATTAGTAAAAATGATGCGAGCAGTTGAGCCTGGAGTATTTCTTTCCAGAATCTTGAATCTCCCACTTTTCCTCCAAAGGACACCATGGCTAGCCCATCGAAATTTCTTTAGCATTTTATTTCGACGGAAATTGGGATTTATGACAGAGTCCGGGGTGTACAGTCATTGGCAAAAATATGAAAATGTTGGGAAGAATAAGAAAGAATTTGAAGTTCTCAAAGGTTTTTATGCAAAGGAGAAGGAATTAAAGAACGATCATGCACATGTGGATTTTTCTCAAATGAATTTTGTGAGCATGATTTTACAGGACTGGAAAGTGGACTGGATAGAAACGTTGAAAGAAGGATTTACTTCGGTCACATTTGCAATGCTTGAAGGGATGTTTTGGTTCACGCTCTATTGCAGCATTGCATCGCTCGTTTCCTTTGTTTTCGAAGTCTTGCTTTATCAATTTAAAAAGAGGCTTCATCTCAGATCCGTGTATAGGTTTCAAAGGCTTAAGCAGAGACTCTCCTTTGTGAGTCTTTTGTAGTAATAAAATTTACTATATAAATTATAGCAGAACACACCTATTTGTTAACTAAGGTCGCGGTCACGGTTCACCTTCATGATGCAGAACGCCATAACTTTATGCTTCGAGGGTCAATCCTTTGTCATAACAATTAATTATATCCTAAATACGATGTGTAAATATTTAATACATAATGTACTTACTATACAGATAAGATTAGCAAAGAAAGATTGAGTTTCATTTGTTCATGTTTGTGTTGTAGGAATGGAATTATTATCATTATACATTTTATTCTTAAGTTCTGGTATACGCACTTCCACATGCACACAACAAAACTACCCTTGCTCTACTTCAACATTATTTTCACTCTTTATAAATTCAATTACATAATAATACGGTGTAAGCCAACATATTAAGTAATTTTTTGGTACTCTCGTGCAAATTATTACACTTAGTTAAATTGCTATATACTATCTGCACATAATTTGAATTTATACTATGTCTTATGTTGTAACGTTAAAATAAAAAAATTTAAAAAAACACTACCTTACTGATTTATGTCTTGCTTTGTAACAAACTCTGCTCACTATATTATATTGTTTTTTTAATTATTCAGAGATTGCCGAGAGGTTTTAGATAATAAAATGTTCTAAGTGTACGTCCGACAAAGTATATTTTAGTATTACATAATCGCAATATGCACACATCAAAATGAAACACATTACTGTTGGAAATAAAACCAAGAAAGTTACAGATAACATTGTGTAGTACTGCTAAAACGTATGTTTCTGAGCTTCGTTTTTGTCCTGAATTAGCGAACTAAATCAAAATCTATAGAGCATTACAAATGAAGCAACGCAACGTACGTACTTAGTGTGCGACACGTGCCATTATTTTTTTTTGTTTTTACTCCAAAACTGAAAACACTTTTCCAACTTGCCCATAAAACACTAATATTTTAATTGATTCAGCTATCCTACATAATTGTATTAGCAAAACAAAGCAAAGGGATTTGTAACTCACTGTCACTGGCACTGGTACTGGTTGTCAGCCAAAATTAATTTATATAACTATGAAAAAAGTGTTTTTTTTTGTTAATCATTTTCTGTATTGAACAGATTGAAGTTTTAATTAAATTGCAATTGCATGATTTCTTTTACATAATGGGGAGGACTACACCTTTTTCTGGTAACTTATAAAAGATGAAGCATAATCTATTTCCACGTCGTAATTTCCATGCCAAGCCATGTTACATAACCAGGCGGCGTCGAAATAAATCATTATGTTTATAGCTAATGCAATCTCACATTTAATGTAAACAGCAGTTTGGGGCACTTTGGGGTTGATTGCGTTGATGTCGATGTTAAATGTTGATACTATCATTTCCCCCTACAAGTTTTGTCTTGACAGCATATTATACATCCACTTTTTAAAAATGAGGAACTAAAATCATGTTTAAGTTTATCGTCGACTACAAAATATCACTAATATTTGCTATCGTCATAATGTGGTCCATTTCTTTGCTGCACAAGCAGTTTTTATCACTGCCTCATGGAAAACATATGACATAAAATTTTGTGCAAATTCCCAGAAAATTTGGTGGCAATTGTGCTCGAAATGATAGATTTTATGAATAGCTTGAAAAATTGTCTAGCGACTGACGAAGAGTTTATTTCATAGTTCAATCTACAAGTTCCATTATTTGGGCGTAGAAGTTGGGCTGTCGAGACCTCCCCATTTGCCACAATGGTAAAAGATACACTTTTCAAAAATGCATAGTTTCAAACTGAAAAACGTTTTTCGAATTTTCTCTTAGTCAGTCGCTAGATGATAAATAGAAGATACTGCTAAAAAAATTAAACTGATACTTATATGCTCAGGCAAGGCCTGGGAATTTGCAGCTAGAAGTGTAGTCCCCCCTCTTATATGCAGTTAATACTTTCAAGTACATACATAAATCCACCCACAGCACTGCTACGGCTGAGACTGAGAACTGGATGATTTCTTGCATGCAGCTCCTACATTTTTCATCCGATTATCGAAAAATTTGAGGTTTTGTGACCTTTAAACCATTTTCTAAAATGTAGTTTCTGCGATTTTGAAAATTCAAAAATTTTCATTTTTTTTCAAAAAATTAGGTATTTTGAATGGCCTCAGAAAAAAGGATTTTTTTACAATTTTTTAGAAAAAAATAAATTGTATATATTCCACCCTAAGTGGTTCCGTTTTCAGTGGCAGAACTGGTAGAGGTAGCCACTGCGCACTGGCCAAAAAAACTTTAAATTTGATTTGGCTAACATATTATGTTGCTAGGAATGCCTTAACTTCATTTATCCTTCGTGAATTACATAGCAGTTTATTTCTAAAATCATATTATTATTGCTGAAAATAGTAGTTTTTTAAAATTCCATACTATTGAAAACTTTTTAAATTTTTTATAATTAAAGCGCTCTTTTAATATTTGTAATAGCAGTTCCTCCCAAATTGACGGGAATGGCATTCTTAGGAAGGTTACTAAACAGAGCTTGCCGCCAACGTTGGGAGTATCTCGTGTACACCTCAATCGTTTTCCTCGATTCTCTCGAGATAAAATTTCTATAAATGAACCAAAAACTCCTAAATGTTCTAGGAGTTCGTATGAAATACCATTTACGAGCTAGGAGAGGGTAGTGGTCATCATGAAGAAGACGAAGTCTTGAGTGAGTGAAAAGTGCGAGGCCATACTCTGTTAGAAAACGTCGAAAATTGAATCCTTGAAGATCTACAATGAAAATAACTTGCTTGACAGCTTCTCCATTTTTTGGGTTTGTAGCTTCTACTGTGGCTTGCAACGCTTTTTCCAGGAGTTGATTCACATACATTGCTACTTCCGAGGCCTTTCCCTCCCGCCGAATTTTCTTCAGGTTCCACAGTCCCAAAGGATAGTAAATAACTGCGGAATAATAATGATAAATAATTCAAATCTGTTCTCAAGTCAAGATATGATTTTTAAAAAAATACTGGTCGCAATTTATAACTTCCAAAACAAAAACTATTAAGTACAATACGTCCACTGCAGCAATACCTGGATTTCCTTCGTTCGAGTATCCAGTGAATGCATAGGGAAGAGATTCGTTCAATAATGCAGATGGTTCCCAGGATCCAATTTCATTAATACTATTTGCGCTTCTCCATTCTGAGGTCTAATTTATGTATTTTACAGTTAGTTACTAACATCCGGATTTTTTTAAATTTTAACTTTTGGGACTGGCTTAAATGGTAATTAATAATTAATTATTACCAATGCAATTTCTTTTACTCACCCTCCTTAATTTAGTAGCTGCTAAGGACACCCTCGAGTTTGAAGCTTTTAAATAGCGGAATAAACTCTCATCTGTGTTAACTGCTCCAGTTATGGGCACATCTCCAATTGCAGTTCGCAGCTGAAAACAAAATTTTTAAAGTGCCGATATAATGAAAATACACAATTTTGGTGTTGCGTATCAAATAAGTTTCGAAAAACACAATAACTTCTATATAGATAATTATTTTTTGTTTTAGCTTAGAACCTCTGGCACTTGGGCTACTTGACTTCCGCTGGGCCCGATAAACGAAACAGCAAGCAAAATAAATATAGGAAAACGTTTTAGTTTCATCTTAACAATTGATCCCTTGCTTAAAACTTTTATTTTGTAATATTATTATGTAATCAAAAAATTTAAATTCAAGAGGATTTTTATTATGAGTAAAATACTATTTAGCTTAAAAAAAGATATAAATATTCGACAGTAAAAGTATAGTAGGTGTGATGGGTGTCGTGGTTCCATCGTCAATGATATAGCTGATGATTAGTTTAGTCATGCTTAAAAAGAGGGTGATCCTGAATATTTTTGCTGTTCATGAAATTTGAAGGAGACTTTTTATGCACACAAACAAAATAACCTTCCGTCATCCGTTCTGTCATTTAGTAAATTCTGCAGTGAGTTTAGTAGTTAGTAGTCAACGCAATCGTATAATACAGACATCTGCTTATACATATTTAAAACTGCAGATACGCCTTGCCAGTGAAGACTCAAAATGGCCCATCTCCATTTTCTGCAAAAAAAATTGCACCATCTACAAACAAAAATACTTTGATCCCAAAAACATCAAATAAAAGTGTGCACAAAAATTCATTAAAAACATGCCAATAGAATATTTGTACTTTTCAAAAACAGCAATTTGCACTTTTCTAAAGCATGGAAACACAGCGATTTAAACTTTTAAAAACATACAAATACAGCAATTTACACTTTTTAAAACATGCAAATAGAACATTTTGCGCTTTGAAAAAACTCGTAATTAACAATTTACCTATCTATCTCATTTAATGTTTTCATGAGATAACTCAATTTAATTCTAGCTTAAATTGAATATAAGGGTCATTTTGATTCTTCACTCACGATCTGTATGTACATATTGTAACGCTGCATTATTTCATGATGTACCTTTTGACTTTGGGACAATGAGCAGGTTCTCTGAAATATGAATTTAAAAAAACTATTATGTTTATTTATCTACCAATACCTACATAATATATGGAAGTGTGACTGTGCCTATCTACTACTACCTACTGTCAACTGTTGGGGCCTCTTGACGTAGCATATTGTCTGCAAAGTGGAGCTACTTACTTACTTGGGGATCAGTGTATCAGAATCAGTCGATTAGTATCTGACAGATTCACATTTCATTGATGCCTTGATATGCAGCAAAAGTAATTGTAAATAAAAAGTTGAACCTTGATTGCCTTGCCTCACTTGTTAATCCTTAATAAAAATCTGTTTGTCGACTCACCACATCTCTAAACGGTTAACTAGTTAAGTGGCTAACTAGTAAGATTTTTCACGTTCGTAGTAAAGTAGTAAACTTATTTCCTTTTTTTATCAAATTTGTAAAGTTTTACAATAGTATCGTGTGATAGTAGCAGAAGCACTATAGTTTATATCAATTCCGACAATAAGTTCATATCCTTAGCTTTTAGCAAGTATTTTCGTGTGATGTAGCCCATTATATAATCATTTGCACTGGATTGATTGGGTTACAGGTAGATAGCTTTTGTGTATGCCAACTTGCTCTCCTACAAAAAACTTGGTTCAGTTTCCTTTTTAAATGCATCTCGTCTGAAAGGTAATATTTTTATTTATTTTATTGATCTTTTCGACAGACACATCAAGAGGTCCAGAGGTTAACAGGGTATAAGTGTACAGTTTAGAACTGTGTCCACAAGTAAAGCTAATTACTTACTATTTACTACGTCTATTAAGTAGATTAAGGAAATTGGGGAAGGGGCTTTCTTCTCATGCAGGTAGACCCAGCCCAAGTTCTGAGAGTTGAAATATTTCAGAGTTATATATTGTGCAGATAATTGCATTCCCTGAGTTGCCAATTCTGCTTTTCAGCGAACGCTTGGATTGAATCACCAGCTCATCCAGGTTGTTGGTTTCGTTCTCAGCAAACATTAGCGAGGCACTGTAGTCTCTTTTGTACCCACAAATAATTCTGAAGGCATCATTGTAAGCCACATTTATCCCCCGCCTCTCTCCTTTCAAAGGCGTCCATAGACTGCAACAGTAGATTGTTGACAGATAAGTACGGAAAAGGTAGATTTTAACTGGGAGGCTGCATGAGCTGAATCTTGATTTTAGCATATTAGCTCTCTTGTATAGATCTCTCGTTCTTTTTGCAATTTCGGCAGCATCACTCAGTTTGTCACAATTATAAGGCGACTTTTTTTGAATCTCATAGCCTAAGTATTTGACCTTGAGCTCATCTTGCAACTTGACACCCTGAAAGATTACTGAGTATTCAAAGATCCGTTGGTTGATCCACGAGGGCAGAAAAGATTGTATATGAGTTTTTAGTGGGTTAAACGATAGATGATGAGAATCTCCAAACTCTTCACAGATCTTCAGTAGGCAATTGAGCGAGTGCACAGAAGTTGATAGTAGGCAGACATCATCTGCGTAAATAATGTTGTTTACACACACATCGCCTACCATACAGCCAAGGTTCGTTGCATTTAGTGACACGGACAGTGAGTCCATATAAACTGCAAAAAAGTAGGGAGAGAGTATGCCGCCTTGACGAACCCCTTTTCTGACATAAAACGGCTCACTCATCGTATTCCCCCACACTACACAAAAACATTGATTAGTAAACCAGAAACTTAATATCGAAATTATGTATTCAGGGAACCCTCTGGACCTTAACTTATCAATAAGAATAGCATGGTCGACATTATCAAATGCCTTCGAGGCATCTAAGTAACAAATATATATTGGAGTATTTTTACGTCTAAAATATTCAATTATTTGTTTTAGAGTGAAAATGCACAATTCACACCCTAGTTTCCTTTTAAACCCAAATTGATTATGCGTCGTGGACAGGGAAGAGTAACACAGGCAGAGAATTAATTTTTCAAGCAGCTTTGAGAAGACAGTCGCCAGGGCTATGGGCCTATAATTGTCCTTATTGGTGGGGTCAAGGCCTTTTCGTTTTAAGATCGGAATTAAATTGACATGCATGAGTGTTTGAGGAATCGCCGTGTGAGTCACCATTAGATTAAACAGACGAGCTATAAGGTCAATTAAATCGGGGTGAGCATACTTGAGATGCTCAATTTTTATTCCATCATGTCCAGCTGCTTTCCCATTTTTCATCCCACGAAAAATTTCGGTTATTTGAGCCGCAGTGAACAAGGACTTTGGGATGTTAATCTTTGGAAGGATCCCGTATTTTGGCTCCGTCTGTCTAGGTGCTGAGAAGAGGTTTTCATAATGAGATTTCCAGTACGCGGCTATGTTACGCTCACCTTCTACTGAATCTAATTTATTGGGCACGCTGCTGTTACTAGACTTGCTTATATTACTCACATGTTTCCAAAATTTGCAGAAATCATTAGATTCGAAGTTTGTCACTAGACTGTCGGCTACTAAGTAGTTACGGGTTCTTTGCAGTTTACGTAATGCGAATTTGAACTTGGATTTACTTTTTTTGACTGTTTCAAATTGAACTTCAGTTTTTCCTTCGTTTAACCATACTAAGTATGCTAGTTTATATTTGTTGTAGTGCTCCTTTACGGTGCTGTTCCATATGCTCACAGAAGTATTGCATTGGGCTGAAGAGATATTGTTAAGTATAATAATTGTCATTATTGTATTTTGTAATAATAATAGTTATTGAGTACATGTACTGAGAGATTTGCACAGATGCCGATGTGTCAAAAATCACATGTGTCATGAGTCAGTGAGATCAAGAACAGAATGCAATTAAAAATACAATTTGAAATTTCAAATGAGCTGCAACATAAATTCTAGTTAAAGCAGAAAGTGATTTGAAGGACATTGACGCTCGTGTTAATGTCTTAATGTCAATGTTATCAATCAAGGTGGTTAGCTGGTTAGAATTTACTTCACCTCAGATATCAACATATCAATGCTTAAGAGAGGCGGGAAACGGCAGACAGTATAACAACAACAACAGTTAACATTTCCAAAAATACACGATAAACACTTCTTTTTTGTATTACTTGACTTTGAATATATTATTGCCTGTAATTAATACAATTACTTACCGTTCATGCATTTTATGTGCATTATAAGATTATCCAAAAATTATTTTCTTTCGAAATAATTACTGTACTTGTTTCTAACTAAGTCAGTTCAGTCCGAGTACAGGAACAAATTAATTTATTGCATCCCGTAATTAAATGTGCAAATAATAGTGCTTTATGCTCCAATGTATGCTACTTCAAAAAGGTGCTATATTAATATTCAATTAAAATTTTTCATAATTTTGAATTTTCAGCATACTACGTAAGAGCACTATGTAATGAATACCGAAATTTAATGCCTTGAATAAACATATTTTATTTATTTTAACCTAGTATATTTAGATTATTTTAATGCACACATTTGCTATTTTAGTAAACGTATATTATGCCACCAACCAAATTAAATTTCTTATTCAACTACGTTAAAATGTCATGAGCGTAACGCAAACGCAAGGAGTATTAAACATGTGCGTAAACAATGATAACGAAATAGGATATACGAATTCCTGACTGATTTAGGAATTATTGTCATTTCTATTTCCATTTTTCACTTAATCAGTTCGTTGTTTTTTCAGAAAATTCTTTCTAAAAATTTGTTATATTTTATATTTTGTAATTTCGTAAATGTAATTTCATAACGTTTTTTCGACGAATGTAATGGTATTCAATCAATCCTTCTTTTATTTCGTGGCACTCGATGGCTCGTAATGGAGCGCGGCAACTTTATACATTATAAGGAAAATATTTATTGCGTATCATTTATTATGCTTTGAGATTGATATATTATGATAATTAGGTATTATTTTACTATTGATTGAAACATTGAGGATTGAGATAAAATTAATAAACTTTTTCACATTCAGCTTTTGACAGTAGCAGTGTTGTTTGTGTCGTGCCAATTAATTTGCCACACAAGTACGTTTCTGAAAATTATAGCCTAGTTAAGTAGACAAAGCAACTAGTCTGAGCAACTATATTAGTTTTTGCATTCATTATTTCAGATTCCTAGCATTTACCAGTGATCAGTTTATATTAAAAATATAATAGTGCAATATTTAAAAAAAAAGGGCTGAACTTACACAACTTCCGCATTTGGCATTCGTTTCATCATTTTTTGTTATCAATACCAACTCTATTACACTGGAATAGAGCTACGATATTCGGTAAAACCCTTTTGAATTTTCATCTAGCAAATAAAATTGAACATACACATGTGACATGTATATCTATTTTCTGCATTTATTTCATATTTACGTATAATATAATCAAAGCTAATAGTACACACAAATTCCAGCTATACAATAAATTGTTTTTAATTCTCTTTCAGGTTTTCAGATTCACAATTTGATGCAACAAGTAATTCTAAAGTAACCGCATATATTTCAGAATTATATTATGAAGTCTGAATACCACGAACACGAACCATCAACTCTCAGGCCAACATTAAAGTTTGAAATTAGTTCTTGATTATTTCAATGGTGATGATGAGGTATTAGTTTTGGTATACAGGAGATAAATGGCAATGCACAATAATGTCTCTTAGTAGCACATATGAAGATAGTTTACTTGCGTTAGAGTGCAGCGAGGAGAGCGAGAAATTACCTGAATGCCTCCTGCGGTTACTGGATGATATAGATGTGAAAGAATCAGAAGCGCCAAATTCACTGGAAGATCTTGATGTAAATATAGTAGAGCTATCAACAGATTCAGGTGATATTGAGTATGAGGTGAGGATTGGAAATTCATCAGCTACAACTAATAAAGAGGGAACTTTTGTGAAGGAAGACCCTTTCAGGGAACGTAAAGTGTGGAATGCAATCAAAGGTGTCCCTGTCATTAACACCGGATATGGTCTCGTCCGAAGTGTTGTTTACCTTATATCAGGTAATAAAGAGGAGTCAGTTCGGTCAATCCCTCGTGCAATTGGTGGAGCTGCTGAAGTTGGAGTTTATGCAGCATCGGCGACAGTAGTTACTGCTGCTTCAATTGCTGCTTCGCCCGTTATTGTTGTTGTTGGTGCCACTGTTGCTGTTATTGCTGCAGGAAGTGCAATTAGTCAGGTTCTGGGTGGTGGTGGAGAGATGATTATTGATGCTTGCACTAGAAAGGGTACGAAGTAAAAAAATTATTAATTATTGAATACTACGATATTTATTACATACTTTATCAACCGAATGGTATCTTTGTGACATATAAATACTTTTTATACTATTTTTCCTTACAGATTATCTTACGGGGAACTCCGATGAAACAGAAAAACGAATTTACCACAAAATCGTGAGAGACGCGGCTGTAGTAGGTGCACTTTACTCAGCTGGAAGAGCAGCAGTATATGCCGCCAAAGGGAATAGTGATGAAGCCAGGAAAAGTATTAAGCACGCTGGTTTCAATGCGATCTCATCCACTGTTGGGGTAGCTGCTGGTGTTGGTTTAGCAAAAGTAGCCTCCAACGCAGCTCCTACTGTAGTCAAATCTGTGGGATCTCGTTGGTACTCTTGGTCCTCTGTTGGCTCCGTTTTTAGTAGTGGTCTTCAAAAAATAGGTCTTAAGTCTGCTCCAAAAGTTGTTTACATTCCACCGTCAGCCCCTACTATTTTAAAAGAAGCGTTTATTAAAATATTCATGTCCCCCACTACGAGAGGTGTGGTTTCATCAGGTTCGCAGCAAGTAGTAGAACGAATGGAGCTTTGTCTTGCCAAAGCTCTAAATTCGGAAGATTTCCGTACTTTACCTGTAGATCCGAAATGGTTTCGCAATTGTATTTCAACTATAAGCGGAGAACAAGACGTGTTTTTCATTCAAGTTAAAATTGAGTATGCCCTTAAATGTCTTATTAGAAGTGTCTTAAAGTTACGAGGGGCTGTGGAGGACATTATGATAGATTTAGATGACCAAATTGTGGCAGAAATACTTTCGGTAATTTCACACTTTTTTATATTGTAGGACTACTTTATTCATAACAATTTCTATTTAAAGATCTTTGAATCCTAAAAATGAGTGTAATATTATTTATAGACGGGCCAGGTTGTGTTGGTGCAGGCTGTCATCGCCTTAGCGTTTCCCAATTCAAGTGCACTTTCGTATGGACAACTTCTAAACAGAGTCACTGACATCGGAACTCGAGCTTTGATGACGTATTTAATTAATTTAGGTGACATTAAAACGGAACTGACGGCCGCCGTTGATTTCCCTGAATCATGTATGTGAGCGAGTTTATTTTGGACGCTTTAGAGGTCAACTATCAAAGAAAAGAAGTATTCTCTGATTTTTATGAACAAAACCTTGAGAGGGTTTTTCCGACCATTGGTGGGCATCGCGGTTCTGTTCATAGAAACTAGTAGCTCTCTGATTATAATTTATTATTATTAGTTAATTAATTTGGTTAATGCATTTTTTTAATTCCAGGTGCTTCAAAATACAAATATACATCGTCTGTTTCTCGGTGTCATCGACCCACGTTAAGTCTTTCTCCATGGGTGTGTACCGGAAAGCGAGTTTTGTGCCTGGATGGTGGTGGAATAAAAGGATTAGTCGAAATTCAAATTTTGGAAACAATCGAGTCATTTTTGAAAGATTCCGGAAATCAAAACCTAGTCATTAAGGATTGCTTCGATTACATAGGTGGTACTAGCACAGGTGGACTGTTTGCTCTGATGCTGGCAACTGGGCACACAATTAGTGATGCGAAAGGGTTATATTTTCAATTGAAAAACACAGTATTTAGTAGCTGCAAACCTCACGATGGGGGAAAATTTGAAAAGTTGTTGCAAGCGTGTTTTGGCGAAACGTCAAAGATGAAAGATATAAAAGGCATTAAGTAGGTTCTATAAAATTAATATTTTTAAAATTTTATCCAGGGATGTCCGATTTTTCCACAAGCTGTCCGTCTAATCTTTTTTTGTGTTGTTTCCTTGTGATTTTAATAGGGTCATAATAACCGCAACGTCTGGAAGCGTTGATCATCTAAACCTGGAATTGTTTACAAATTACTGTGAGAAGACGCAAGATGAATTAATTTGGAAAGTTGCTAGAAGAACTTGCTCAGCGCCCGGATATTTTGACCCAATGCAAGAGGATGACGGTCGTCGGTTCTATGATGGAGGGCTTGTTGCTAATAATCCCACCAAGTCTGTCATTCGACGTATTGAAGTATGCTGACGCTATGCATGATGCTTTCGTGGTCTTTTAAATTACACTCGTATAAAATATACCAGTATCAGTGTATTTTGTGTATAATTTTATTTCACATCGTTTGATCCTCTATGAATTAATAGGGCGAAGTTAGAAACGGTGTGATTATTTCTATTGGAACTGGAACATTTCAAGATAGGGGTCGCCCTTTACCAAATGTTAGAAATGATCTTGCTGGTCGACTTGCTATGCTGTTTAAAGGAGATTTAGAAGAACTATTCAAAGTTTTCGTTAATCAAGTGAGTCCCAAAGATAAGTCTTTATATTTTTTAATTCTTCTTTGTAAATGCATATACATGTACATGTACAAACAGCGTATTTTTCGAAATTTTTTAAGGTGACAAAAACTGATGGTGAAGTTGTTGACGAAGCTATATTTCTCAGTGAATTGGCGAATTGTTACTATTTCCGTCTGACCCCGATATTACCTGAACCAATCGATTTAGATGAGACTGATAATCATAAAATAATGAATATGCTGTTTCACGCACAGGCATATTCCAAAGAAAATCAAAATATTTTACGAGAAATCGCACATC
The DNA here is from genome assembly GCA_949802685.1 of Dicyrtomina minuta. Taxonomy (NCBI): domain Eukaryota; kingdom Metazoa; phylum Arthropoda; class Collembola; order Symphypleona; family Dicyrtomidae; genus Dicyrtomina; species Dicyrtomina minuta. The sequence continues at coordinate 74,192,445 of OX461808.1, read as the reverse complement.
TTATTAGCAGTAAGTAAATGCGCCATCAAAATTATCTGACAAAGGTATACCTAACCTATACTGTGGCCTATTATTATTATTATTATTATTATTATGCAGGGTTTTATTCATTGAGTAGGTCACATTGATTTATACATAGACAGTTTAGTCACAGAGGCTGTTTAAACTAGACCGAAAAAAGTATAAGTAATTTTAGTGGACAGCCTATGCCTATATAATTAGTTAAAAATACGTTGCAATATGACTTTTGGAGTTTATTCTATAATTTATGTGTATACATTGTTATTTTTAGTTGTTATTAGTAAACTTAATTTTATTTTTCGTTGAAGTACTCTTGTTTAGCAATTAAGACGTTGATAAATGATAAATATAAATCAAGACTTTCATTTACCGGTGTAACTTATGTTTATTATACCTTAAATATTAACTGATTACACATTGTGTTTATTTTATTATATATTTCCCTACTAGGGAATGGAAATTTGCTACCTTGAAATTTTTTGCTACCCGGGCATTTGCTACTCTTTCTCACTCACAAATCTTGGACATTTGATTTTGATTCTCATTTACACAAAAAAATCGTAGCTAAGTACACATCGCTCTTAAGAATACCCGCACACATTTTAATTTTCGTTAATACAAGGTGTGTATAAACTACTTTAACAATGCCTTGTTTTCTCGGTGTACCCACAAAAAATTGTACTTGCACGCGCTAGCCATGGGTACGGGTATCACAAATCCTTGGTATGTGAGAGGGTAGCAAACGTCCGTCAACTACCCTGCTAGATTCATAAGAATTTATGCTTTCAATAATTAAATAATTAATAAAGGATGCATGTATTGCAATGCTTCGTGATTTATTTGTAATGTAGAAAGCGAAATTGATTATTATTTTGAATCTACATTGTAACCTGCAGTTATTACATAATAAAACTACATATTCCTGCACCGCTACTACATACGTGTATGGTAGCCACCACAAACTTTGAGGTATAGTGCATTTGGCGTTAGAAGTGGCACAGTAAAATGATATAGAATTATAAGAAATCTCTCGTTATGAAAGTTACTCTACAATAATTATTACGTTTTGATAGCTTGCTACATTATGCTATTTAATTTCGTCGGCAACATGAAAAAATATGCTTCATTCGATTTTTACTATCTGGATTAATTACAACATGAACATAAAGTGGTTATTTATTCACACGGTATCAGTGGGAAGGATTAGGAGCATTACAATAATGAGACCGTTAAGTCAACCGGCTATACCGAAGATACAATATTTCATGTGAGTGAAATTAAATATGGAGCAATGTATTATGAACTTATACTTAACAAATCCTTTAGTCACAAATAACGAAATCAATATGATATACAATATCTGCCGAGAATTATATTCGTATGTATTTATTTATATAATTATTGTTTACTATGGTACTATGTATTGTGTTTTAAATTGATATAAGAGATCTGCTGCTATAATTTTAATAAGTAAAAATAAAAATTGGCGACATGATACTTTTAGCCGAAACAGGATACAGCGTTGAAAGCGCATTGCTTCCAGCGTGATCGCTTTACTTCCCTGTCATTCTGCTCCTGCAATTTACTTAGAATCAACAATTTTCTTGCCAAGTTAACCGCTGGAATCAGTTCATCTTGGCCGTTCTCAACGACTGAAGAAGCTCCCTGAAAGTACAATGTAGAATATAATTTATAACCTTAATAACAGACAACAAACAAACTCTTATTTCAGCCTATTATACATATTTATGAGATACGAGTAATTGAAAACTTAAATCTCAAATTCATAATTTGAAACAGTTAACTCACCAATTCCGAATCCGGATCGTCATAAACAGGTTTGCTGAGAGCCACATGAAGTAACGTAACTCCTAAAAGAAATATGGATATCTTGTACATCTTGTCTCGAGTTTCCCCGAAGAATATTGAACTGGATGTCTGTAGATAAAATAAATAACAGAATTTTAAATTCAATATCTGAACAGTTCCTATTCTACAATGCCCCAGTTTCTAATAGGATACAGTTTGTTGGCATGTTACCTACATATAGCTAAAATTATTCGAAAATGTTGCAAAAGCATTTCTTAATACGAATCAATTTGCAGCAGTTTTTTCACTTTCAGCTTTACCAATAAAATGATTTTAATAATACTTTTTTTTTCTCAAATTAATTTTTCCTAATTCCAAGCCGCCTCCCTAAGTACTTGCCACAAAGCCCCTTTTTATACTTGTGAAATAAAAATGTACGAGTTCTTAAATTATCAGCAAGATTGTAGAAAATTGAGAGAAAATCAATGCCACTGGTTGGGATTGGGAGCTATGTGAGATTCCAGGATTTTTTCAGTAAGTACCCGTTGTGTATTCGTTATTTGAAATCAGGTTTTATTTTGTAATATTTTGTAATATAGCTTGATACGATAATAAAGTTAAATTCGAACTTGGCAAAAAATTTAAATAATTATTCACAATAATAATGCGAAACTGTTAAGCTTCGATCGACTGTAATCCAGTTTTAAAATTATTAGATTCTATTATTATTACGTCTGATAACGAATAAAAAATAAATTCCTCTTGAATTTTTCCAGATACTGTGTAATATTGTAAAGTCGTACTTAATAAATTACCTGCGATTTCTAATTCTTACAAAAAAGAACTATATTTCTTTTTAAACTAAAAGAATTTTTTACTATTATGCAATTTATTTGGGCAAACGCTAAAACTTAAGAGATGATTGTGAAAGACAACTCTTTCTCTCAGGTTTTCGTGTTCTATTTAATTCTCGACAGAATTCCGGGCGATTCAGGAGTTTCCAGTACCTTTGCTCGCCTTTAGTTTCTGTCAACTAAATTATTGTGTCTTCCAGACGGGGATTTTATATGAATCAAAAGATTTTCTACCGAATCAGAAGCTGTATAATATGACGGGGTACTCGATTTTGAACGCTTACTTTTGGAATTGGAATTCCGAAGGAAATCAAATGAAATTAACTTGTGTGACTTGCGATTCACTTCCAATTCCAGTGTTATCTGTCCCTACCCGCATACCTCTACTGGCCTACAGTACTTAACCTTTTCCTTTTATTCCACTGGAATTACCCTGGAGGCTCCTGACTTCGCAAAACTAATACCTTTCCTCCAGGTTTATAGTGTTTATACAGTTGGATATACTGAGGCTATGGATGGATACCTTGCGATCATGTCATATTATTCTCTTGGCGGATATCGTTGCGCAGCAGCTCACACTTATACCAAAAATATCTACAACAACAACAACAGCAACGAGAACGGCAAAACGTTACTTCGTTCGTAGAATCAACTTACGCCAGGCACCAGAATCCGAAAACCATATAGAGATCTAAAACCTATACCTAACCAAAAGAACGCGGACGCCACAAGCTAAATTAGAGTTCTTCACCCACCACAGGAGTATTATATGAGTACAAAGCCGGGTAACCGTCAAGTAACCATTCTACAAGTTTTCTACAGAAAGTCCAAACATGTTCCAAAGAGTCACGGGTAAATAGCTAAATCATTTTTATTTCTACACGTTCCACGTTCCACCCTCACTACGCCACCATACTGCCACGAATAATTATATAAAACTTTGAGGATTAAATTATTTTTTACTATTATATAATGACATTTTTATTTGAGTCATTGCATCGCTTTTACTCCGCTAATGATCCGCTAGCCTCCTGGAATTTTGGAAACTAAGGATCGAGGGAATGGAAAATCTAAATAATTATTACAATAAGAGCATTGCCAGTTTCCTTCCAGGACCTACTTAGGACGTATGTATATTTTGGACACCATATTTTCAGTTTGAATTTGAATGTAATAAACTACAATGCCAAGATTTTCGGGGTTTAATTTTGATCAAAATTCCAATATTTCACTTAAATCATTTGCTAGGTCTGTTGGAAACGAGTTTTAATTATTTTTGAAGATTTATTTAGTTAGTAGCGGGTGTGAGATCGTCGATGTGGAACCTTTTGATGTATTTTAATTTAACTTATGCAATCTTCTATATACCTCTACCCCAACTCTAAAATCTGTAAAGGCTGTGCGGCTTGGCTGTGTAGGTGATTCCTTGCAATGCATGCGAGTGAAGTTATTGATAATTAAACGGATTTTCGGGTGGTGCTGTACTAATCAGTCATAACAGCTCACTTACTGTCAGAGCCACCCCCTATACTGATATATCTATAATAATACTCTTACATTTGAAAATGTACATAGTACATATTATGTAAAATTAGTAAACTATGAAAATTTATTTGACTAATTATAAGAAGCATTTGAGTCAGTATCACATACTAATCAAATCAAAAGCCTTTTGGAGCTACATCATCAACCCAAACCACACTATTTGGTGTATGCCTTCCTACACAACATGCCCACTCGTCACTAGTCAGCAAAGGTAGAGGTAAACGAACAGGGAAAATTCTTTCAAAGTCAAGTCAACAAAGCGAATAACACAGTCTGTAATTTTAGTTTCGTCTTCCAAAGCTCCAATTTCGGTTTCGGTTTGGATGGTGCTGGTGCGCAAGCAATGATGTGATATGTCATAATGTCCTTAATGATTTGGGGGTTGTAGGAGCTGACGATGAGGCATCCAGCTCCATCTCCAGAACCAGGACCCATCTTTTACTTAACTATAATATGTGTAAATGTAAAACCAACTTTTCATAGTCGGTTGCACTAATTGTAATTGAAGGTTCTCGGGCTTCATTTCTCGGGTTTTCCTACATATTGTAGAGATGTACTTACATATAATACAACTAGGAGAGAGTACCCGAGAGACAGTGCAGTGGCAGCCCGAGACCATCTCGTCGGTTTGTATCTCTTTAATTGCATGATGAAGAGCGCACTGGACAAGGACGAGGGTGTAGTAAATTCCTGGAATCCTACGTCCTACAGAAGATGGATTTCATTTCGTTATCATTATAATGAAACTATCAGTATCTCATACCGTCAACGCATTTCTCCGGATCCGGAGAAGGAACATATGGACTAGGAGAGACCTGAAGGAGGGAATGGAGTGTGACTGCTACACTACTCGTCTCCGTCTTATTCTCGATGATGAGTCGACTTCTGCTTCATCAAGCAAGAAAGAAAAAAACAACAAAGACCGACAGAGTAGTTCCAACTCTTCATTTGTCAAAGACACAGTGTTGAGCCACGGACATAAATTGAAGTTGTCCATCATTTAAAACTCGCCCTTCCTTCATTGTCTCTCTAGTCATCAGAGTTGGAATCGGGGCTGAGACAATACACATTAATAAGAAGGATATAACCCAAGTCATATCATTCTGTCATCCTTATCGTGCGTCAACAAGAAAATATTATTGGCCATAATCCTCAAAAAGCGAAAATATCAATTTCATACCACGCTTTAATTACTTTTAATTCGTTGGACAGAATCCTACCTACGTAACTATTAGCGCTATATCAATCTTATTGCTGGCTTTGACTTTTAGAAATTGAGACATGTTGATTCCACAACTCTAAAAACCGAAAACCAAAACATACTAAATTATTACTTAGGTACTTCATTTTTGACTTTGTTTTTTACAATTGTTACAGCTCTGTCGGTGCTTCCTTATCAAATAAAAGTCACATCTCTCAAAAAACAAAAATAACAAAATCTGACAAAAGAATCAAGAATGACTGGGAGAAAAAGCTCAGTTTGTGGAAGACTCAAGCACAAAACAGCCATTATTTCTTGGCTCATGCTGGCAATTGTGACGGGCATTGGTGCCTATACTATGCCCATCAATATCAAGTACCCTGTTTCTGACTCCATGTTGCAGGCGGGTACGTCTGTAAGTTAAATAATAGTTAATTCAATTTCAATTCAATTACTTTGGCATTTTTTAATAAATTTTATAGCAGCTTCAATTTATGATCATCATCTTTATTAATAGTTTTGGATTCCGATATTGTAAACATTCGTAAATAGACCGACTTACAGAGATCGATCATCGATCATACGTCATCGTATGTTCTATCTGCTTCCTACTCTCTACTTACTGTTTATGATCTTGACCGTGGTGTCTAGCCGAAAAGTACCTCAGGGTGAATCAATTTGACCATTTTTTGAGGAACGTTTGGACACCCCACAAAACTATTATTTTTGGGCCACACAAACCAGTTTAAGTTTATAATCAAGAAAGTTAAAACCCATTAAGGTTTTAACTTTAAATTTAATTATATGAGACACAAGAAACTATACATAGTGCCAGAAGTTTGGCACATTTCAAACTCTATTCTATTCTATCTATTATCGCTTGTAAGTTTATTTTTTCTTTTTTCCAAGTGATACAAAACAAAATAAATAAGGTTTAGACAACCCGTCAGCTCGTTATTCACATCAAAGTATTCCCGAAAAAAATGTGTCCAATAACTGACTCACCTTGATGTGTAATTCATCTACTAGGAACCCCCATGCCCACCCATGACCAAAAATCCCAGGAGCGACGATAACTCGTTAAAAATTGACGCGTAGGTCAAATTTTATACTGTGAGGAAGGTAATTTAAGATAACAGAAATTAGAGGTTGACACAAAATATGTGTAAGAGTTCAGATATCATAGGAACAATACTATAAAAGTAGTGTAAAGGTAATTATTACGATAGCCCAAAATTTTTGTTAACAGTGTCAAGATTGTAGTCAGTGCTAATAATTATTTTGTTGCTGGCTTTGAGAAAAATCTTTTGAGGGTTGAATTGAGCTCGCAGTGGAAATGGAACCCGAACCTAGAATGAGGACGTCATATATTATTACTCACCCACCTGGAGCTCTCCTTTAATGACAAAGTAAAGGAGAAATGAGAAAAATGAGTATAGTTTCCTTCGTGACTATAGCGCTCTGTCATCTAAATGCGAATTTCGATACTTCAAAAGGGAAATCATCCCGTCTATATTACTGTATCTTAACTTCTTGTCTCATATCTGCTGGTCTGGGCATCTGATGACAATACAATGCCGCCATGGCATAGCTCTGTCACATGTAATAATAATTGTTATTACAAAACAAGCCTTTATACCACCCCATGTTTCCCTTGTACAAGGTTACAATTACGTCGTTCTTTGGATTTTGCTTTAAGGACTTAATATTATATATTATATATAAAGGGAATGAATGAGGTTGTTGGTTCTTGGGTTACGACTTCATGACGATCTGTCTTAATTATCACAACACTGATGAAGTCTCCATCTCAAGTTCTATAAAACTTTTTGAGTTTCGAGGAAATAATACAGTCAAGAGCAGCAGCTTTGGTGGAATTTGAAACGGGCTAATTGTATTTCACCCCTATATACCACCGTTTTCCCCCTTTCATATATGTAATATATGTTGTCAGGGATTTCCCTTCTAATTAGCAGCTCAGGATTACACATTAGAATTGCACACATTTTAAGGAATTATAAGAGGAGGAAGGAGAAACCAAGGCCCAAACCGAAGTGTGGGCGAGTGGTGTGGTTTATTTTTCGTACATATAACTTACATGACGCAAGAACAATACATAGTGTTCACTTGTATAGTAATTCATGAACTTTAATATGTAATAATAAAAGGAGGTCTCTCGATGTCTACATTATTATGAATTTCAGAACTTAGCCAAAAGGTCAGCTTCCGTTATAAACAGATATATTTTGCAATCTTTTCGACAACGAGACCCTGAACAAGAGCTTCTGGACCCTGTTACTGGAGCGAGAGGGCGATTCATGGAAACTCCAGTGAATGTGAATAGTGGGGAACTCAAATACCTTCCCCCCATCCTACCTGACAGCATCATTAGCGCGACCCCTCTCCCTTATGTAATGACAGCTTAAAATGTATTATTACTATAGTATAAATGGAGAATTCATATTCAGAATAATGCTTAATAATTTTGTCTATATTTGCAGGTTAGCATGGAGCGTCGAGGACCTAAACTAGATCGGAGGACGTATGTTCGTTGCTACTTTAACGCTGTCTCCTGTTTTTGAATGGAATAGTTTTGCGCTTGTGTTGAATTATCGCAACACGTGGACGTGTAAAATTGACAATTATTGCTGTGATTACTTTTAAAAAACTATATACCTATTTAAAATTTAATTTAACCTACTTAACCCAACACCCAACCCAGGTGATTATAATTTCTCTAGTCTCTTCGCTTTTTCATGTGATCCTATTTATTAGTTTGCAGATATAGACTTCCCAGTGCACAAAAAATATAGATATTATGATTATGTAAGATAATTGGTCATCAGTGTGACATAATTTATTTTATCGAAAATAAAATACTAAATTTATTATGAGTTCATGCCATGAAATTATCGTGTTTTTTTGCTTTCTATACTATAGCTCATACGCGTATAGTATATTCTATAGTGTCTATAGCAGTGCAGTTAATAGTACAGCACAAAATTATAAGGAGAAAGCAAATACGTAGTATCAGTGTCTATAGGGGCCGTTCTTCCCCTGCAGTCTGGGGTTCCGTGAGACTGTTTTTACACCCCCACAGCGCAGCAGTCATATCATGCCATTTAATGAACAGGAACGGAGCGGAGGTACCTACCTAAGTACCTAGGTAGGTTATGAACAAAAATGTTGTCTACTTAATGAAAAAAGGTCCGACGCATGTAGTATAGCTTACTTGGATCCTACTAAAGATGATGAAATAGAAAGAATTCAAATAAACAATAGTAATTAATTATCGAGAATTTCTGGGATATTTTATTGTATATGAAAATGGTAAATTGTCATTTTATTTGTTCGGATTCTGGATCAAATGAAGATCATACAAATTATTATAGTATATCAATTTTATCCATAGGATTCCTAATCCTCTGCTGTTCGGATTTTTGAAATGTTCTTAATTGTTTTATATTTACTCCAGTATTAACTAATAACTAATAACAGGGTTCCATAAGCCATATAAATCAAAATCAAAAGCAATACAAAATATTTACAATAAAAATTGTCATAAACGCAACACAGCAAAGAAAACAAAATCACACATCACAATAATACAATTTGAATGATATTTACGATATACTGTCTTGTCTACAAACTAATATAAATCTAATAAGGCTAAGATTATTACAATTAATTAACTTATAAGTATTAACTTACGTATTTATTATTAATTTGTTAAAGCTACGCTCACACTTGTATTTCCATTTTCCACCTCCACACACTTAAAAACTCCATTCAATACACATATGGTGGAGATTCACATTTTCGACGTATAGATTACAGTTGTAAAATTTAAAAATTAAAATAGTAAACTAACATAAAATGATATTAATATCGTTTAAAGATTTTGTGTGTGTCCTACACCGATCCTCCAAACATGTCATTTTGTAGCTGTATACGTTTTGCTATATGGCTGCATCGTACGTACAAGCATACTTCCATGCTGGAAAAAATAATACTGAACATTGGTAGCATGATGGTTTGGTTTCAATTTGAAAGCCTACATTATTATGTAGGTACCTACCTAAATAATATCCCCGCCGTACATTGGTGTATAGCTATTCTCTGTCTCAAAAATCAACGTTGAATAAAACTATATGCATGCTGGAAATGGGTCGTAATCGTAATTTACATTATATCATTCAAAATAAAAATATTTATTACAGCAAGAAACAACTAGCAAATTTTTTTAAGTACACTTATTACAATGTGATGGTAGCGTTTAGTAAAAATGTCCCTGTTTATTTAGTTATACAAATAATTATAACAATAAATTCATATGCTTACTTCTTAATCATCAATACTTATTTAGCCTAAACTTATAATTTTCTTACTGCGAGTGAGTATATGTATAGTTTTGGTCTAAAGTTATTTGGTACGTTCTGTTCCCTAAAAATTGTTTTCATAAAACAACCAGTAAGTACGATATGTAACAGGTAAAACGATACATTTCGTCCCACCTTCGCACATATACTTTATTTTTATTTGGTTTGTTCATACTCTGCATTGCTTGCATTACGTTTACATCTTCGTTTACGACTACACTGCACTAACACTATTATATAATTGGTTCGATCGGCTCACTATACATGATTTGTTGTTATTAGTGCAATTACTATAGATTACCGTACTTTAGTTTAAACAGCTATAGGTATACCTTCTAATAACCATATAATTGTGCATCGTAGTTTCACTGTATAAAACACAAATACATAATATACAAAATAGTCACATAATGTTAACAACAAAATTATTAGGAAATACAAAAAAGTACTTGTATATAGGAACGACACGTTTAAGTATAATAACAACGATATAAAGACACAAAAAAACAACAAAAAACAAAATGGGTAAAAATATTTTAGGTATATATATAACTAGTTATATCTAAAAATATACCTTAAAAAATAATTCTAATTCGTAGGAATGGTAGGAATAGTGATGTTAGGAGTATTACTGGAATTACTGTGATGACAATGTGGGCAATGCTGACAGATGATACAGTTGCCGAGTCGTCTTCGTAAGACAGATTTGAATTTCAATGCTTGACCTAATTTCATTCCCATTCCTAATAGATGTTCCTCCGTAATGAGGGGAAGACCAGAGCCATCAATTGATTGTGATCTGAAAGCCTGAAAGGATTGAAACATACCAAAAAAATGAGTATATGTAGTATAATAATTTAACATGTTCCCCATAATTCCAAATGAAATCCAATATAGGGCTTCCTCAAGTATTCAAAACATGCACAAACAAAACTCATCAAACTGCCATCGCATCAGTTAGAAACTATAATCCCTGCATAAAAAGTCTTAGGATTAGCTTATTTAGCCTGCGCCGGTGCCGGTATCGGTATCTACGTCGCCTAAGTATATATGACCTCAAGATGAGATTCACATCGCATCAACTTCATCGCATCCACAATCGATACATGGATGCGGTAAGTAGATAATTGGCTAATTGAATGTTTACCATCAATTAAAAAAGCGCAGTCAAGTGCACACGTAGATATACATCCCATACATGTACAGACACGAACATGATTGACAATGCAGGAACTTCTATAGACTTTTTCGAGGCTCATTTTTCCATTCCCGACGCCGAACCAAACCTACCTATCTTACATACCTAAACTTACACTTGACGCTAGTTCACTATTGTAATTACAGCTTGACCTCGCCAAAAGAAAATACCAACTCACACGCGCTAAGTCACTTTTTATTATTCTATCTCCATGTTTCATCTTTAATCTCTTAGAATTTAGAACCCGTGTTATATTCATTTAATACAAAATGCACTGCTGAGTACACATACTGTACGTGCAACTAGTTCATATGTATGTATTCAGTTAGCCCGAGGAATATAGCAATGCATACATGCCGTGAATGCATGTACGTGGGGGTGGAGAGGAAATTTCAAGGGATTTTTCAATGACTGACTGAGAAAGGCAAGTCAATGTCAAGAGAAGAAGAAAAAGAAGAAGACGACGACGTCGACGTCGAGGAAGATGAGGAAAGGATTTTGTTGATACAACCAACGATAAGATAATAATGAATAAAGTGCTGAGTGATTTTATTACATTTATTATCGACTCTCTTCTAACGTGATGATCTCATTCTCATAAAGTATCCCGTGCATTATCATTATCATATATAATGCATCATTGAGCGCTAAACGGACGGTTCATAGAGCTCAGCGTTCATACTTGGAGCAAGATCACTGATCACACACTCTTCCTACAACTCCTAGAAAGACATACTATCCCTACAGTGTGGACAGATAAACATACTACTTGAAGGTAGGGGTCTACCCGTCTACCTATATGTACCTACCTACATAATATTATATTTTTTAACTGGCTGTCATCGCGATGTCATGTCAGTGGATGTGGTGGATCGTCGTCCAAGACAGAACCAGAATATTTAAGAGGAGACATGAGAATAATGGAGTCATAAACTTCAATACTTCAACCTTATTAGTGTAAAGAGATATATCCATCCATATAGATGACCGGCCGTACAGTGTTAACGCGGTGCGTATGCAGCTAAATGTTTGAAGCTCTTTATGCTTTTAGAGTCGAATAGATATAGATATATGACTTGTGACTTGACTTACCTCAGCATATTCTTTGCAGAGATCGATAGAGGAAACAAAGCGACAAACGTCATCCACACTCCAATTGAGAATTGCCGTGACTTCTTGGGAGGAACAACAATTGGAGTCTTTTTTACTGCTCGTCCCATTTTGATTAAGATGATTATTTGTATTATTATTTGGAGTATTGTTATTATTGTTATTATTAGTGAGGTCTAATGGTGTCTGATGATATTTCTTGAGGTCAGCTGAGCGAACCAAATGTAAAAGAGCTGTTGTCGATGACATGTCAATTAGGGATTGCTTTAGAAAACGATTATTCTCCAATGTTTGTCGATTGAACATCGTCGCTGGCTGCGGCACCGGTCTGTTCCATTATAAAAGAAAAGAAAAAGAAGACATTTTCACATTAGGTTATGTAATACTAATCTATTCACAGATCAAGTCGCAGGTGAACATGCAGTCACCAACTCACAATTTATTATGTACTTACATGCCTAATTTTTCATGAATTGAAGTACCTACCTAACTTTATATTATGTAAAAAATATCCTTTAATTTATTTAACTCGAATAATCTCAGTTAGAAAGATATCGTAATTTGTACGAGCTGTCTTCCCATTACTAATGTAACCTGCAAATTATATAATTGGCTCCATTATACAATTTCAGAAAAAGCTTTTTATCTTCAACTCACTGATTTTAATGCCATCATTAAAATCAAAAAATTTACTTACAGAAAATTTAGATGCACTTGGGAGTAGAGTGTTGTAAAATTTATATTGTTAGTGCTAATCTTAAGTAAGAATATTACTATCAATTATTATTTTATAAAAATGATACCAAAGGGTATACATGCATCAAACTAAACATTAAACATTCCAGAATACGTTTTTAGGTCATCTCTCGGGCTGCCTGCCAGCCTACCTTAAAGTTCTACACCAAAATCTACGAGATTGCTGAAGTGCCTTATACGTAGATATATATATGTCTGTTGTAAGAACATAATATACTATACTATCAAATGTTATAAAACTCATCGAATTTCAATTTCAATGAAAAATAGTACTACAAAAGGGACATAAAAGATGCAGTAGCAATAGTATTGAGTGAACATATCTATCTATCTAAATCTAATCAAGGTGGGAAAAATGAAAAAAAAGGAAATGGTTTTAGGGGAGAGGAAGAAAAATGTCTGTGTGTGTTGAAAAAAAGGTGAAAATGGAATTACGGTTCAATAGGGAGATGATTGTATTTAGCAGCAAGACTCCGCATGAAGTCAGAGTAATTGCGATGATGAGGTGGTGGTGGAGAGCGTTTAATTCCAATTTCAGAGTCACTCTGAACTGACTCACTTGGACTTGATCTCTCAGCTTCTTTCCTTCGTCTTTTATTTGGTTTCTCATTCAAATTCAATCCACTTGAATTATTCGTTGTCGACGACGTTTTCTCATCATCCTGTCCATTCTCAGCTGTAAACATGAAAAACATCCAGTATCAAACATCTGAGAGTATATGTAATAACATAACATGTAACATATATACAGAAACATACATAAAGTCTAAAATATCAAATCCTCACACCTGAAACCCACATATTCGTGGCTATATCAGTATAGATATATATTAATTATATATCTATTATAGCCCTCTATGTATTTACAATCAAAATACTTGAAAATCCTATATAAAGCTAAACTTTATCTGCTATATCTACTTACTACCTGTATGTACTTCGTACCACATAGAAAACCATTAAGTTGCGTATAATGTTAATGTGGTGAATACTTATACATCCATCTACTAAAAACATGAAAGGCCGGGAAAAAAAGAACAAACATGATTTGCACATTTTTCACTGCTATTCATATAAAATCTGTGGAAAATTATTGTTGGTAGCCAGAATGACCCAGCATTTTCCATTCCATCAAAGAAATCTTAAAACTCAAGAAGTAAGTGTGAGTGAGTTGACTTGAGTTTGGTTCTCACTACTAGTTAAGTCAGCTCTCTGCAACTCTTTTACATTTTTCACTTTAGACTTTGAAGTCGTCGTGGTTCATGTTCAAATATCTATATAGTATTTTTATACTTACTCATTTTTTTATGATTTTATTTTTCTGAATATCTTTCAGAATTTTTTGTGTAACCAACAACAGCAGCAGCAGATAACAACAGAACAGAACGAAGACTCTTATGGGGGACTTTGGTTTATAAATTATAACTAATTGTAAGACTCTACAATTTTTAGTATATATTCTCGTATTCATTATTATTAAATAATATTTATATGCATAATACATGTATGTCTCTTTCTTATCGTTAGAATAAGGAAGCTGTTTACATATGTATACCTATTAGTATTAATAATATAATGTCCTTTGTATAATCAAAAATTGGATCTTGGAATTTAAATTATCTGTACATTTTGTCTACCCTTTTAAGCACCACTTACAAGAACAAAATTTCTATGCACTACTATATGCATCTCTGCCACCGGCTACTAATTTACTACAGATGTACTATATGATATTTAACTTTTCCTAAAATGCGGCGTTTTAAATTGAACTGTATTTTTGACGGATATCATTAATTTTAAAGGACCAAGAATTGCCTTAGGATTTGAGCTTCTACATACAAGTATGCATGCCCCTGAATTTTCTCATACATTTTTCTCCTTAACAGGGCAAGGACACAACAGGGCGATAATGACAACGACACACAGAGTAATGCTGGTGCAATGCAATATGCGTCTCATGATCATGACCAAATCTATCTAAAGTACCAACGCATGTCACCCCTCCACACCGCTTCCGACAAATTAGAAAGATTCACACAGCAGAGGCACTATTATAGCGAAGAAAAAAGAGGAGTCCATCCCGTCCCGAAAATTACCTTCATTAAAAAAATGAAAGAGAAGAGGTGATAACCACTAAACTAAGCTAAAGCTAAAACGGACGAGACATAATATAATAATATATATTCACCAACGACCAACAGCAACTACAATTTGAAGATCCAAAGATTTTGGAACGCTCTTCTGTCATAAATTATGAATTATTTTATGTAAGTAGGTACTTTCTTTTAGATGGCACAAAAAATGAAAAAAAAACCCGGGTGAACCTATTTTTAGCTGGGGGTATCAATATTTAAATCCAGCCTTCGCAGTAATTACTTTTAGTTCTATATAGAATTAAATAAATTAGTTTCGTTACAGATTTAAGTTCCCAAATTTTTAAACCATATAGTTTCTTAAAATTACGATAGAATATGCAACACGACAATTTATTATTCTTGTTACTCATCGGTTTTGATTAAAACGCTATGAAAAATGCAATTTTTTTAGACGTTAAATTATAGTTAGTTAAACATGACCGTGATTATCAAAGCCTAATGTATTTTCTGTATTATATTAACCTTCTTTTTTTTAAATCTACAATATGATAATCCCAATAACACTAATCGTGATTCACTTCACAAATATGTCGTGTATGTTGTTTAACCTCTATAAATAATTATATTAATTTTTTGTTACATTCAAGATTTATAAATATATTTAATTCCTTGAAATCCTTACACAAAAGACTATTCTTCCCCAAGTACAATTCAATGTCATAAAAACAATTAGGATTATTATGAAAATCTCAAATCCAATTTGATTCCCGTAACCAAATGGCTTCTTTTTTCTGAATATGTACTGCAAGTTGTATTTAAATACCTGTAATTGTTTTGTGCGAGCCTCAAAACATTCTAATATCAATTTAGGGAGAAAGGAAAAAACTTAAGTACCTACCTACATACGCACACTGATAGCTATTTGGGAAATACGTGTAGCGTAATATTAGAAAACTAAATTTTGTTTTTTTTTCTCCAAAAGAAAAAATAAGGGAAAAGAAAATCCATTAAATTTAAATACTTATTTCAGTAAATACCTCTGTATTATAAGTAGCGTTATAAATTAAGTGGGAGCAGAAAGACTTCTGTACCGGTAGTTGATGGGCTGGTCCTTTGGGTTTTGGTAAATCCCAATCCCAACAACTCAAAGTCACTAATACGAAAAGTCTCATCCATCATTGTGAAAAATGAAATTGAGCAAACTACATATATAGGAACATGGACGCTAAATACGCTCCTGTCCTGCTTCCTTTTAGCCACACTATTGTTACACATATTCCCTGCGCAGTAAATTGTTAACTTGAATATACCAATGGTTGTTTTGTTAATAGTTTGACTTCTTCTATATCTTTCCGCGCGTATATATAGTCTGGATTAGATCTGGACGGATGCGGATAATAATGACACGATATATGTAGTGGTGGACCGTGGATGGACAGCTCATGAACGAAGAACGATGGACATGAACAACATCCCACCGACGCGACGCGACGCGACGACCGAATGAATGATGATTTAATGATAATAAATAGTAATTCAAATTCAATGTTAAAAATTACAATTACTCAGAAGAACTGACTCATGCTAATAGCACATCCCATCACCCTGGCCTGGTCTGCCTGTCCACGACCGCATACTGTCCATCGCCGCTCGTAATTCTACTTCTGCCCTCGTCTCGTAAAAAAATGTTATTTTTATCATTATAATATTCTTCAACTTCTTTTTCTTTCTTTTCCTTCTGACACCATTATTCACTGAGTCATATCATCATTTTTTTCCCTAACAGTTTGTGCATTATTATTACCTTCTACTAATTCCATACTAATAATAATTCTAATCCTATAAATTCAAAGATGGAAACGAAAACATATTCTAGAGTACAAACAACATACCATACCAATGTCAGACAGAGCATTTTGTCGTCATTTGATAACAATTTCAAATGCCCTGTCCACGTCGTCGTCGTCAGCACTATTTGTCATTCATAATATTCTCTTGGGATTACTTACATTGTGTGCATGGCTCATGAATGAGGATGACTGGGACAATAAATGTAAAATAATAATAACATGTGACAGAAAGTATATATATACACCCATTGCATTGGATTGGATTAGACTGAATTCGAGACTGCAATCATTCGGTGATTAATTTTTCTCACAATCGAATTCAATTTCAAACCTTTTTATATACTTAAGGTATTATTCTCAGAAGACACCCATGGTCATACCACACAGCTTCAAGACTTTTTGTATTTATAATCCTCACAATACATTTTTACTTTTGACCGATGCGATGTGGATAATTACAGAGACAGAGCTGAACTCAAAAAGCTAAAGCTATATAAACTTTTCATGTCATCACGTACGTCATAGTAGCACGTCAAGTACAATCAACGTCAACACCAGTAGCACACCAACACTATAACACCACCAACCCCAGCACCTACATCACGAAAAAACATCAACAGAGCCCGCAACAAAGGGCCGAGAGAATTTTAAATAATCCCTATTTAATCCTCATACTTTGATTTCAACTTTAGTTCTTTTCCGATTAAGATATAAGAAGTCATTGATTATACTTTAAATAGTTTTAATCCTTCGCGTTTCCAGTGCACCATATATGATTGTTAAACTGTAGTCTGTAACGTCCCTTGTAACACATGCATAGCGACAAAAGTATTTAATTATAATTATTTTCGTTGGTATCTATACTTTCTTATGCAGGAAGGTATAGGTAGGCACTTCTATTTCTGAACATTGTAAATTATCAGAAAAAAACTATGTATCTCCTACTATTTAAAGTATCTTATTGGCTTCCCATGCTCATTACCCAGGTCTATGTATAATTACAATTATTATTCATCTAGGCATCTACATAAATAATAATAGCGTAACATGTAAAAGCATGGAATTAAGTGCGAGAAAGAGAAAAAATCATGTAGTCTCAACAAATAAGATTAATGAGTATTTTTTTGTGCATGATACTTGGAGTCTTTGAAAGATTTGGCGTTCGCGTTCGCATCGGCATCGGCACTGGCACTGGCACTGAAGCGATTATCACGATTTTATTATTTAACATTAACATTGTTAAAATATGTACAGATCCTAGTACAACTCTAGCTTGTGTTCCCCATTATACTTTTCTCTTGTATTTTGTATAGATTTTGATTTTGATGGCGCTTTTAGTATTTAGCTCGGACGGGATGATTTGGCTTCCCATCTTTATCTTTATCACACAATGAAAAAGTTACGATTTACAATTCGATACTACAACTATACGGCACCACAACAAGACGGAGCAGGAGCATCATTATACCAGTCCACCTGTACGATGATAGTACTATATTACTATATAGGCATATAATTATAATGATAAGTTGTACTTGTACTAATATACTAATAGTGTCTTTACAAATAACATGTGTAATACTTGCCAACATCTGACCATATGCCTTAATTTAAAAACGAATTTATCTTGTAAAATTCTCTTGTGTAAAGTTTATGCAATTACGCTGTATGTGCGTCTGTCTGTGTCTGTGCTACAAATTATAAGACATTCTTTTTGTAGTCTCATCATCGGCATCGGCATCGGATCCAATCCACGTAGGTATAGGTATAAGTATCTATCACTTCTCCTCTCGCACGCACGAATGAGCTTCACATGAAAATTTTTGTGTTGAAAAAAAATTCTAAATTTTAACATGGCAGAGTATAGAAGATATAATTATGTATGTACTTACGTACTAACACCAACATCCCCTTGCATAGGTAGTAATTACAATTAGCTACCAGACCACTCACTCTGTGTTAAAGAGTGAAAAGTAAAATAAAATACTCATAGGGAAGTACCTACCTATAGCAAAACTATATGCACGTCTGCACACCTCCTTCAAGTTTCTACTTTATATTTGTATAATTATATGATGTATGATACACACCTACTACATTTTCTACATAATAAATATTGTATCGTTTATTGTAACTTGAGCTTTTTATTCTAGTAGTAGTAGGACTCTGTCCCGATCCTGGGACTCGTAATGCTACTGGTGAAGGTGTTGAAAATGATGATTGTTCCTTGGTAGCCATTAGTAGCCAATGACTAGACAATTTCATTCACGTATCATCCTTTTTTCCAGCTTTTTTTTACTTGATCATTATCCCTTTGCTTATAAATACAGAGAGAGCTTCTAGTTCTACATTCGACACAGAATCCACTGTTTATAAATACCCCAACATAACCTATACATAGTACAATGCAGTAGGTGTAGATAGGTAGGTAGGTAGGTACTTATGCATACAGTCCCCTTTGAGTTTTCAGAACCGATACAAAATACAAATGGAATATTCTAAAAGGAAGCTCCTCCATACGAATATGTCTGCGACAAGACGACTAAAAGACGATCTATATAAAGTAGGTACCTACATACTGCTGCTGCTGCTGGCTTGTCTGTGACTTTTCAAATCTTAAATCAGTTTCTGATCCTTTCTTTGAACTATCATCAACATGAACCAAAGAGCAGCCTCACATCACACAAGCACAAGTCATCATACAGTTATATACTGTGTATAGGTGCATTCTGATTAGGTGTGAGATTCTAATACTTCCAACCTGAGGAGGTAAGCATTTATACGACATGCAACGTCAACATGCCAAGATGCCACACACACACGCAAAGTATAGAGAAGACGGAGAAACAAGGAGCATCAAAGTTTGTACATCGAACAGAACCGGAAAATCTCACGGGGTTGAAGCTTGAGTTTGAAATGATGACAAAAGAGAAAACATGCCCGGAGCAAAATCCATCAACTTTCTGAACTTTCAACTGTTTAGTAGTAGTCTTTTCTTTCAAAGTTAAAAGTTCCCACTATATTTTTCAATTCAGCCGTTTCCCGTCAGCTCTTTGATCTTGGTTGATAACTGAATGGATTATAACAAAGCTATGAAACGTATACTGAGTCCTTTGGGCTATCGTCGTTGGACGACAGTGTCAAGTTTATTTTAATAAAATTGTCTTTCTCTCTTAATGGATTTTACTTTACCTGCGGAGATCTAGGAATTCCTTGATTTTGCAGTACAACAGAAGCTCAAATTGTTATTAGCATGCTGCATGTCATATGCTTTATTTACTGCATCGCATCCTAAAAATAATTTTGTTCTATGTTAACGCCGTTTGTTGTTTGCGACGATACAACAACTACTTCCCATAGCGCAGGATAACGGGTTGTAGCATTTGCACAGTCTACATTTACCACACACAGGAAGCCTACCCAGTCGCCAAGTATCTAATCAGAATGTAATAGGATTCCCGTGTATAAACAAACAAGCAAAATGTCATAATTTTACAAGTTATTAGTGAATATTTGCAATTCATTTGGAAATGTTGGAAGTTGTGTACAATTTACATCAGTGATTACAAAGTTATTTTGAAAATTCAAAATAGTTTAACACGAACTTTGTCCCCCGTCACATTTAGATACTTTAGGTGTAGGTGGCATCTTCCAAACATTGCGTTCCTGGAACTGCTTTATATTTTAATGGCCTTTTATACGTAGATTCATGCTTTGTTAATTTAATTAGAAATTAGAACCCACTGATTTTGTTTTAACCAATACTGCTATTGCTAACTGGATACAGTATGTGGTGTACGGTGTACAGTAAAGATTGATCTCTTCAAACCTAAAATTGGATGATTGCACATACTTAAAGAGTTATGGAAGCTTTTACAATTCAGAGCTATTGTAGGCGTAGGATAAGGAAAATTAGAGACGACTGTGGTTCTCGTCTGGTATTTATACTATGTTAACATGCAAATAATAGACACAGAATAGGAATGTAAGTAGCACTACTAGTAGAGATGGGATTTCGACTGATTTTTAAAATAAAGAATTTCTAAACCGAGACTTTGAAAAGTCTCGAGAATAAAGGACTTAAGGACTTATTTTTAAAATATTAATATCATTCATGCATTACTAAAAAACGATGCTAAACAAATGCTTCAAAATTTGATCGAAATCTTGAACGAATTTCAGTACTGAAAAAAATATTTTCAAATCTCGTTTTGTGTATCGTGTTTTCAATTCAAAGAAAAATTCGAGCATCAAAATATGTCGATGTTTTTAAATTGAGCTCAGCACCCAAGAGACTTTCCTTCGATTCTCGAATTTCGAGACTCCCATCATCCCCACTAAAATAGTAAGTACTATTAAGTACGACCATAGGCCGTGTGCTCGTTTTCTTTGTGTTTCCCATTCATGCCGCATCGTCCTCCATCAAGATGATGAACGTCACGGTCGTCAGAGAAAACTATGCAAAAAGTCTACATGACAACAAGAAGAACAACAGGAACGGCCATAGAGCAACCCTCCACAGACAACAAGAGAGAGAGAGGATCAAAGTGAATATTACTCTGCCAAAAGGCACCCACAATTCCCCATTTGAGAGGAAAAATGACGGTAGGTAAACGGAAAACGTTTAAACTCGACTTTTATTTTATAGTCGCAAAAAACTCTGAATAAATGTTTCCATGCTCAAAACCTAAGCAATTCGTCTAGCTGCGGCTCTCTCACTACTCTCTCACGTTGTTGTTGGCTGTATCTGTGTAGCTTTTTGGGTTGGCAAAAAAAAGCATGACTTTTTCCCCAAACGTATTACTCATATAGACAGGGCCCACAACTACATTTTCTTTTTCTCATGTCCGCAACAGCGCTAGGTATGTACAAGAGAGAAGGTTGTAGTTGTACGTAGATTTAAGATGGAAAAGCACACACAGGGGTAGTAGCATCGTTGAATGTAATATAATGTGAGGGTAATTACATGCCCTTAAATCATAATTATAATCATCCTTTATTATTCCTATTTATTTACCCAAACCAACCAAACCTCCCACCATCTATAACCTATGTACAAACGCATATAACACCAACACTCACACTCGATCCTCTCAAAAGGAAAATAAAACCCGAAGGAAAACACGAGAAAACATGTAGGTACCTAGGTATGACTAAGTCTACCTAAGATACTTTCGAAACTTGAGTGAATTATTAAACAGAATAATTTCTTCATGCAATATAAAAATAAATTCCACATTTCACCCTCTCAAGATACCTACATATTAATATGCTATCTACTGTTTATGTAGGCAGGCACATTTCTCAAAAATACAAAACATATAATTACACAAAAAAGTTGATAAAAAGCACAAACACAAACCATATTATAGTTTTTGTATCTCAAATTCAATTTTTTCACACGTTTAAAAAAAACATGAGCGTAATACCTAAATAGAATTTATTTTCTTCTTTAAAACTTTTATTTTTTCAAGCCTGAAGAGTTTTTTGCCCTTTTTGACACTATGTAAATTTTTTTCAAGTGGTTTTCAAACACATTTATAACAGGGCTTTACAGGGAAAAATGTTTGCGTAGAAGTCGGTAAATAAATCGTTACATTTCTAAATGAGTAAGGCAAATGCCCTTACCTATATAGCTGTAGCTGTACTCATAGATCTAGTTACGACTTGCTCCACTACTAATTAGAAGGAGATTTGATTAGATTCCCTATTGTTTAACAAAAAGTTCAATGTATTCTAAAACCTCGACAGATAGCCTTTCAGTGTTTCGTCCGTTGCCGTTGAGCGTTGATCAATTTTAAATCAGAATGTTCTGAAATTCAATCAAAACGATTATCAGGTTTAAAAATCTGTTTAGAGAGGTTCACTTGTGTTGCTTCCGATATTATTTGTTTTTCTGCATGATTCTCGTTCTGACGTTGAGTCAATGAGCTGACTGGGAATAATTTATAGGGTTCTCTTTCCCAATAATAATCCCGAGCCAGGGCAGGAGCAGAAGTATAGTGGCAAGAGAAGCCGAAGCGTGCAACGTATTGTTTCTCTCTCAAAACTCAAAAGTAATTCTTCTGCTACTATACGAATCTGTGTATCTCTTTTGCCTTGTTAGGTAAAAAGTAAACAGTGTAAGAAGAAGAACCTGAGAGAGCTGAGCCAACAGCCAACAAGCAACCAGGGTGGCTCTCCGTATAGTTACATAAGTCCTTATTATACAGCATGGCCTGGCGTGACATGACCATGCTTAGTCCTTATTACACTACTTGTAATAAGCCCGAGAAAAAAATTCACAATGGATGAATAAATAATAGAGGGAAGGTTGATTTTGATTTGAGTTTTTTGGTTCTTGGATTACTCATGTCTCGGACTCGGACGAGACGATTATCTCTGTGCTGCTGCTGCTGTTCTGACTGAACGCACATAATATAATAAATAGCAAAATATATAGGAAGGAATATTTTTTGTAACTAATAACAGGAGTTCATTATTTAATATCGTTAGTTTCTAATTTTATAGATAATACAATCTTTTGTATTATCCTCCTTCCTCATCTGCAAAAGCTCGCACTCAGCGTTCACTCATTCAAATCCAAATCCAAAAGCAAGGAAGGAAAATAGAATAGAGTTTACATATACAGATATTTGAAGGTACTATATAACTATAG
This sequence comes from Dicyrtomina minuta, assembly GCA_949802685.1. Taxonomy (NCBI): domain Eukaryota; kingdom Metazoa; phylum Arthropoda; class Collembola; order Symphypleona; family Dicyrtomidae; genus Dicyrtomina; species Dicyrtomina minuta. Next base: position 74,168,968 of record OX461808.1, on the reverse strand, counting down.
GCAAGAGGTGACTATATTATATTGGTACCTACATATTACATTGGTATTACATATGTGTCTGTGTGCGGAGACGATCGAGAAAGAATGTGCACACCGTTTAATTACGTTCCATGCATAAACTGTCAGTTGTAAATTTTAAATTTCGTGAGTAACCATATAATTAAGGAAGCATGTTCCGCTCTCGCTAAAAACTAAATAAACTTTTTTAGACTAACGTATGCCCCAGTGTATAGGCATGTAAGAAATGCATCAGCTTCTTTTGAGTATCGTTTTCGTATCTATAGACTTCAACTTAAAGTTTTAGTTCTTGAGTCTTAGCATAAGTTCGTATGCCGGCCGTGCATTATATTATTAGTTTCTCCATCGCAATCCTATTCAAAGAGTCCTATGTCCTTTCATATCGCCGTATTTATAAGTATAAGTAAGTTTAGTAAGTTCCAAATAATTATAATCTGCTTAACCGTTAAAGCAGGACTGACGACCAGCATGCAGCACCAGAGCCAGAACCAGCACAAACTCCTCAACCATATATTATTAGGTACAGATAGGTACTTAATATTTTATTCTAGAGACGATCCGTTTTCCGTATAGTATACTATACAATACAGAACAAAAGTATATGACTATGACAGCGTACCGGCACCGTCACCGGTACTCGGTCATAATTTTAATGTCTAGCAACTTTAAAATATTCTGCTCTGCATAAATTCAGATCGTACATCACATCTCCTCCAACTATTAGCACGTACATAGAAAATACACAATACACCAGCTCCATAACAATAATTATTGGGATTCCGAATTGCCAGCACATCCACATAGTAAATAATACTAACTAGGTGTACAACCAACGTCAACCACTGTGTAAATCTGTACATACTGACAGAGGTAAATTGCACGTTTGGAGGAACTCGCCTCTTCTATGATTTTACCTGCCTCCACATGCCATATAGTCATATACTGGTAAAATAGCTACAAGTGGGCTTGTAGTTGGTTACCGTACCGTACAACAAGAACCAGGGAATTGAAGGAAGGAAGGGAGGCAGGCAGGTATTTATGTACTGGACTGACGCGGACGCGTTGATGGTCGGTTATCGCGGACGTGACAGACACCTTGTGAACTAATTGGACACCGAACCACACCACACCACGTTCAAACTCTGTCTCTCGTCTCTCTAGGTTTACCTTAATATGGTACCTATATAGGTATGCCAATGCCAATTCTAACGTTTGTAATAGTACATCTAATAGTTCAATATACTAATATCTCCATATTATTTTAGTACGTACCTACTACTAATTTCTATTTCTATATAATTACATGTAGTATTGACCGTGGAATATAATTTGAGTGTGGGTAATTCATTGAGAAGAAGTTCATGTATTCTTATTACGCCATGTAAAGTATGATCTTGTTAATAGCAAATCTTACTCTGCCCCATTTTACATCACATTTCCATTTCTCTCTATCTACTCAGGCAGGTTCAGCTTACAACTGGTGAAGTAGGCGAAGTTCAGTTTTAAATTTAACACACCTACTTAAGAACACCTAAGTACTGATTTGAAATGATATCGAAGAGTATGATTTATTGCCAAGTTATATATGTATATACATAGTGTTTTATGACTTACATCCGTAACACCAACTGGGCCAAATGACGGGAGAGCTACTGTCCAATTCAGTCATGGCTCTTTTTAGAAGAACCAACAAATTTAAATTATGATCCTGATTTTCCGAATTTTGTGATAGAATCCAAGGAGACAAGGAAGAAGCAAAATTAGGATCGCTCAAATTTGGGAATGGAGTCTGATTCTGACTGAGCAGTGACAGGCCGAGCCTTTGCCTTGCAGTACTAGACTCAGGATCAGCGGGGACAGAAGTTGGAGCAGTGGTCGTTACAGTAGTACTACTACTCGAAGGGCTGACGACAGGGACAGCACTCTCCTTTTTGATTTTCTCGTGGCACTTCCGATCACGGTCAGACTTCCACTTGGACTTTGACGACGTTGACGTTGTTCCTGACTTTTCCAGTCGTTTATTCATCAAGAAAGTCGTATTATAAGTATTAATAATTTTTTAATTTTATAATCCACAGCATAATTCTCACAATTATTATTTTTTTTTACTCTGTACAATTTATTTAAAATTCGAAATCAAAATATAGATTGCCAATTGCCACGGAACTATATCGGTAGTTATATACTAAATGGATAAATACTGACTACACACGATATTGGTTTGCACTCCAAACTGGTGGATGATCCAAATACTGGTACTGGTACCGTACTACCCGGTGAATGTCACTTCTCTGATATTTTTCAAGTTCAGGTTTTAATTTTAAGTCGGCAAATTCGCCTAAGTCAGGCTGCGGTTGTCTCGTGGCTACGGCAGCCGGTAATGTACATTATGTACATTTAATTAAGTAAGACACTTTTTTCCAGAATTTGTCATAATATACTCTTAACTAGTATTTTAAATGCACTTTTGAAGTAGTACGTAGGTAGTAGTATGTTCCCGATAAATTCAAGATTAGAATTATGGTCTGGTAATAGTGACTGACTGACTGACTACTAATGACTCCCTACCTGTTCTTCCCTTGTCGTCCGACAGTCGTGTAGTTCTATAATCGTATGACTGCCTCTCTCGCATGGGAAAGGAAAGGATCTCAAGTTTTCCTTTGACGAATAAAAGCTCCTTCTTTTACTACTACGTATAATAATCTATGTAACTTGAAGAGTCCTAAGCAAAACACCAACAGCAACAGGGTTGCTCATGCATGGATGGAATCATCCTCATGAATTGTTTGTGAATAGAAAGAAGAGCCCAGCGCTCTTGGGAATAGTAAAGGTATATATCTGTAGTAAGTGTAAAAAGGAGAGAAGTGTGTGTGTGGAGGAGATTCGTTTGTTTGGTAATTCCTATTCCTATATCATCTGTACTGTAAGACTGTAGATTACCTATGTTATTTGAATGGATGGCTGAAGGGCAGTCTGCACCTGCTGTTCACTCAGGTCTCTCTCATCTCGTCGCTTCTCTTCTGTACCCCCACCAATTTTTTTTTCACACAATCTTAAAACTCTCCTCTAAACTTAATACTACTCAGGTACGGAACAGAAACAGTGGGTACATACACATAGAGACAGACAGCGAAGATGTAGAAGATCAGAACCAGAACCAGGTATATCTACTATCTGGATGTACCTACCTACCTACAAAGTAGTAGCTGTGGCTACTACTATAACTACTCACTTGTTCGATCCCTATTTATTTTACTCACTTTGACTCCAGTCCTACTCCGACATTGAATTTGAATTCCAAGTCGACTTCACTTAATTATCAAAGTCAAAGTGAACTTATGCGGATGAGCTATTAACTATCAACTATTAGTTCTTGGTGGATAGGAGATGATGATGAGATTGACTTGAAGCTATACACAACATCAAAGCCAGTGCGAGTAGAGACAGATACTGCGGTATAGAATCCGATGCATAGTGTACTGTGCTGCTATACCTTGTTTCTAATCGTCATAATTACCTATAGCGCCCTGTGTGACACTAGACAATACCATATATGTATTAATAAGCTTAAGCTTCCCACTCTTAATTACAACAGGTAAGATAGGCTTACTATATATCGAGAAATTCATGCTAATCTATTGCGATTAGATGTCCTGTACAAGATGCTGTTGTAAAAGGTAGTGGCAAAAATAGTGATATCTCAATATTGTTCGAAAATAATTCTATTAAGCTTAAAGGATCAATATCAGTACTCAGTACTGTATGTAATTGGTGGTACTTGGACCATTCAAAATCTGTAGCTTTGTGGGAAATGAGAGGAATTTTGCAGAAAGACAAATATCTGTAGTAGCAAAGATAATACGAATGGCATAATTATTACATGCTAAAAACTAAAAACATTTTAATACTAGACAACAGTACTTAACTTAAAAAATGTAGATAGAATGATTTGCATTTAGTACATAGAACCTATTGTTATGGTTCTGCTGTTCTTTTGCTTCTGATATGATGAAACATGCTACGTTCCATTGAGGGAGCTTCTCCTTTTCGAAGCGAGCAGCAGTCACTACTAAGACCAATTCCAAGTCGGAGCAGAGATGTCTCATGTCTTATTGACTGATTAGTCGAAAAGTTATGCGAGGAGAGATAGCGTCACCCATATAGTTACATGGGAAGATGCGATACGAAGCGAAATGGTCTCATCAACATAATCATCTCACCTCATAGATCACTATGTGACAGCTTCCACTTGGCGTTATGGGTATGGCATACTTATAGAGTCACATGTACCAGAACAGGCTCGTCGTCGTGCGCCGATAGAACAATAACAATAATAATTCTTGTATGACCAAGTACACGGGATGGGATGAAGTACGTATAGGTATACTACCATATACGTGCATATAGATATGACGTACATCCTACTTTATTCCGAGGTGAAATAACTGAAATTTAACCACATCACACTACATAGCACTTGGCATTGACTTTCGCACACAGATATTTGGCACTGCTATCTTGAAGTCTCACGATCAGTAGTTTGTGTGAATTCTGTGGTAGATTTTTAAGTTAAATTAAGTACAGTTCTAATTTGTAATGAAATGCAATATTAATTTATGTTTCTCTATAAGAACTAAGAATTATTATCATTCATTCAAACTTGTAAAGGATAATAATTATTATGTAATTACTTTCAAAATAAAAGCGGCGAATAGAAATACACAATGACAAGCAGAATATCTGTAACTGTAACGTTACAAAAATGAGAGCATTAATTAAATTAATAAATCCTATATAGGTACTTTAATTCCTAGAAGTACATGCATACAAGTTTTATTCATAGTGGTATGGATATGACTTGCATAGTTATAAATACAACTGCCATAAAGTATCTATCCACTTAACTTGATAATTATTTTATGATTATTGTTCAGGATTATAAAAAAATTTAAAAGTCAATCCTGTTACAATTTACCAGGGGGTGCAATAATAAGAACACTTTGTATATCTATAAGCATGTAACTCTAGTCAACCATATAGTCTAAATAAAAAAGCATATTGCATTCTGAACGCATACATCATATGGCATCAAAACCCTGGATCTGAATTCGGCATCGGCACATCACACTCGCATTTAGGAATGTGCACCCAAGTTTACAAAGTATATAACTGGTTTTAATATATTTTGGCTTTTCTTTTTTTGTGCAAGCCGTATTTAATTTCCCGAAGGAAATCGATGCGAAATGGTTCCCGTTAGTCATAATAATACTGCTATGTAATATTATTACGTCCAATGACAACACTTACAATATTTCAAAAATGTAGATAGCACAACGTGCACCCTTAATTCAACGACACTATATGGAATATAGACATATACCTTTTACTTATAGATGCGGCTAATTAAACTAGAAACTACACACGAGAAACTCTGCAGTAACAGTATAGTAGTATAGACAAGAGCCACTCGCCAATTCAATGTTTATGAATTTAGATTTACGATCTCAAGAGACGGAATGAGAGGTTGCAGTTCTTCTCTGCAGTCATTTACTATTCAATGTTCCGGACTAATAACTATATCCATATGCATGTGTAGGGATATACACAACAAAGAATAAAAAAGCATAGGAATTTTCTAGGATACTTTAAAGTTCATTTAGAGACACATAACAACATTTGTTCATTTGTTGCATACCGTAAGTAGTAAGTTATTTACAATTACAAATTACTTCGTCTCTTTACAATATACCTACCTACCTATATGCATATGGAATATAGCAGCACCCAATCCTATATAGCCTAGTGCCTACTACTTATATCCAGAGACAGTTTCAAGATCGGCATCGGCATCCGCATCATCCACACGGCAAGAACAGAATTAACTGACTGAACTTCGAGACTCGCGGACTCGAGAGTCTTACAAATAATAATATGATTTATTTATCGCTATTTCTATAAAGTGTGGGGATATATACACACACTTCTAACATAGGTATAGGTACATACATTGCTTCAGCATTGCCGGTGCCGGTATCGGCCCGCAATGAAATGGTATTTGTCAAATACATTAGAGCTTCGGTCCATTCCTACAGCCACATGTTCTTTATCCTATATCTTTGGAGTCAGCATAAAATGCTGATAGCACAATAATAATTATGCATACAGGTAAAATTTAAGGTAACTAACTATACATATAGCTATGTCTGAATCTGGATATACAGATAATAATCTATAGTAAAAATCCTCGTGGTGTTTCTTTTGATCTTTCTGGATGGGATATTTCATTTCATCATCTCATCATAATAGAGAGAGAGAGAGAAGGATAGCGGACAGGAGAGTGGACAGACGGATCGGATACATATAATATGTGCATAATGTAACAAAGATAGAGCAGAAAATGAAGATGGACATTCGTATTCGTAGTCGTATTCCTAAGGTTACACTTTTCTTCTCCCAGGCACTTTGTCTTTTGCTCACTTACAGATTACAAACACACTCAGAGAGAGAGAGACGCGACTCTTCTTAGGTATGTTCCATGGTCCCAAGTTACAGATACAAAGTACATCTCGCTTTTACATCTTCTCTCTACGAGTCTGACCATCGTCCACTTGTTGGTAAAGATGATTCCTTTTTTTTCTATTTCTTTTTCATTTGGTTGGACTTGGCGAAGACTGAAGACGTTGGACTTGGACAGAGAAGAATAGCGCCAGAATAGAAATGCCCATAGATACTATAGTTTAATAGTCATATTCAGAATGTAGTACTAAATGAAAATGAGTGAGTGTTTTAGAATGGACATTGAACTTCCTTCCCTTTATTGCAATTATTATACTAACAACACAACGAGGAGACGAACGAACCAACTATACGACTATACGACTTTGAAATTACATTTAAGAATTGGAAAGACCACGGCTCCTGAGTCCTGACTGAACTGCCACCATACCACGAACGGCACGGCTACACGGCTACGGCATCGGCTAAGGAGATGACTAAACCCCGAGTAAGTTTAAGTATCTTCATCCTTCATATTATTGTTATTATGTACCCACAAAACTGCCAATGCTAAACTGTACAACAGTAATTCGCTTCGTATCTTTACTACTTTCATCTTTCCAGCATAGTCCACTATTTAAATTTAATATATTTACCACCACGTCAAAGCCAAATATATTATTCAGCCACACGACAAAAACATGTAGGAATTAGGTATGCAATTATAGACGCGGTGTACAGTATGACTATACCTATAGCCTAGTAAGGCACAAGAGATGTATTTCTCAAGAATGCTAAAATTAAATGCAGATACATCGTTTTGCAGTGCAGTGTCAAGGGATGGAGACAAGCGCTGCTGCTGCGTTCTTGCACGGAATGCGAATCTGCTATAGAAAAATAATTAATATTCAACAATCCTATCTGTATGTGATGTATTGCTGATTTATGTAATTTCATCAACACAGAGACACCTGATACATTGAGCTCGTTCCAGAATAGAATTCCACTTAGACGCAATAATAATACACGGCCAGTCTAAAGCTTATTACAAAGTTTAAGCCCCTATTGCTCAGACCGCTGCATCTACTAATTCTACTATTGACTATACTGCAGCAAAACCTAATTCTTCAAAAAACTTGTGTTCTATACGCGTCAAATCTATCACCATTGACCATTTATCATTACTATAGACTCTAGGACTTTTACATGGACACTAAATGACACGAAATCAAAGACCATAAGTCCTAATCAAAATAATGGAATGTAGTCAAAAAGGACGCAGCGTCATACATTCGAAGTTTCAGAAATCTACTGTCTACTACACGATGCTTTCGCTTGATTATTTGCCATTGACGGTGTGAGATTTCTTCCCCCAAAATTCACGTGCTATCCAAATTTCAGCTATATATCCCATATAGGTACTTTAGGCCATGTGTAAATAGAATATAGATGTTGTTTTTTATTTAAATATAGGATTCCACCAAAGAATCAAAATATAGTCGAAATGGAGTGTTGCTCAGAGAAGGTTATGAGGAGAGGCACGAGTAACGAGTACTAAATGCTTACATACCTACGACAAAGGGTTGGCATACATAGCATATCCATATAACTATATGCTATATAGAGTAAACAGTAACTTATTGGTAATGGTTAGAGACGCAAGAATAGAATATATGTGAATAAAAGCTTTAAAATAAGAAAAAAATAAAAGGAGAGAAGATTGGGGAAATGAGAAATGAGAAGCGGATAAAGGATTATTCCGTCAGACTCATGAAGTGGACAATGACGAAGACGAAGACTGCTACGATGGAAATGGTGATGAGGATTATATTACAGATACATACATAGTACAAAAGGATCCTGTGTGAGAAGTCTCGTCTCTCCATCCTCAAGAAGTGTTCCGTTCCAACGTTCGTACTTCGTGGTGGTGGTGAGATACACATTATCTATTTTTATATATAGTACTATATATTGCAACTATACACTTTACCCTTAGAACTACCGAATAAAACCAACCACCACCACGACAGACAACAGAAACACCACCACCACGGCTCAGAATGAGAGAATTGAGGGAATTTAGAGACAGGATTCACACTATAAAATCTCTCGAAGGACAAACTCATCCCAAAACCAAAGCAAGAATTAGTAAACGACGAAACCAGGAGAAGATAAGCCAGCACCAGCAGACCAGACCAACTTTACTCTTTTAACTTTTAAAAAACGACCAAAACTCTGAATTATTCCCAACTGTATTATAGAGATGCATTCATTATTTTACGTTTATCAGCAAACCGTGAAATGGATTGCCCTCAACTATATAGCAACTACTGATATCAAAACAACATAAAAGAACGTGTAGGTTTAAGTTTATAATAATCAGTCCAAAAAAAAGGCAGGCCTAATTCACAAATAAAACAAGAGAACAACCAAACCAACGATTTCATATTGCAGTCGAAATCCAAATTACTCTTAAATACTGTGAACAGTTAATACCTAATGAATATGAATGAATAGAAAATAAATAAATACAATTATTTTTCATTTTCATAAAATCGTACTCTTAATCTGTAATCCCTTGTCGTGTATGTAATATATTCTAAACAAAAAAAAACCTTTGCACCTGCACATATTGTACTATTAATGTAATTACCTATCAGTAAATCAGTGCATTATAACAAACAAAAAACTGACGAGTAATAATGAGCCTCTAACTTTCCATTCTGCCATTCTCGCATATTCGATCTCGGCATCTCATTTCTCCGTTGTGCCACATCTTTCGCCATTAACATAAAATAAAATCAAAGCATGACAACAACATGGGTTGGAAGAGAGAGACTAATAAACTCAATTTTAATTCTGTCATTTTGGGGAAGGAAAAAACAATAAAATAAACGTAAAATAAAAATAAAGTAAAAACTCAAAAAAGATAAAGAAAGAAGAAATTTCAGCTTGCTCATTTGTCATGTAAAATCAACAGAATTTTCACACAGTCATTTGTCATCTCCAAGCTCCTGCCCCACATGCATCGTATCTGAACTGTAAGAAAAATCTCAGCTTACATTTTTACATTTACATTCTTGCTTTACATCGTTACAATAATTTGGAGTGTACAGCAAATAAAATTGTATCCATTCTCCGTGAATTTCTAAGTACGTGTGTACAGACTAAATGACTACAAACACAAGTGTACACGGTACTATAGACCTTACTAAAGTTATGAGTAATATACACATATATAGGGATATAAGATTTTATTTGATTCCATATTACAATGAAAACTAGTGACCAGAACAGAACCAAGTCATCGCTTCACCATCGTCGCATAATATATGTCCACATTCAAGCAGAATTCCTCGCACACATTCAACTTGCCTCTTCTCTCAGTATGTGTAATTTTATTCTGTGAGTGTGAATATACTCTCTGTCCCTGTTTGTATGAATCTCCTGATTTTTGGGATATCTCTCAATCTACTCCTACTGAACAAATAGAATTAATGATTCAAAGTCTGATTGTGTTTCTGTATAGTAGGATTCCGAAGGAGATGCGTTTCAAGTTTAAAAAGTATGCAACGACAAGACTTTTGAGTCTCGAGTCGAGATGACACGACACGATGCTATATAGTTAACTTCAAACATATAATATATTATAAACTCTTTGGCGATACTTTCCTATGTGAGAGAAATCACTCAAGCGTTTCACTCCTCTCCAACGAAGACGACGAAAAACCAAACCAAACCAAGCACACACGTAGGTACATATATACATATCTGTACACACACACTCAAGAAGGGTAAAATAATATTGCTCGAAAAAAATCTCATCGTTACGGGGTCACAGGCACGAGGTAGACAAGACAAGGGAAGGCAAAGCCATGGAAAAGAATACGAAGAAGAAAAAATTGTCATCCATCGTTGTAACCGGAAGTTTCTTCCACCACAAACACAAGTCACAAGTACAACACAACATTTTTAAGCATTATAATATAGCTCCTCGTTTTTTTTGACCATTCAAACCATTCCCTCATCATCCCAAAAGCTTCATCCATTCTACATTTTTTTTGGTATCTTGAAAGCTTGGGTTTGTGGTAATTTTCGTTGCTTTTTTGAACAAGTATATTTCATATAATATATATATAGATATTTGTCAGTGTCTGAGTAGTTAGTCTGGTCTGGTGGGATTGGATTGGACTATGGCGTGTCCTTCCAGGTCCAATTCAATTCTCTATCAGTAATCAAAAATCCTTTACTAATAATCGTCATAGTAAATATTTTCAAGCTTATACAGATAGAAATGTAGAGAACAAAAAAATTGGTATGTTAAATGTAAATGTCTCTGTCGTTCTGTTGGATTATAGTATTGTGCCTTTCCAATTATTGCCAATTGGTCATTTTTTCGATAAGTTTTTTAACATTATTATTACTTGAGTGTGACAGTACTTTTAAACTCGACTCGATCTTTACAAATGATAGTCATAGTTATATGAGCCTTATGTGCTAGATGCACTTATCTATGTAGTCCTATCAGTAAATGTCTTTAGCCTGTATCTGTATGTAACTCAAGTGCCTACCTACCTGACTGATGCTCCTAAATCTAAAATTTTGACGAGATCTTAACTTAATGTGTAAAATTGCAATAAAAGAAATCATGTAGGAATGACGAAGGTAAGTGGATAAAAAACATTACAAAGTAAGGACTACCTACATACCTTAAAATATAAGTATCTTTAGAGTATACGGCAGGAACGAATGGGGGCTATGAATGTAGCTAATCTAACGCTAATAATACTAGTGTACTAATGTGAATTGTGTAAGAAGAATAGATTCGGACTCTGCTGGCTGTGGACAAGTTGAGTTGAGTTGAAACTTTTGAAAGGTTTCAGAATTTATTGCATTGTCATTTTACGCCTGTAAGCTATTAATTTATTCTACAATGACATATCTACTCAATTTTTTTCTTCTACTTCTTCATTTCTTATTACTTGTTCCATCTTTTACCCGCTCGCATCGCGTACTTCGTGAGTTTCCTTATCATAATAATACTGGGAGAGAGGGATGAATTGTATGTAGGTATAGACTCATTTGCACTCATACTCTGGTATTCGTAACAATATTATTATTACTTTTGCCTTCGCTTTGAAATACTTGGGATTTTTTATCAATTTCAAATTCCAATTAAGTTAATGTTACAACTATAACTACTATACTATATACAAACACCAAGACCAAAGTACCTTAATACCTACCTACCTGTATGTGATGTGTATCTCTACCTATGCCCGCAGTAATAATAGTAATAGTAATAGTAGTAACGCCAGCGGCACTACCAGCTGATTTTAATCCTAATAGTCATAGTCAGCAGACAGATTTACGTCTCAATACACATGACTACTAACCTTAACACCCATCATCGAAAATCCAACCAGCTGAACCAGCATAGTTCGGATGTATGATAGTTGCAGTACCAAAAAGGATAACCAATAAGGCGGAAATCGGAATGTGAGATGATGATAATACACGACAAGACTTGGCCGATGGAAAAATGCAAAAGTCATTCTAAAAACACTGAATTAATATCCTCATTATGTCATACAAACTCAGATTTCGATAAGTGTGAATCGGATATTTGTAAAGATGTTCCTTGGATTTCCTATTGACTTTTTATGTAACTTAAAATCGTGAATCATGTGACGAGATGAAACAAACTAAATGATGAACTTATAAATTAAAAATAAAAGAGCATAACTAGGTACTTAAAGAGAGCTGTATAGTAAATGGCTAAGTACACAACAGTAGTCAACTTTTATGGTATGATGGTAGGTACTGAAGCATGTTTTTGTTTGTCGTAGATGGGGAAATCAAAATAATTAACTTACCTTGAAGAGATGACTTGATTTTGTTGATGATCGAGGTTAACTTTAAAGACTCCACTGGACTGCAAAAAAAGTCAATTCAAATTACAAGTGAGTTATTATTGATCACTTCTGGGTTTGTATGTACCATCAACGTTTTTTTACAGAACGTACTGATTATATCAATGGTGACTGATGATTAATCAATAATGTTTTTATTTTACCTGTTTTTCCCTGACCCTGATGACCCCTCATCGTTGGATGTAGAGTTTGAAGTTGAGTCTTCCATCGGAGTTATCTGTAATTTGAAGAAAAATACATGGGTACTTAAAAATATTCAGATTTATTTCAAAATTTGATAAATGACATACGCACTAAATGTACAGTATTTCTTATAACTCCCGGATCTCTGCCTCAGTTTGACGTTACCCCCGGGGGGAGTTATTAGAAGACAGGGGGAGTTATTAGATTTACAGTACCTAATGGGGCCGTTCAAGTATTACGTAACGCAGTCAGGGGTAGTGGGTAGGTCAATGTCAGCCATTTTTTCCTATCCTTTAACATGTCGTTACGTAACGGTTTGGGGTAGTGGGTGGGTCAAAATTTGACCTTTTTGCGTTACGTAATACTTGAACGGCCCCTAACTATGAATTAGTAAGTAATTATGCTTAAAATCAATAGCGTTTTTCCGATTTTCCTCTCACTCAAGCACGTTGCGCACGATTGGGAGTGAGAGGCAACCATTGCCTTTGCCGCGCTATGAAAACCGGGAAACAAAAAGTTTGCAGTACTAATCAACATGGCGGCGAGCACAGATGGCGCTACCCGAATTTATCAAATTTATTGACTCATCCACCCACCTTGTCACCCTCCTCAGCATTGCGTAATTATATTTAAAATGGGGTGTCAAGTGACCCACCCTATTTATGTCCGACCCCAATGCTGCAGGCAATGGGACTCCACTCCACAGTCAGGCATTACTTAAAATGCAAGAAATGCCATTCAAACTTATTTACTTTTATAAGTAGATTTTGATTCTGATTCCTTATTGCTTTTGCAATCTTACTATCAAATCCAAAAACTAAAACGAAAAAATTAGAAACTATCAAAATAAAGCTACCGCCCGAGCGTTGTAATATTTTGTTCTTTGGTCTTACAATATCTCTCGCTACTCAGTCAGTGTACTACAGCTTTTGAAGAATTCACCCGTCGTCGCCGCAGCTTCCTCTTTTTTATTTTCTTGTGAATTAAACCTCAAAAATGTAAAGTCAAGCTGCAGCAGTCAACACTGTTCGCTCAACAGTCGGAATACTGGCTGTAATTTTCCTAGAGTATGACAATAATAACGTTGCTGCAATTCCTAATATAAAGCATCTGTTCTCTTTTCTTCACATTTTTGTAAGCAGTATAGCATAGCGCCAGTGAGGCAGGCCCGCCCGCCGGTAAAGTCTAGTCTCGTCTTGCCTCAATCAGCATAGCAGGAGCAGATGCAGATGCAGAACTCACACCGTCCTCGAGGAAAGTCAAACAAATACTACCTAAAATGCGTGCCCTACACGTTTTCTTTCCCTCGTTCAAATTGAGTAGGGAGGTTTCACTCTAAAGTTAAGAGCTGGAAATTAAAGTTGGGGAGACAGGACAGGTAGGTACATTATATTGGTAGTTTAAGCATAAAGTCCTAACAATCCCAATCATCTAATGTTCAACGTTATTTCCAATTAGTTTCGTTTTAATAGTCAGCGACAATAATTAAAGAGCGGCGTAGGAATCACATTGAGCCTTCTCGACTTCTCGACTTCTCGTATCGGAGTCTACCAGGTAAAGACTAAAGAGCCAAACCACACAGTTCGCGAGTGCTGCACATAGAACACAAGAGAACTTCCCTTTGATTTTTATTGGAACAGACTTGAGATCTCTGGCACCGCTCTCCCGTCCCTTCTAAACTTCTAAAAAATTCTTTCTCGCCTCACACATGGATTTCATGAGATTTCCGTAACAACAGAGCCAGAGCGAGACTATGCCCTTGTTCCTCGTGCTTCTTCGTCTCCGTCTTCCCCGCATTAAGACAGGAGATACAGACGAGACGGTGGAATCAAAATAAAATGCAGCGTAACGCAATCTAATGCACAATGATAATGATAATGATTGCAATGCAATAATCTACTTCCACTTCCACATCGCGCGTCGCAGCAGAGATCACAAAGATATCTACATTTAATGCTAATGCAGTTCAAGTTCAATGTTCAACGGGCAATATAGAAATCAATGGAGGAAAAAATCCTGGCGGCGTGTCACACGTTTTCCTCTTCCTCAAATAAATTCTTTATCCTATTTTCTAATAACCGCATTGCAGCAGCATAACATAGCAGTATGTATTATACTTTGCAAACTACATAAAATGTGACGTTGTTTCTTTCATGGGGCCCGGCCGGGGCAAAGTCTGTGAGGTCGGTAAATTATCTCCAGATTACTCACTTACACAATGGCTCGTTCAATTGATTTTCATATTAATGATATGCAGGCAGATGAGGAACCTCCTCATATAATAGGAATAATGGACAATGAGTATATAGGTACCTCATACCTTGGATTTGGTACCTATGGATACATAGCCTGTGGTAGACTGCTCATTTCGTATTCCATGGTAATTATAATCCATTTCATGGAGTCACTTGTATTTCTGTCTCCTAATATTTTACACATAATTCTGTGCCAGTGGAAAATCCAGATAATAATGATAATATGACTACCGACGTAATTAATGAGACTTCTATGACTTGACTTGAGTTACTCATCATGGTTTTCTTGAAGTTTTCATTTAAATTTAGACTAAAGCTCAAGTCAGGAAAGATCAATGGAAAGTATGATGTACACCTACATATAGAGTGCAGTACAAAAGATATGAAAATGAAAATACGTTCACAATAATCCAATGGGTATGCAAATAGATACGTAATTATGAGATCATGAATGACGATATAGAATAGTGTCGCTGCTGTGATTATAAATTCACTTTATTCATCGCCAACATCAACCGTGGATGAGTACGAGTGGGCTTTCCCTGGCCTGCAGTATGTACAATGCAGCCAGCTTAAAATGACTGGAGGACTGACTTAGTAAGCATTGCTAGAAGCTAATCGCATCTCTATGCTGAGAGTCTGAATCACTGGAATCATCCATAGATACCATATAAATCATACTATTATATTATAATCATCATTGAAGATGCAATAGAAGCCTCCTACCCTATTTGAAGCAAACAAAACTGATCATAATGTGTATGTACCTACTTAGGTAATTACATAAATGCGTGTATTTTAGGAATTTATGATAGGATAGGAGAGAGAAAAACTTTATTAAGTAACTGTTACATTATACAATTCTAAGAATTTAAACTTTATGCCCTTTTTAAAAGCACGAAAATACCATTAACAAGACAAGCCATTAAAATATTTTCAAGCTTTTAAGAAAAGATAACTTTTATTTCCAGCTCTGAAAGTTGCAAAATATTTCACTATCAACAAACTTCCAGTGAAGGCATCATTTGAAGAGTTTTTTGGCAAAACGGGTCAAGTCCACCAAAGCAAATTTTACAGGAACAACAAATAATGAGTAAAAGGTGACAGGATTATTTTTTTCAAATCATTTATTTCAACAGGTACTGTAATTGACGAAGGGTTATTTCAAGCAGTTTCAGAAATCTAGACTGACTCTGGAATTTTTTAGAAAAGTTTCAAAAATGGTAATTTGTGAAATTTTTATGTTATGCCTCAAAATCAACGTGGAGTCAAAAGTCCATGAGATGAAATTTTAATCGTTTTGAGTGAAACCATTTTTTTTTTAACTTTAGCCTTTTTTCTTGGATAAAAAAAATGTACGCACTGCAATTGGCTTCTACAAACTACGAAAAAACTCTTAAACGAAATTTAAATCAAAAATGCATGTTTCACGTGGGCTTCTCCCAGTTTGGCAAAAATAATTTAATAGACTTATCCCGTTTTGTCGGAATCCAAAAATTTTGCTATTTTTACAAATTACTTTGGTTGAAATCTGACCTTTACCACTCAATGATGTGTGTTGAGTGGCACACTTAATGCAAATAATCTCCGTTTTGAAAAAAATGGGTTTTATCCCGTTTTGCCAAACAACTCTTCAATTTCATCATATGAGATATCTATATGGGTTATGATGTAAGCCAAAAATATATCTGACGGCGGATATTCCACCTTCAATGCGATTCGAAATATTGTATAATTAAGCATGTAGTTAGATATTATAACCTGGAATAGAATCTGAGTGTGAGGTACAATACAGTGTGGTAATGGTTAATGGTAATTATTATTGTCAAGGGAGAAATTGTATAATTTGAAATGGAAATTGAATGGGACTCTATTGATAGCCATTGTGATGGCCACAAATACCCTATGAACTCGGACGGGACCGGCAACGACAAGGACAACCGAGGCCGACAACCGACAACCGACATTCTACATTTCTATGAAAAAGTAATGAGTAGAACAAGTCCTATGGTCATTTGAAAGAGAGACCTTTCCGCTATTTCCATCTCGATCTCTCCACTATCCAAATCCAAAACCAAATCCAAAACCAATCCAGCCAAACATCCCAGAGCTCGACTTTAGAAGTTTCGAGCTAAACACTGACTGAATTGCATCGTATTGTATTTTATAAGGAGATTCATTAATCATGCGTCAACGGCTTTTTCCTTTTAGCAATTCTTCCCTGTAGTCCTTGCAGTACTTAATGTTAATTCATAAGGAGTTTCATATAGTTTAAGAAATTGTACATATAGGAGGAGATGGAAGGAGGGAGATGCTTGGAAAAAAAAATCTTTTCATAATAATATTCATTGCTACTGGGCACTGGGTAGGTACTGGTACTGCCACCATATTACTATTACTTTGGGAAAGAGTAATAAAGAATGGAAGCATAACATCAACATCAACGGCAGCATCAACATCAACATGCAGAGTTCACCTAAGTACCTACCTGTTCAAGATTGGAGGTAGATACACCTTCCTTATCCTTAAAGTTAATAGGAAGTAATGAAGTATACAGGCGGTCGCTCACTCTCTCAATCCGAGAGACCAAAGTCAAAGTCAAATTTACAACAGATACGTCTAAAACTAAAACTACCACATAGCACATAGCACAGACCTATTACTTGAACGTTCCTGTATTACATAATTACATTACATTATTATTTTGCTCTGTGTTCAGAGACGACACACAGGTATGCATGTGCCTTAGGGTATTTTTTTAAAAGTTGGGATTTTTCATTATATATTATACGTTATATACTTATTCCTTCCTTCATACACATTTTTTGTCAAGTTTTTATAAAGAGACCGTATATATGATTCTAGCCGAAAGCCGAAGCCGAAACCAAAACCGAAACGAAGCCGTCGAGCACCAAACACCAAGACCAAACGCCAAGACCAACACAATACAATACAACACACAATAAGGCAGCCAGCTCTAAGTACACGAGAATCAGAAGCTGCCATAGGTTACACGCTGGTGCGATACCAATAAACTTTCTTCACCATCCCCATCACCCCAAAAACCCATCCGCATCCGCCAGCCATCCGCCATCCACATCCCATGTAACTTCCAATCATCAAATCAAATTCTTGACATGCTTTAAACTAGCAAGTAGGGGCATGTTTTTTCTCATACATTTAATTATCCACCGATTTATTGAAGTTCTATGTTTTTTCAGAATTTTTTATAATCTTTACTTTTTACTTTTGAAAAATGTATACACGCTATTATTATGCATAGCGTAAGCCAGTTTTAATGCTCCAAATTTTGAAATAACTTTAGCGCATGTGACCACATAGCATTGTAACTTTGAGGTCTGTCGGGTGAAAGACAGCCAAAGTCAATGCCAAAGCCAAACAAGTGACGGAATTGATTTTGATTGTGATATTTATTGGGAATCAGATGAAATCTAAAGTCACAGCCTATAGCATCAGCCGCCGACCGGACCAAGTCATTTCAATTTGAAAGCGATAGATAATAATAAAAGCCCGGAGCGAGAGCCACCGAGTGAGAAAGAGAAAAGCTGACCGGCAGACATGAGATAAGATCCGAGGCAACCCAAAGGATCAGGATCAGATGATCAAATGAGAACATAGAACGTAAAGATCACGTAGAATTCTGTACCTTTCTATTAAGAAGGAGCGAACATACGTAATTATACCGTTTTTATTAAGTATCTAAAGATACTTCAATGTCATATGCATAATATCGTATGTAATTATAAATAGGTAGAAATAATTACGGCATATAGCAAAATTAAAAGGTATGTACTCATACACTCATACATAATAAGACCTAACCTCGCGGTCTCGGTATTTAATTGTTGCTTTTGAAAGCTTTCAAAAAGTGTGGAGACTGGCACTGGCATTGGTACTGGAGACTGCGGAGAGTGTGAGCGAGTGAGCGAGTGAGTGCCATGGAAAAGGGATGAAAAAATGTAGTTTTTATTTGAATATTTTTCTGTAATTAGCTTCATTGTTGTTGTTTTCTATAGAATAGAGTTGCAGAGAGCTAAATAAGCTCGGGATGAGAAGGACGTACGACTTTGACTTTGTATCCCCTGTGTGTGTGTGTGTGAGATTGGAGTTACAAGTCCGGGTCTAAAAGAAACATGTGGAATAAAGTTCCTGAGAGATGAAGACGAGTGAGCTGAGTTAAAAGAAAAATCATTTGCTCACTTTTTTTTCCACCTTTTCTTTTTAAGTTTCTTCTCCTTTGGCTTCGACTTCGACTTCGGCGTCGGATCACCATCATCATCATCTCTCTCTCAGCTTTAGATGTTTTAGACTTCTCCTTGAGCCATATGCCATGGTCATATTACTGTATTAGAGCCATGTAGTTCCTTCTAATCTTGTTTCGCAGTGCAAGTCCCACGAATTATTACCATCACAACACAACAACAAGAACGACAGAAGACAGAACAGAAAGAGCGCCATTTGCTTAATACTTGGCCTGCATGGGCCGAGCTGACGATTAGCTATATTACCTGTAGCTCTTTAATTATCTCCTGGACACACTGCCATCCCCATGCCATGCCACGCAAACAGCAGTTGAACTATTATATTAGTATGTAGGCACACTATTAAATATATAGTCATTCCACTTTTATTGTTGTTCTGTACATTGCTGTACTCCATACAGTCGTCTGTCTGTGTATGCACCAACAGTTCCACATTTGTAATAATAAAGGAAAGCAAGCGAGTAGAAATACATACTACACGCTTAGAAAAAGATAAGCGAATTTACCGCATAGCTGTTAATTTTTAACTGATTTTGCTGTTACTCCGACGAAATAAACAGTACAATCACGTAAAATTGGTCTACAGGAATTTCCGTTAGTAGGGATTTACATGGTACCGTGTAAATGTTAATTTGCAACTAATTTTGCTGTTACTCCGACATCAACAGTACAATTAGTTAACACTGGTCTACAGGAATTTCGGTTAGCAGGGATTTACATTAGTACCGCATAACTGTTAATTTTTAACTGATTTTGCTGTTACTCCGACATCAACAGTACAATTAGTTAACACTGGTCTACAGGAATTTCGGTTAGTAGGGATTTACATAATATGCTGCTGTTATGTTAAATTTACCTAAATCGCAGTTAGATCACGCAAGTGGTAATCCTGTTGAATGCTTTTGTTAAATGAAATATAATAGCAAAAAGTTGGATTCGAACCCTCGACCTCCAGCATACGTGACGGCATCTTTCACCACCGGACTGGCCAGTGAGATTTAATAATGGATGGCTAATTTAGTATACATACACAGTGGTACAAGTGGTTTAACAGAGTTACTGTATATTTTACTGAATTTTCTGCTGGTTGTGTGTAACCCGAGCTATGTGCATGAAGCTAACTGAATTCCCGCCACTCTCCAAAATTTGAAAATTTACAGATAAACCTGTCAAAGTTAACATATAAACTTGTTAGCGTCATCTTACAAGATTCCAGTTGAGATCTTTTCTGAGCGTGTAGTGCACAAGCTGACTGTAACATGTTAGTGTGAAGCCGAAGCCGAAGTCGAAAGGATCTCCCTGTACTGCACTGGATTTTGGATACTGACTCAGTTTTATTATGTTACTGTGAAAAAATGAAAAATCCTATACTATTCAGAGGGGCACCTCACTAGTCAGAATATGTGAGTACATAATAATAGGCAATAGGTACGTAATATACGTAGGTAGATAATACGTTCGTATTGAATGGGTATCGCATCCGTTTTTGTTGTTATTCCTATGTCTATCTGTGCAATGCAATGTGAAAGATCCCTACTTTGTACCTGCCACTAATTTGTTCAGCTTCTATTCATCTTTTTTTTATACATTGTCTTCTTTTCTCATTTGCTTCATGACGCATTATCTCTTTTATAACTAATAATGTACCTGCTCCAAGACTACATATATGTATAGCGTCTCGGTCTCGAGTCTGCACTTACTTCTATCTGTAGTCAAAGGGTAAAAAGACGTATTATTCACCTATACATGTATGACACTCACTTCACATCCCCACAAGTCCCCTCCATTTCATATTGCATTGCATTGCATTGCATTCTCTGCTTATATGCTTATATGCTTATATGCCTATATGTCCATTCAATTTCAATTCCAAATAAAACAATGGATGCGACACAGTTTTATTTTGAGTATTTCATTTTATTATTGTTGTTGTGTGAAATAAATATACGGACTATATGACAGTGCTGTCACTATAGTGCGCACTGTTTACATTTGATATCATTGGTCTCTATATTCATAATTCGTATACTAATGGAAATTACTGTATAGTAGATAGATTTTTTTCACCCTCTAGGCTAATTGTAAGTCCAATCATAATTCGTTAATTCATAATAATTGCAAATTCTGACAATAATAATAATAACGTTGAAAATTACCATATTAAATTTTGTATTTAGTTATGGTTGAAGAAATCATGTGGGACGCTATGATATACACAGATACCATAGGTATTAGGTGTGCATTTACTTTTATTTTTATATTTGCCCTATTATGCCTTCTAGGCAGAATTTTAAAGATTGAGATTAAACTTGTAAAAAAATAATAATGAGTGTATTTTCATTCTTTATATAATTTTTATTACTATGATTCTATACGGGCTACATTTTGGCTCTTGGAATTTTAATTTGTAGCGCAACTAATATCTGTAGTACAAGTATAGGATAGAACGTGCTCTGATTCTGTGGTTTATTTATAATGTCTATGATTAAATTAGAGATAATGATAGGCTGACGTCAAATTAAGTAAATTGTTTGCAATGATTAATTTCTTGTAACTTGTAACTAGGCTATTATTAGTGGTATTGTAGTGTCACACGAGGTGTAATACGAAATACGACATGTCACCTAAATTTTTTTAATTATTCTAATAATAATTATTATAAAAATAAACTGCAACATTTTTGTATCTGTGCTGCATTAAAGCCCTACTTTAATTGCGCCCTAAATTTTAAAATTCACAATAAAATTACAAGCCAAAATATCAAAGAAAGCACGTATTGCAAATAAGAATGAGGAAAAGACTGAAAAATAAGGAAGTCGAAATTCATTCTTGATGCTAATGATGATAACGTGGCAGGAGTGAGTGAGAATTTATTTCCTTATTACATTCTCTGAGTTTGGAAATGATTGTGAAAGCAATAAAAACAAAACAGAAAAAAGCCAGTAAACCATGAGGGAATCCATTAGATTTACATATAGGTATATTATTATAGTTTACGTTTACGTGAACCAGCGTCTCATAGTCCGTACTCCGTACAAACGTTACAGTTTCAAAACCGGTTTTCCATTTCCATGTTCATTGGAAAAAGTTGAAGTTTTCGAGGATGGAAAAGTGAGTACTACTACGAGTACGATAGAATTTCTACGTAGTGCCATTTCATTCATCATTCTTTCACTCTTACGTTGGATTGGGTTGCCATTTGAAATGCATAATAATTATATACGTGGGTAGGTGTGTATCTGTATGCAGGCAGAAGGCTGACTGTCTGAGGCGAAATACGGATAACTGCTGAATATATACTGCAGTAAATGTAGATTGTTTTCAATGGAGAAATGAGGTAAATAGTAAAATATAAATTACATCCCGAATATCTTGAGCATTAGTTTGTGTGTGCTATGTGCTATGGGCAATTTGTGCAAACAAATCTCATTCATTTCTTTCGTTCCATTCAGCCAGTGTGCGTAGGTATATTATAATCTGTACGTAATTATGTCCAGGTATTATAAAGCTTTTCGTGGTTTCCTTGGGTTTATTGCTTTATGGTTCAGCTACACAGTGCAGTGTTCAGTACTCAGTGTGGCCCATTCATAAGTTCAATTGTTCAAATGTTTCTCGAAGAATTATAGGATTTACAGAGACAGTAGAAAAAGGCAACTACCAACTTAGGATTTTTGTTCAATTGAAACATTCACAAAACCGGTTTTCTGCTCAAATCAAAATCCTAGAGAAACATGTCTTACTCACTCACTCACTAGTCACTAGTCAGTGTACTTATGCCAGTGTCCATGGAGAAATTTCACAGAAATGACGTTGTAAAATTATCTCTGTACTTTTGATCGCAGACGCTTATTATACGGGCTATCAGTGTAGTGTCAGAACACCAATACTAGTACGCCATAAGACTTTAGAGCGTATTATATTTTATTATGTAGTAGCCGGATTTAAATGAGATTTGTGATTTTGCCTGATACTTATTTAAAATAGTAGGTTTTACATTTGAAGGGCTATTTAGCAAAACGGGTCAAGTCCATAATTTGTTCTCAAAAATGAGATTATCTGCGTTACACGTACTATTCAGCGAGATACATTACTGTGTTGAATGGTGAAGGTCAAAGTTCAACAAAAGGATTTTTTTTTAAATATCCGAAATTTTGATGCATTTAGGCACAAGCTTATGCATTCTGACGATGAGTCACTTCCTTGGGTGCTATATTCACATTTCACCCGCATACTTTCTCGATTTTTCTCGGTCGCAGAAAGTAGAGCAGAACTAATTCGCAGTTTGTGATTGATTTAAAAATCTAATAACAACGACAACAAAACTAGCGCAGTCGTCAGTCATCAGCTTTGCAGTCCGTCTTCCAGATGATAAATTAAAATAATGTTTTATTACGGTACTTTCTCTAATCTACCTACCTACATGGTATTTCTATGCTGTGAGCTGGGTGGTCTTTTGCACTTTATTGTGCATTCCAAATTATAACATGGATAATTGCTTTGTGGGTGTGTACACATTTCGTATATATTCGAATGATTGCAGTTTCAGGAAAGTTAGTCATTATTAAATATGTTTGTTTTATGGGATGGGAGTTATTTTTATTAGTTTCTCTCAGAAACTCAAATAAACTCGAATTTATGAAATTCCAAAATACCGATCACAAAGCGGCGCCATACTGCGTGGACTAATGCTAGTCAAAATAAAATACATCTATGAGGAATGCATTGGCCAAAAATAGAATAGCGTAATTAATTAGAACTCCCGAATTCCCAAAATCCCAAAAAGGTTCGAGACTTCATTCAAAAAATAGCAAACAAAACTAACGCGCATTCATTTCTTTGCAATTAATTTCCCTATAAGGAGGCACAATGTGCTATCTGCCTTGCACTCTATCCTTTACACCTGTTTTCCTTCCCATACGGAAATTAACTTTGAACCGATTCAAAATCATATATGCAACAAGCTAATTTTTACGATTACTAATAAAAATGTCCCCCTCAAAAGTGCTTACCTTATTGGTATGAAAACATTCACAGGAATTGGAATGAACGGAAATGAGATTTCGCTTGATGAGTAATTTGAGACTTTTCCCGTTGTGACGTATACTTCTTTTCCAGTCTTTCGCCGTCTCCCTCCCACTGATAAATTGAAACTCATTCGGAGTGAGATGAAGTCCATTGTAGAAGATACAACTCCCCTTGGAGCCTTGGCAGAGTCGAGCCAAGTTCATGTAGCCAATATTATGTCCACACTCTACTTGAATAATCACATTCGGATTCGGGTTCAGTCCACCACCCCCACCAACAACAACAAAACCACCACCACTACCGTCACCACCTCCTCCATCTCCATTTCCAACACCGTGACCATGAATATGAAAACTTTGACCTCCATCCTCAACACTCTCTTGACCTAGTTGACCTGGTAGCGAGTGAGAATTAGACACTTGTTGATGAATACCGCCCAGTTTCTCCGACTCCTCAAACTCACTATTAATATGACGACAGTCAAGGAGACTACCTCCAACACCGTCGTGATCCTCACCGGTCCCAGTTCCAGTTCCAATTCCGAGTCCCGCTCCAGTTCCAGTCCCCGAGCCTCGACGAATAATCTCATGATTCTCGGACTTACTGCAGGCCAATGCCAGGACGACGTCCACGTCATGGTCAGTATCCGACTCGGCTCGACCTTTGCCCTGACAGGATGTCGGGCCGGACTGGAAATGATTATTAATAAACTCAATGGTTGGGGGTTGGAGGAGAGGGAGCAAGGATGTTTCTGGCAACATTCTCGAATGTCAATTGAACATTGAACACGACTCATTGATTTTTTTCCAGTTTTATCACAAAGTGAAATTTTTCCTTTACTCAACATTTTCTATGTTTTTACTTGGCTTTATTTTACTTTTTTTTCTTCTACGGTCATATGACCCTTTTGCTATGGTTTCCCACCTTTTACCCTCTCGCATAGTCACACTATATCTCATCAACTAGATAAAGTTCAGCTATCTTCGATCTCGATGAGTGTACCTCTGTGTGTACATCCCTGTGTACAAATCTGCTGTCTCTCTCTGACGAGTGACGATGCCTCTCACTCTCATCATTACAATGGGATCCTTCCATTTCATTAGATTTTCTATTTCCATCTTCACGATCCACCGCACGGTCTATATAGTCGACGTCGTCGGGAGTCACAAGGAAAAGCCACAGCCAGATGAGAGAACCACACACAGAGACTCACTCACACATACCGACAGAGGTGTAGGCAAATAGCAGTATCCTCACAAGCCTATAACACCAATCACCATCACCATTACCATTACATATTAACATTTAACTTTAAATAAATTCTGCTTCATCCAAATTACTACTTCTTGACTTGAATAAAATCGGAAAATCCCAAAACTCTATATAAATTATCCATGGATCCACTACTACTACTATTAACGAGAAACATCTATAGGGATTGTGCATAAAGGTAGGTAGGTACATGCATAAATCAAGGCAAAAGTAAGCTATAAGAGCCACAACTAACTCTCACGAGAGTGAAAGTTTTGTCAAGTCAAGTGAAGTCAAAGTTACACTTGTCAATCGTTACACTCACCTGAGTTCTCAGAGTTGAATTGCATGGTCCTGTGTGTGCGACGATTTGGAGTTTGATTTTTATTCTGATTGAGCAGTCCTCTCATCATGATTCATGTGCAACCGATAAAGGAAAAATACTAAAAATACCGCGATGCGTTTCCAAATCATGTCAAGCAAGCCAAGCTAATAAAGCCAAGACACCACAGACACACTGCGCTGCACCGTTAATATACCGTTTCTTCAGTCAAGTATATTCACACATAAGTACTTACATCCAATTTTGTTGATCTTTTTTTTTGCTGCTTTACTTTAGTAAATTTGCCCTCAAAAACACTCTTACATTGAACTCGATGATCGAAATGGAAAATATAATCGATTCGTCGTAACAATAATAATCCACACTTTTATGCATGTACCGAGACCGACACTACCAATACCGATGTACGTTCGCACTTTGTGCAATTAAAAATTCTACTGAAAGATCGATGGTACAGATTCTGATAATATTAGCAATTTACTATACAGGATACTTCTAATACTGTTAAATGTGTAGCATGCACCTATCTAAAAATTGCTTTGTAGGTAAATAAAATGCTCATATAAAATCAATTCAGGAGTCAGTATAGTGCAATGCTGACATTTTCTGTTTTATTAGGATTTTTTATAACATTCTCAGTACCCAAGAGACACAACTGCATTCTGCCATCATGGTATTTGGTTTTGATTTGAAATGATACGACGGGGAACGGTGGCAAAATCCTCGAGAAAATCCTTTCTATTTTTTGACTCAAAATCTAATGTGTTGTGAAGACTGATATATAATTCAATGTGACACTGAAACATTTGGGATTTCTTCTTTGTACACGCTTCATTTGATTTGAGTTGAGACTCAATAAGTTGATCAGGACCAGAGTCCGAGTCAGATCATAGAGCAGAGGCGAGAGTTATTTTTGAACTTCCTAACTCTTACTCCCTTAACAAGGTTACATATATCTATATGTATAAAGCTGTCGCTAATGGTGAGTTACCTGTGTGCCTTACTCACTTTGACATTCTTGGAAGAATGGTGGGAATTCAATCAAGAATCAAGGGAGAGGTAACATATAAAGGGCAACTGATTTCATTTCATGTACTATTTTAGGGTGTTCGCGACTTGATTTCATTGATCCAATATCGATATGTTCTATCAATATTTATGCAAGTTGCTCTTACAGGGATGGATGGTTGTTGGAAAAATTTCTAATTTGAAATGAACATAGATCTCTCTTAGGCAGCCATTACATAGCTAGCATCATCAATAATGCTAGCATTAGCAATTTTTTTGTGAAACTTGCTCACTGAAAATGCTGCATGAAAAATGCTGTCACTTGCTGATAATTTGAAATTGCATTTACATAGAAAGCATTATGGAAACTAAATCTTGCTCAAGTAATCGGGCAGGATATTTTGCCAAGAAGTCTTCAGACTCCTAATATTATTGTATTATTTATACTCCCTAAGCTAATTTCGGTTTTACGCAATTAATAATTATTATCTATTCAAGTGACTAAAATAACATTTTAGATGTTATACAAATGGAAGAACGTAAAGGTGCACGGAGATTTCTCATTATCGATTATCGGGAAATTTAATTGTGGAAGGGTGCCTAAAATCTTTTTCTAACAACAACAGAGCTATGTATTTTAGAATTAGGTAATAGAATTAAAGTGAACATTGAAATATTATGGCTTTATCAAAGCTATCTCCAATTTTCCCTTACTACGGCATACATCTTCATTCAAAATTGATTGACGAGTTTCGTAAACTTCGTTTTGGCTTCATGCACTCCACTTTCATAATTACCGTTATTAATAGATTTTAAAAACTAAATACTGCTCATGCAAGAGTTGAATTCAAGTACATTTAATAAAACCAAATCCGATAGTTTGTTTAAACTCGATAATCAAAATGCACCAAAATTATAATTTTCAACTGTTTAACTTTCAACAGATAAATAATTATAATTTCCCTCGAAGTACTAACTACTAAGTAACCACGAAATCCCATGTTACTTATGGTGACCCCTGGGTCAACTATCTGATGTATGCTTTTACGTCATCGTACCGTAATTGCCAAACATAAATAGTTCAACTGAAATGTAATACACTTTGATCATGGGCATAAGGTCTTGATGCTGTTTCTAAAGCTGAGCATAGCGAGAAATATCTACCGAGTTTGATGTTAGCATCAGCATCAGGAATATCAAGCAGCATCAAAATTGCTGACGTGATGCTGTCTATGTAAATTCAAAATTGTAGCAATTTTTCGGAAAAATTGCTGTTGGTAGCGTTTTTGAAAAACTTGCTACAACTTGCTAGCTATGTAATAGCTGTTTTATACACACAATTTCAATTCCCTCGATTACAATATAGCATGCTCAGTACAATGGATACACAAATATATTGGTAGGTAAGTAATAATTGCTACACAATGGTAAGTATGGGAATCTCTGATTCTGTAACTTCGTGCAAAGCTCGTGTAAGACTTATGTTTTAACAATTAACATACATGACTTTATAAATACGTACCTATCTTACGTAAATACCTTATCTTTAATAAGCCTTATTTTCGCCCCCGAAAGTAGAGTTAATTTGTCGTTTTGTTGGACGTAGCTAGTCATCAAAATTACAATATTATGACGCTCTTTGATTTTGAACGTTACAACCACAATTAACTATTTACATGTTTATTGTCTAAATCAATTATTTGTGTAGCTTCTAATCAGTTGCTGCGGATGTTTCAATAACGATTGCTCTGCCCTCTACTGCTACGGCGGGTTATATTCCCCCCACTCGATTAGGCAAGGCTGAATTTGTATGTGAATTTGTATGGATGACAAGAAAAATACGTGTTTAAATGGAATACACGAATCAATCTATCTTTTAACGGGTTTAAATAATGAATAATGAGAATTTAAAAGCCTTCATTTATAAACAAGAAAAGCAATAGTAATGATAATACATAGAATGCTTTAAGGTGGGCATATAACTAATAAAGAGATAAAGAGATCGGTAGCCTACGGTGGCGCATAAGTAGTACTGCGAAGTTGAGATATGTTTGATTTCGTAAGCCATTGTTATTTTATTATGATTATTCTTTTTTGTTATTGTTGTAATTTAGCTACTTTTACAACGGTGTCCCCAAACTATAGATGTGTAGATAAGATACATTTTATTTTCAATAGTATTTTATTAATTAGGTAATTAATTACTGTAATAACGTACACATGTTTTTTCTTTTACAATAATTGTTCTTCGTTAGAAATACAAATACATACCAAACTACTACAGTTCGAACTACCTGGCCTAGGTACATACAATCAGACAATCAGTGGTTTTGTTTGAGTTTTAATTTTCATGTTAATTATTTCATTTATAATAATTCATTCATTTTATTTATTACATACATTAAGTGGCAGTTCTTACAAAATACCAAAAAAAAACGAAGAAAAGAATACAATTAAAAGGTTGATTACGTTAAGTTTAATTGTAAATTACATAATATATATATATCGTAAATAAACTACCATCGTATCTTACCATCAGCTTATAGGATCAACTATATAGACAATAAATTGATAATCCTATCAAACAATCAACTTGGCTAAGTAACTTAAGATTAAGCAAATCAAAATCACATAAGAAATGAGAATTTTATGTTACGGTTAGTTCTTAGTTAATAGTTCAATAAAATGTAAACTACTAAACTTTTAACTAATGTACTCCTTGTGTTGTGTATTATATGTATACGAAAATGCAAATTTAAAATTATGATAGATAAATTAATAGAATCAAAAAAATTATTATTACCAAACCATATCTTACATTTCCAACCTCTTAACTCATTAAAATCTACCAAGCCTTCCGTCCCTCTTGTAATTGCAAACCCAACCAAAAAGATTTTATTATATGGATATTTTAGAAGAAAAATTTAAAGCATTCACAATTCATTTCTAGAAATATGAAAATGAAACATCACTTTGAAATACATGCTTATTTTGTATAGCATTGCTAATAATATATTATGAGTTGTAGCTGCAAATTAAGTGTGGTTACATCTATATTGTAATGAAAGCCTTTAATTTGAAACTAAATATGCAAAAACAAATAACGACAGTCAGCGTAAGTTAGAGAATCTAGGTGGTTATATAGCGGATATAGTCGGCTATCTCACGAAATAGTCGTGACTAAATGCAGAACACTTATTAGTAGTACTGCGCAGTGTGTTTAATTAAAATTTGAAAATCACAATAATTGCTACAGATTCTACTAATAACTTTCAATTATTTAAGCCTGGTTCTGCAACATGCAAATAAAATACATTAAAATACAAAGTATAGGTAGCTTTCACCCACAAAATAACCAAGGATTAAAATAATTATTGTTAAATATTACGCAGTACATAAAACCTCATGTTACTACACTAGAATATATATGACAGTTTAAATTCACTTACAATCAAATTAAAATGCGTAGTAAATAATAAGTCAATACAAAACTTAAGTCACCAATAAGAAATCTAAATTTAAATTAAAACTCACAAAAAAAAATTAGTATTGAAAGCTCAAAAGCCGGAAATTATTATTTTTAATTAATAATATTATTCCATCGATCGACTTCGATACAGAATCTGAACTCAGTTACTTATGTAGATTCAGCATATCGTGCAATCGCAGTAAAATCGAACTACTGAAAGTAATTACATAATTCGATATTTCACAATAATAATTGTACACAACGTAAGTCTAAAAGAAGTGTGATATTTTTTGTAATAATATTTTGAAGCTCACAACATTTACAGTGTAATTCAGCAACTCATCAGGACATCGTGGCAAATACAGTATTAAATAAAATCAAGCAGCGAAACTGCTAAGAATTCAGAGAAACTCGTTTAAACAGCATAAGCTTTCATAAAATAATCTTAATACATAAAGTTCAATTAAAATGTACTATATTTTAAAATTAGAATCACCAAGTTTTCTATACAGATTCTAGTATATACTGGCATATCATTCTAGCAAAATTCAAAGAAATAATGAAAATTTGGGAGGTTCACTCTAGCCATGAAATTAACATTGGCCAGGTAAAAGTGTACACCTTACACAATAGTTAATTTGATTAGTTATTTGAACTTTCGAAAAGAGAAAATTATAAGCTTGTTCAAAGCATTAAAAGCCATAATTATTGTAAGAATTAATTATCTATAATATCTGTGTTATACAAACTGATTTGTATTTTGTCTGTTTTGTTATTACGTATAATATAGTTGAACGGTACAAAGTATTAATTACACTAAATACCAGCAACCCTTAAATACTGGAGTAGTTTATGAGTTGCAATAATTGTAAATACAACTATCATTGTATATTTTATAAATACAACTTTTCGTATCCTCTCTTTTCCTTCTATTGCTCTAGAATTAGCTTACAAATTATGTATGATAATATAATAAAAATTATAATAGTGTACTCGAATAATCTTTAATTACAGGTAAAACTAACGTCAAAATCAGTCAAAAAATCCATCCCTTTCCCAAGTTGATAATCGAACAATTTGTATTTTTTTTAATTATAACGAAATGCCACTCCTTAGACTAATATAATATAATAATTATATATAAGTTAATTGGTTGCATGATGAGGGAGTTAGTAACAATTTAATTATATCGTAATTATTAAGTTTAGTACCGACGAGTCAATGGGTTGTTAGCAAGTTTAGCTTGAGGGAAGCGTGCTAAGTAGCGCTCTTCTCTTAAGAATTTGACAGACAGTAAGTGGCCTGAAAATCAGAGTCAAGTTATATAAACGTTAACGTTATCCATTTCATGTAATATTTAATATACAATGTTGAATTACAAAAACAAATTCTTACCATCAAACCACCATCCATGTAACGACAAATACGCTTTTCTGGCATTATCCTTGGTGGCACACTTGACATAGACACATCCTTCAGGCGATCCATGCTCAACTCCAATGTGACAAATGAGCGAGTCCGGACATTTCTCCAGTATAGCTCTTTGAATTCTTATCTCCCTCTCGTCATCAGTAGCCTCCGAGTCAAACATATGCCGGATTTTCAGACAATTGGTGGGTGTTATAGGTAGCGCATTTGGGCTCCCATCAGACAGTTCAAACGCCTGCCCCTGCCATTTACTAGTGGATGCTGGTGGCCCTGGGCAAGGGGTACCAATTGGTGGACGAGCACTATTTGATGAACAGGAGGGACCTCCTGGTGGCGTTGATGATGGGGACATGGCTGGAGATGAGCCTGGTGTCATCATCATCATTGATAATCGGGATCGGGGTGAGACGATTGGTGATGCATTGGGAAGCCAACGCCACACGCGAAATTCCTCCCCAGAAATATGTTGGATTTCTTCACGAACACGGGACTCGTTATTTGATATGTGCTCCACAACTTTGTTCCATAAGGCAGATTTGCTGAGTCGTTCCTGGGCAGGCACCAACGAATCACGTAAATGACTTACCGCGAGGAAACTATCACCTCCTGTTTCCCTGTTACAATTTTAGATAATACAAATTAGTTTCCTGTTTTGCAAAGCAGTCTAACGGCTTGCTTTTTGTGCATTAGGTAGGAATTAAATTTTTATTAGCTTAAATTTTACTTCACAATTCTTTGTGTAGCACTCGGCATGCAACAGTATGACACTAACAAATAATAAATATTTTCATTTTTAAGT
Organism: Dicyrtomina minuta; assembly: GCA_949802685.1. Lineage (NCBI taxonomy): Eukaryota > Metazoa > Arthropoda > Collembola > Symphypleona > Dicyrtomidae > Dicyrtomina > Dicyrtomina minuta. The sequence goes on along the minus strand of OX461808.1, from coordinate 74,136,478 downwards.
TGGCGTAAAGTCATGGAGTTTTGAATATCTACTTTATGTACAGTTAAGGCTTACTTGGCGAGTTCAAACTGTTCCTGAAGCATTTGCAAAATATTGTCAACATAAATAAATACTTCGTTTGATTCATCCTTCTTTTTCTTCTGGTATCGTGTAACGCCTTTGTAAGCAATGAAGATTATCAGAGCAACTACAACGAGAATAGAAAATTATCAATTCAAATTACTGACATCAAACTATAGGAAAACGATTAGGGTATTACACTAATAATATTATTAATATAATTAAAGGTACTTACCAACTGAAATCAACACAAAGTAAGTGAAGACGGATTGTACGTAACCCAAACAGTTACAGTAGAAAGATGGAGTAATATTTGTAGCTGAGATTTTCGTGGTTGTAAAATCCATTTCAAGAAGCTCTCTTGGACTCAGCACTTCAGTCGACTCATCTTTCTCAATTTTTAAGCCCCAATTTGGATTTTCAACGCATAATATCAACATACTGTTAAAACATTCATCCACTTCCGTTTTTTTCTGAAATTAAATGTTATACATAATTAAATCTGAACTTTCAGGATTACAACAAAATGCAACCATGTACTTATTCAAAGAATTACCCTGTCACTCAAATGGTAGAGCAAACTTTTGGCCACACTGAGCGAAACTCGATCTTCAGTATTGTACGAACAGGGCTTCCACTTCGCTCTCAGCACAAGTTCTTCTTTAAGAGTGGAATACAGAGTCCTGGCAGTTTTCAGGTGTTCAGCTGGTATACACGTCTGTAAAATTAAAATAGCAAATTGAATACAAACTTTATTCAGCCACTCTTATGCATGTACAATAGCTGAACAACTCACTAGTCAGTTATGAATCAAACCAATGTTTATAAATTCTAACCTTCACTATTTATATGGCACAAATCGCACATATTATACATACAAATAATATCATTAATATTCAACTGATAGTTGAGGTCTTAAAACTAGATCAATATAAATAAATTTCAGAGACAGACAAATAGTAAGAGAAAACCTACCAAAGGATCAACTCCGTCATATCCACAAATGGGATAGTTACTAGACAACGTGGATAATGTATCTGCCGATGGTACGGGAGATGGTTCGGAAATTGGCGTACCATAAGTGACCCCATCTTCCCCGAGTAAAGTATTTTCATTCTCATTAGAACTCCCACCCATCAGTACAGGTACTTTACCCGAATTATATGTTAAATTCAAGTATAAAACAGCAATCATTCCAAAAAATAAGATGGCAATTGCAACCAAAATACTAGATATGAAATGTCCACGATCTGTTGGCGGGCTGCTACTTCCAGCCACATGATGAACATCATTTGGAAAAGTTGATGCTCTTTTACTCATGCTGAGTCGATTGAGGGCACTGTGGCTGTTGTTACTGTTATTACTCATACTGTGATTGTTCCAACTTCCATTATTGAGATTTGCTACTGAACTACTCGTCGTGGCAGTAAAGGTTGAGGGGGGTGTGGATGAAATCGGAGATGGGAACAGTGACGAGTAGCGTGTCCAATCTTGTGGCGTCGATTTTTTTGACCAGGATTGATCACCTGCACCTCCAACAGTTGTTGACACATTTCCACTTCGAAGGCTCAAACCAGTACCACTTCCATGTGTCACTGACGTTGATGCTAACGGACTTGTAGTTAGATTTAAATCGTCCTCGCCACCTGAACAAATAATTACATGCTATTAAATATAATATTTTATGACGAAATATCAGCAAACTAAAATAAATAAAAACAAGTACATATCTTCACAACTGTTGATAGTTACCCTACGGCAGACAGAACCATTCACCAAAGAATCTCACAATCGCATGCTTAATATTGATCTATTTCTGTCATTATTGCTAGTTTATTTTCAAAATACACCAAAATTCTATCACTCAATCTCAAGAATATGGCAAGAGTTTGTTGACCATCGCCCATCCATGTCTATTCATTTATGCCGCAATAGCCAGCCAATAACCACCTCCAAATACGAACTACTGTCGTCAATTATTCAAACAATTGATAACTATTTGTAATAACTGTAAGCACAAGGATACACCAAGCATATTTTGTACATAACTCCCGATACGTCAATGCGAGTACCGTTGACTGTAATTCTCCAAAAAGTTACCTGGGGTAATTACGTCCAACTTTACCCGGAATCAATTCGAGACCGGGAATCTATTATTGGGTGGGAGTAAATAAATTGTGATATGTATTTCAATGGTTTATGTATCATTGATAATGATACAAGCTATAGAAAGCCATAGTGACTCCTGGATCTATTGCAGATCGGAGACTGTAGATTATAATGCTTAGTAATCCAGTTTGAAGTATTCCTTAGCCTCGACTGGATGGAGGCAGCGGCTTGTGCTCTTACTTAGTCTAGATTTTTAATTGACTTTCATTAAAATTTCATTTGCACAGTCTGCTATGCTCTATCCACATATTATTTTGTAGGCCTATTGTAAGCCAAATTAATTTTCTGGAGACTTGCCTTGTAGGGTACCCCAGACTACGGTAGTAGAACATAGTTTAAACCTACATACCAATGCAGACTGTGTAAACATCCATATTGAAGATGCTTGTTTTGGTATATGTAGATGTTGTCTATCTAATTTTAAGAATGCGTCAACTGTTGTTGACTGTCAACGTAACTGCAAACTAGCTCTTAGGAACAACAACCAGACACATTGATTGCATTACACGGTATGTAACTAACCAGTACGAGCTCACTCTCAACAGACATGACAACTACTGATATGGGATTCAAGATAAGCATTGCAAAAGCAAAGCAAACGCAGCACACCACGAGAGGAATCATCAGTCAAAATACAAGTAGAAGCAACTTCTTTCGATTAGAATTCCATCAACTTATTTTAAAAGCAGAACGTTTAAGTTTATTTTTTCTCCTAACATCTTTAAGACCAAAGACTAAAACAGAACATGACATTCGATTTCAAATTAGATGTTAGACAATAAGCGGTAATAACATAAACCAAGCTATGGACGTACTTAAGTAAACAGTAAACGTTGAACGTAATTCGCAATTCTAATATAATAGTTTGAACTTCCTGACACCTGAGAACCAGAAGACTATGACTATTACCATCTACTCAGATTCCTCTCGTACTCAGTAAGCCCATTCTCCTGTCCTGTCACCTTTTAACCGTACATTTAACCTTCAAACAACAACTACGAGAACTAACTCTAACTCTAGCTAATCAAAACATTTCCAAATACGCAAAACTGAAGACAATAGTTCAAAATGTCCCGTGTTTACCACAAAAAAAACATCAAATTACATCATCAATCCATCGTAATCCATAGTCATATAGTTGATACGTCATAAAACTTACCCATTGTACTCGCCGAATTATATGAGACCCGGCTTCGACTAACATTTAAAGAATTAGAAGCATTTGATAACATCTCCACCTCTCCCGTCCCATGATGCTGCGGCTGCTGATGATTATTAGCCCTCAGTTTGGGACTACCGGTCATACTGATGTCACTAAGGGCGAGTGTGTGTCTCGTCTTCGCCCGGCTCCCCAATGATTTCCTGCTTCCACCACTATTCTGAGGAGCTGAGGATGATGATGATGGGGACTCGGCTGCCGCCGAAACTTCTTTTTCCACGGCTGTCGTCCTTCCCACAGATTTCCTCCGACCCCCATTTTTACTACTACTATCTTGGGCACTTTTCAACTTTTTGATGAGAAACTCTCGATTTACACTTATAGGTATGTCGTAACCAATTTCTAAAAGTCTTTTTCGTAATTCACTATCGGTGTAATTTTCGTACGAAGCCATTTTCACTTTATATTTCCAGCTTCCCGCCGTCTCAAACTAACCACAACCACACCACCCGGATTGCTGGCTCTCTGTATATTATTTTTTTTATCAACTCTCCTATGTCTACCGTACCGTGTGGATACAGTACACAGAACTGTATGTAAAATCCTATCTTTTAAATATGTGTTGTGTGTAGTCTAGTCCTATGGTAAAAGGCTACCAGTACCAGTATCTTCTTGGTCGAGAGTCGAGATGAGACTCCACAATAATAATAATACAGTCTGTCTACATCGCAGACTTAAAAACTTGTACGAACGAAACACACGGAGAGAATGTCAGGAGAACGAGAAGGAAATGGGAAAATGAGTGTGTGTGTGTGTATGTGTGTGGAGCGCTCCGTCCGCTCAATAGGAAATGGTCGGAAAATGAAGAAGGGCTTTTTTAGCCCGCTATAGAAACCACGCGAGATCACTCCCGTCCATAGACGTACATAGTGGGGAGACGCACGGCGTTGGTCTCAAATGTATGTGGAAGTGAGACGACTTCGTCAGCAGACGTTTTTGAGTGAGACGACGGAGATACGTTTGTCTCGTCTGAAATTATGTGAAATGCGTGCGTGGTTTTGGAGTCCTGTACTCACTCACCAGTACTTTACGTACGTGTTGTCTCTCTCTCTCTCTCTCACTGTCAAGAAAAATAATAACGCACCCTTCCCTTATTTGCTGATTGCTGTTTACATTTCCTACATATACTTACCTATAAACAAAAATCCTCATGTTCTCTTGTTATGAGATGAGAGAGCCTACTTATCTATCTATGATGATGATGATGATGATGTTGTTATTATTATGTTATAGTTGTTATACCTCGATTCCATATCCATATCCATATGCCTTTCCCTTATGTCCTGCTTAATGCTAGTAAGAGAGCCTTATCTTCCCGTCCTATTATCCTTTTATTACTATACAGTACTAGAGATATTACGCGCTCTTCTTCTCAACTATCATCATCCGCTGTACTTACCTTTTTTTTTGTCTCAAAAAAAGATCCCAAAAATTCTTATCAAAACGCATGGGGACATTCTTCCATACCCGTGATTCGTGATTGCCCCACATCTTCGTCTTTTATACCATAATATACCTACTGTATTTTCAAAACATTAAATATAATTATCGGCAGTGTATTCAAGATTTGAACGAAACGAGGAGACGAGGAGTCGGAGTCGGAGTCCTGAGCAGGACAAGGAGTTGTAATGCAATGAAAATAATATTATTTTATATTTAATGCTTTTTGCTTTTGGTCATAGTGGTATTTTATGGGTTTCTTGTTCCTATCTTGCAGTGTTTTTTGAATGTGAAAAATGCATTATAAGGTAATTACATGGAAGATTATGAGTCTGTCTACACTGCATTGCTGCTGTCTCCTTCCCTCTTATGCACTTGACTATGCCGCCGGGCCGACAAGAAATGATAAGAAACCTTTGGATTTGATTGATTTGATTTCAAGTAGGTAATAGTAGGTATATACCTATACAGTTGAGAAATATACGTTTCTAATGTCATGTATGCAGAATGGAGATATGTAGATGGTATGTGTTTTTATTTTTACTTATAAACTTAAAAACATCTTCATACCAAGAACTAAATAAATAATAGAAGAGACAGACAGCGCCCAATCCCATTCTGTATCTATAATAAAAAAGTAAATTAATATTATATTCTCAGACTTACTTTCAGGTACCTATACTGACTTATATAATGTATTTCAATTTTACTAAAATCTATATATATAGCTCCCCTTGCGTGTGGTCGTGGTATTATTGTAAATCACCCCCAACAAATTCATGTTGGTTATGGGCACGGAAGGCATGAAAAATAGATTGCTTTTCTACAGGAAAAGTAGTAAACAAAATTCCCTTAAAAAATTTCATGTATCGATTTCAGTAAGGTCATTAATATTGGGAAAGCACAAAAATGCAACTTGGTCACCCTTGGTTCTCATTTTCCGGGGTATATTGGGTGATTATTTTTGGAATAAAAACTTGCAGCTTCAATCCAGTCAATGGCAAGTCGAGGGAAAATAAATCATATATTTTAAATATATGTATAAAGTATTTATTTTCTGTAGATAAGTTTGTTAATTCTATAATACAGTAATATGAAGTATATGTTTCCGTTTGAAATCATAAAGGAGTTTACAACGTTCATGTTACTCAAAAATAGTTACAAAACGTATGCTTAAATATGAGATAAAGACAGTGAGGTTTTCATCCGTTAAATGAGATGAAAACGTAGGAAATGGTCTAATTCAAAAATATAATACAACGCTCTGTAAGAGCATATTTGCTCTGTATCGGAAGTTAAAGTTATAAAGTTTTTTTTATAATGCAAAGCAACGGTTCTAAATAATCTAAATACTTAATTGAATTATAGTATATATAGTAGGTATTCCTACTTATTTGATAATTATTATTAATTACGTACACTGTTTACGGACGAAACCAGGAAAGGCAAAGGCACACACATAATTACAAAATATTGAACACGAAAAACTATACAAGCTAAAAGTATGATAAAATTGTTAACACTGATTTTAAATGCCTACACTGTACAGTAGATAGACAATATAGCTATTATTGCAATTTGTGTTTTTCCAGGTTCAAATGAAAATACAATAAATTAATATTAATGTAGAAAAAATTCACAAGCACAATTTTGAAACAGATAGTGTTATTCTACATAATTTCCATTTGAGACGAGATTTTCTGTCTAATTTGAAGCCATATTAAGAAAAAATGTACATGCAATGAGTTACATACCTATAGGTATCAGCATAGTATTACATTAATTACATTACGATCATAAAAATTGAGCATTAAATACATTCTCAATACAAACGTACTTAGTACACTGCGTTAAATTTTCTACGTTGACATTGTGCTGGCTGACAGAATTATTTCCAATTTCATAAAATTTACTTCATTGTACAGTTTGAAAGAGTAAATTTAAATATACATGGAAAAAACTGTAACTCACTAGTTTGTGACACCATTATATTAATGTAATGCATTTAGCATCGTTCGGACAATAATGTTGATTCTGCTTGGCTTATTTTTACTACCTAGTATGTATAATATAAAGCTATTCGTTTCAGCATCAGCTAGTAAACCATATTGAGTACATTAATTACAATATTATAATCCAATTTATACAATAATTTCTACCTCCAGAAATTAGGATCAGTTTGCAATCGCCGTTGAAAGTTATCATACCAATTTTTGACGGTTTGAATTGAGATAAATTGTCCATCACCAAAGCTGGTAGCATAATTTACAAAATTTTCGAGCATCTTCTGCGAGAATTCCACAAAAGTGGCAACTGTCGCAGGGGCTGTTAATGCTGCCGGAGTTGATTCTGCAATAATATTTAAGGGCTCCACAGAAATCCCGATTTGTCCGGATTGTGATGTGAGTCCCATATTACCAAAGCCGACTCCTAGTGAAGTTGTGGCACATGACGACACTCCAAAAAATGATGGACTCAGGACTGATTGAAGAGTTGACTTTTTCAAATTGGAAATTTTAAAAATTGCAGACGGTTTATCATTTGACACGTGGCCTAGGAGGTGCCACACCATTTGAGCGGATTCATCAGGCCAACCAAAATAAACCTGACCACCCAATCCAGCTGGAAACGGCTGAATCCCCGTGAGGAATATAACGATATGATTTACATCCGCAGCTTGTAGGATCTCAATGGTGAATTTTGAAGGGTCAGTAGGAAGTTGCTGAAAGTCAGTCTGAACCTTTAAATAAATAAACATTGTCTTACTGAAGGGAACATAATTTAATTATGCATAATTGTGACTTGTGATCGGAACTGTAAACTGACTGACCGTTGGCAATTGGCATTATCATGAATACATTATACCCGAGCGATCAGCACGAAGATCATTTCAAAATTAGTTCTAACTAACAACTAAACGTCAAACGTTATTCAGATACTACACATCCAACATCCCCTTTTACTATTACCATACAATGGTATTATTACGTATTAATTTAGCTACAACACACGAAATAAATCGAAATATGTCATGCAACTGTATATTTAGCATTCTAATACGTTTACCTCACATAATTACAGTAAATTAATGTATCTCTACTCTAATATTTTAAAATTAAGATTAAACCTTACCAGCCGCCCAGCAACAATTAAACCAAACATAGACATGATGTAATACGTTCTTGACTTCGTGAGATGTATATTTCGACAGCAATTTGTTACTCAAAAACTTCCGGGGGATTAAAATAATAATAATTTGAGTAATGCAGCCACATTTATTGTTTACGTAAAGGTGTTAATGAAAATATTGAGATCTTGGTTTTGGTAACTAAAAGATTCAATTATTAATCCAGCAATGACAATATTCTTCTGAAACGAGCATTTTTAAACAAACTTAACATGTATTTACTAAACCAATGAACCAATGCGAGGGAAATGAGCAGCAGAGTTAGTGTAATTATTATAGTAGAAGTACTAGAAGTACCTACTTAAAAGTAAAAGACTAAACTTTACTACTTTTTATTTTTATTTATATTGATAAATGCAACCTTGCTATTTTCGAATTTACCGACGACCGTACCACATGACAATTTTGTCTTCAATGGAATAGGCGGCAGAAAAGGGCCAATCAACAGGTAAGTAAGTTTCTTTTCAGTTTATCCAGACTCAAACTCACATGCATTCTATCTCTATCTCCTATCTCAGTAGTAAAATAATTATTATTGTATATATTCTGTAAGAAACTAATTTATGCAGTGAAGTACAATGTATAATTAGATTACACTGGAGCAGGAAAATCAGGGCTTTACTTTACTGGTAGGCACATGAGACATATTTAAGTACATATATGGTACAAGTACAATACAACGTTAACCTGGGAGGTAGAGGAATTAAATGCTACGAATACTACTAACGACTAACACTCCAGTAGCAGCCGAAGTACTTTAATTAGCAGTTGACACTACAGCTTTCAGCAGAATATTACAAATTCATTTTTGATTTTGCCCGTTCATATTCATAATTCGATTACTGGAGTATAATTAAAGTAGATAGATATCTATATCCTATACACTGACTGCGTCCTTATGTAATTAAAGTTTTGTAATATTGGTATGTCCAAACAAATTTAAAAAGGGCTGTTACTGTTTCTAATTTTAACTTTAGCGATGCGAACACTTTAATATTGTTGCGTAATCGATAGGTAAAACTTTTGTGAATAAAAATGATACATTTATACAGTAATAATTACGTCATCAGTTTTTATAGCATAGGTATAGGCAAATAGGGACATGTTTTATAAACATACATACCGAAAACGCACCACATGAAACAAGTCCGTTGTTGCCGACTGCCAAATAAATATGTTCCAATACCAAACCTCAATAGTCATGAAAAATGTTTAGAACACAATTTTGATATTAGTTGTTTCGAGAAAAAAAACAAGAAAAAATATCAAAAATTTAACCCCTGGCGGGACTCGAACCCGCAATCCCCGGCTTAGGAGGCCGATGCCTTATCCATTAGGCCACAGGGGCTCTTATGGATGCTGGAGGATGCATTTTAGTAGAATATCCCCGTGGTTCACAACTCATTTGCCAGTAATATCCTTACGTAACGTACTTACGTGAAACGTTCCAAGGACGGGGAAGAGATGAACAGAAAGAATCTGCATATTCCCATAAGCCATATGTACAAGTAATGTGTACCAGCATTTCATTTAGCAACGTAATCCAATATCCAATGACACTTTAAAATGCATACTAGAAAAAAACTAAATGCTAAGCTAAATACTATACTAGTACTACTGCGTACACCTACTAATAAATGTATTTTTAGGCTGTTACGTTTCATAGCATAAAATTGTAAGTACCATTTAGTATGTATATTTCGGCTCTAAACATTGAAGTAGTTAGTAGTTGAAGTTGAGTGGTTATAGTTGTTAAAATAGCATGTGGTAGATTTTGTAGATAACGTAAGTAGATATAGGCGTAGCATCGTATGTATCATAGTATCGGTTTGGTAATTTTTGACTATCTTATTTTGAAATATCGTGCATAATAATAAGGCTGCATGGTAATCGGCAGTATGGGGGGGGCGAATGGGCAGTGAATTAACGCGTATCTTATCGGCAGTACAGTGTTTGCGGCAATGGGCAGTGGAAATTAAATGTACACAATAGGCAGTATGAAATTGGAAATTGAACTTTTATTTTGACTAAATATTTTGGTAATACTTAGGTGTCATATTAAACGAAAAGTAATGAATTAGGACGAAAAAAATAGAAGGTAAGATGAAGTAAGATGATACGAAATGTGGATGTAGAGACGCATGTAGATTTCTTCCACTCAGAGTTGGATGGAATGGATGGAATTCCAGTTTTTAATGCTTCAAATGCCTTTTGGTAGTCAGTTGCTGCTTCTCCAGTCGACAAACAAAATAAAACTGGATGGAAGTGTGAGCCCATGTCAGTCACACCTGCGATGATACATGGATACCCTTCAATCTGCTTCTTTCTGAGAATGCGACAGCCCTGACTTGGTCTTCAATGGTAAATTACTATGATTCATGTCTTCTAGCTCAAAATAAGATGTGCTTCCTTTTTCTTGGTTATACACAAGCTGAACTTTTGCCTGACAACTCTTTCCATGAACAAAACAATAGTAAACTGAAGTAGTCACCGATAAATCCCCGAAAGTTGACGTGTTGGAATATCTCCTCTTCCACTTATCTGCAATACTTTTCTGAGCGTCATTTAATGATTCGTAAGATTTGACAAGCTTCCAAGTATTAACTGTCCTAAACCTAGACGACGCCTGTAAAGACATGTTGTTCTGGGAGAATATAGAAACGGACTGAGTAAAAACTTGACCGAAAAGCCATACATCTATTACGTAAACTCATTCAAATTCATATTTGTTTAGTTTTGATGCATTAGTTATGCAAAACGTATGACAAGGAACAAGAATTTTCAATACTGCCAATAACCGCAAAATAAAGAGTAATTTTGTGAGTTTTTACACAATATTCGACTATACTGCCAATACGCTTGTTTATTAATTAACTGCCAGTGACTGCCGATACCCTTTTTGGGACTGCCCATTACCTTTATGCCTAATAATAATACTGCCTACATTGCATCATTTTTATGCAAATTATAATATTTCGGGTAAAAATGCAAAATGAAGGTTCTATTTTTCTCAACTGAATAAAAGAGATTCTTACTCTACTTTCGGTTAACCGGTTAATGGGAGCATACATTAATTACGTTTACAAAAATCCGAAATTTTGAACCCCCTCCCCCCTTTTTTGGTATGTACGCCCATGTAAAAGGATAAGCACCTTGAACCCCCTCCCTCCCCCATTTTGTAAACGTAATTAATGTATGCTCCCTAAGTACAATAAATTTTATTTATTATTACATTATTTAGGTACAAGTAATACCGTCCGGAGACGGAGACGGATTGCATGCTTATTAGGCACCTTCCAAAATATAAGTTGAACTACTTTTTCGCCGAAGAAAACAGTGGCAGCTCAAGTAATTTCTTACTTCAAATGGCTCCGTCATCTTTTGTGCACTTTGACTCTGACGATTCTCATGAATGATGGATTCATTCAATATCATTTGATTTCGGCCAACATCCTTGGTTGTAGTTGTTGTAAGTGTGGAATCGGAGTTAGAAGGGTTAGAGCCCTTACTACGTTTGCGATAGCCATAACCAAACTTGTCAGAGCCAGAGCCATATTTAGAATCCACCAACTCCGCTGACTGACTTGCATGGGCATAAAGGAAGGGTGTAACAGCACTTTTGACATTTGCGAGTAAATGGAGGGAGTAATAAATCCCAAGCACAAGACTAGTCCTCGTCAGTACCCCCATGTCATTAATAATCGTGAAGATCCAGAGGGGCAGGCGACACACTACAAAGATGAACATCAACTGTTGGATTAATCTTATACCTCTCCGTTGACGAGCCAACATTTTCCGTATCTCGAACAAAAGCTTCCCGTTTCGGATTTTATTGCTGTCATCCGGCCCCGGGATAATTATTTCGACACTAGTTCGAGTCCTAGTAGTGGGAATTGGTGACGTTGTTGTTGCTGAAGTTATTATTGGAGCGCTGGGTGTTAGGGGTACTGGCACTGCTGGTGGGGAAACTGGAGCCAATGCACTTTCGAAGCTGTCTTGAACTTTCCTCATTCTTCGAAAATAGTTGTAGCCCCAAAAATATGCGATGATTATGATAATGAAAATGAGTCCAGTCGCAATGTGGTACAGAATCACGTGAGCTGGTTTTGTTTGCTCACAAATTGTAATTATTGCTTGGGTCACGGTTGATGGTATTGGGATGCTGTCATTATCATTGTTTTCAGCTGATTTTACTTTCCAGGTAGTTCCATCAAATGTCAAGTCATAGGCCGCTGTTGCGCTTGGTTTTGGTTCAGAAGAATCGAGCAGTTTTGCATTGTCCATGGAATAGCAATATACTTGAGTATCAAATTCATCTTCAAATTCAAGGCTACCAGGACCTGGAGATGTTCCCGTGGTTTCCATGCTATTATTCAAATAATACACATCAGTAGTGGTTCCTACCGAATTAGAGGCTGCTGCTAGGACCGTAGTATTCCTTGTGATAGTACAATTAAAGTGACTCAGCGAGTACACGTCCATGTAGGGCACCGAAAATCCTGAAAATATTCATTACTACCTATCTACATAATTTACGGGAATTTTGAAAATTCTGCAATCCTGGACCAATTTCATCGAGCCATATATCATTGGAAAGCTAATCACCAGTAGAATTCAAATAACGGAACGCGCCTCCATTATAACAAAACGTTTTCAAAATAACGGTCATTTAAATTTTAAATGCCGCCAAAAGTGTGTTGTATGGGTCACAATCAAAAAACAAAAAAAATGGTGACTGCTTATTTTTGAAGAGCTTCCAAATGATATATCACTCGACACAATTCGTCAATTTTTTTAAATTTGCAATTATGTTATTTAAAAACCATTTAAAAACTAATAACGATCGTGCTTCCACACCATGTTCATTAGCTTTGCCTAATTGTCACCATTCCAATGATATATCATATTAGTGTAAATGTATTGAGTAACCGGTCGAAATCTTGAGTTAACACAATAGTTAATGTTTTAGCGGGAAATTCAAAAATTGGAATTTTAAATTTTTTACTGTATTACAGAAATTGATTGTAAATAAGATCAATAAGATAACCAAAAACGCATTGTGCGGCTTAATTGCTTCTCTTAATTTAAAACACGTAAATTAAAACTAAAATTTGGCGGCAAATTTAAAATGCTTAATTTTGCTGTTAAGGCTGCCATAAAACAAGGGCTTTAGCCCTTGTTTTTTACTATAATACTAATCAACTCACATTCAAGAGCAATCGGTAAGTAAATTATACGGATTAAAAATGAAACCAACGTACCCAAAGGGATGAACCAAATAAAACTGAACGTAACGGCTGTCATGGTTTTGGATGAGTTCTCAGCTCGATTGTAGATGCGGGATGCAAGAACAATGGATGTGGACCAGTAACGTTGAAGAATCAATGCAAGTAGACTAAATGAATTGACCAGTAGGAACATGAAATGAAAGAACGGTATAAATCTGCAAAGGAGACCCCCAAGATGCTGTGGAAATAGATAGATCAAACAATACATGCAATAATTAGGTAATTACTATTTAATTGATTTAATTCTATATATTTACTGGTGGTTCAAATATAAATAGTGGATATTGATTTGCACATTAGAACAACTAAATATTCCACTGCAACACCCACCCACGCATGGAACGAGTCCAAGAGCTGGTCAAGGTCGACAGGGGTAGCCGTGAGCGTTAGGAAAAGATCGCTCAAGCTTAAAGAAATAAGAAACAATTTCGTGGGGGATGACGTCCATCTAAAATAATGAAAAATCACAAATTTATTGCAATATATCCGTGTACCAAAAACCAAATAGGTAAAAGAATATTGTTTAGCTTTTAAGACTAATTTTGGGAACCGCCCCCGCACCTTGACTTAAAGGCCACAACAGCAGCGACGCCATTGCCACAAATAGCAAAAACCGTAACGAGAATATTTGCACTAATTAGCGCAAGTTTCAAACGATAATCAAGAGTTCCTACGTCTACTTCTTGACCCATTTTAATTTCTATGCGGATAACAGAAGTAACAAAAGAAATGTCTGCTTCACCAAATTTGTATATGTTGACGGACTGAAATTATGAAAATCGTAGACAATATCTTATTACTAGCAATTAGTATGTTCGTTGGCCAATTTATATCAGCTAAATTATTTTCGGATCAGGATTACAGGCAAATAAAACTACGGGCAGGCGACTACAACGGTCGGAGGAGTTTTACTTTTACGTAGTTTTAGTGGTTAATACTTCTGCCGCTGTGCAAATAGGAAAAAAACCGAAACGCCCTCCATAAGCTCAAATAGAGTCAATTATTTACTCTAATATACACTGACAGCTGATAGATGATAACGAAATATGCAACTCAGATAAAATCAAAAAGTGAATTTTCTCGTCATTTCCAGACTGTTTGATGTTCTCTGTATTACCGTATTTCCTGTTATAGACCACGGGTCTGTAATTGTACACGGGCCTGTATTAGTACACATGTCTGAGAGGTATGAGTTTGAATAGTACACGGGTCTGTTTAACACTGTCTTATATTATTAAAAGGTGAAAATTAGACAGACTCACCCTAGTGGAAATCTGTATATGTGCTGATACGGGTCAAAAGACCAAGACTCATTAACTCAGTGGTTATGAAAACAGATGGGTTAGGAAACAGCGTAAATATCGAGAATAGAAGTAAACACAAGCCGAAATGAAGATGAAAAGTAATACGGGTGGAAAATTATGACTTTTGGGGTAAAGTAAAAATGCTACAACCGTATGGAAGCTCTAAATATATTCAAGACGTCTCAAGTAATATTTTAGGCTTTTCGAGAGAGGCGGAAAAACACGACCTTTCATAAGCAGTACTTTTTATTACATCTCCCTTCATCATTCAATTCAATCCCTGATTTCACATTCAAAGTACAAATGATAATTTAATAAATAATCGAAGAATTTAGGTTGGTTTCGCAATGACCACATAGTTGGTCACCGACATAAAATAGTTGATCTAATTTAAGCGTGAATGAAATCTATACAGATTGGAAAATTTCGTAATGCGAAATATCAAGAATATTATAGAATATAAATACAGAATATAAATACTCTAGAATTAAATAACAGTGGAAATATGTATGTATAAAGAATGACTAGTTGTAATGAGTGCATTTATGCTCATCATGCAGTTTGCTGTTTACAAACAATAAGTGAACTAAAAACTCATGCATCAAACGAAATATATACATAGGCATGCGGTGAAGGATAAATTCATATATCAAGAAATGTACATGCATCATCATTCTTCATGCTCATACTGGCATTTGATTATAAGCTTATGAAATTGTATACTATAATTTAAACTAAAATTATGTAATGCTTAACCTATGGGTGTACGTAGTGTGTGACGTTTGAGACATACTAATGAGTAATTGCAGGTGTGAAAAGTACTCATATATGTATGTCTTAATACCCTCCTTTTTTTTAATTGTCGTCGTCTGAAAGGCGGTATACGGCAAGTGAAAAAACCCTCTCAACATTGGTGTTGTTATTCCTCTTCATCAGTAAACTCCACCTCCAAGAATCTCAGATGGCTCGGTTCGATGGTTGAATTAGGTAGTTCCTTTTCTACTGCTGGTGGTGCCTGTGATTGTATGAGTATAGTAACATTTCCCTCCTTAGCTTTGTGTAGTGTTGGTAGTGGGCCGTGTTGTGTTTCAAGCGCACTTCTCATACGCATCTCCTCATTCTCATCCACTCCATTTCGTCTGTGAATAAGAATCGTCCCTTGGCTCCGGTGGTGTTGTTCGTCCAAGTAACTACTGTTGGGTCTCCCTCGTCTCGGTGGGGCTACAGGTGTTTGAGTTGGTCCCTCCGTTCCAAGTAACTGCAGCTCAGCTTGCTGCTCTTTCTCTCCCTTCTCTTTCATCGTCTCCCAGTAACTCCCTCTCCACCCTCGCTTCAAAAATGCAGCACTCAGTTTCCACTTAAAGTATATAGCTGTAATAGCCATACACAGAAAAATAATAATAATTAGAATCATCCACATGTACCATGGTATGCTACTATCTCTTTCCCATGATGACGTGTCTATGCTGTTGTCGCTCTCGTCAAATGTGATGTTCAAGTTGTTCATGTCTATTTTGATTCCCATGTGGTAGTCGAGTGAGTTTACTAATAGGGGGTCTTCGTGCTCGTTAAAGATAATGTTAAGCACATCTCCTCTATACGTGTTGTTTGCAATAGTGAATGTTGTTGTCATGGGCAGTAAAAAGATCTCGTTGGGGCAGGGGGTGTGTCTGGTGGTTCCTACACGTATGTTCAAGCCTGGGCAGTATATGTGAAAGAACGCATTATACACTTTGACTTGTACACTTCCCTCCGCGTCTTGTGCTGTGCTATTTCGACAGTTTTGAAGTACATACTTGAGTTTGTCTTCATACAAGTTTCGTGGCTTACATTTTTGGTGTGTTGTTGCTACCACTCTATCCATGAAACTCCAGTCGAGCCCTGTATCGAATACACAGTCTTGATCCCTTGATAGCAAAGCATTTGGTGGTCCTTGATATTTCAAATCACACGTCCGATTTTCTTTCCTCCATAGTAAGGTAAATGGGTCAGCTACGACAAGTGTCAGGTTGGGGTTGACGAGTGGCACAATGAAACTTAGATGTAAATTGTCCATTTGTGGATCACTCCTACATTGTCGAAATTCAGCTAGTTCCAGTGGACATAAATCCCCGCACGGTAAAGTGAAGTTCAGGAAGTCGAAAAATTCGTCATCCATATGACCACGGCTCCAGATCCTCTTGGTGTGTTGAATCATCGCTCCGCTTTGGGTGAGTCTTGATACCAGGTAGGCAATATCAAACTCCAGTCGCTCAATTTCTTCAGGTGAGTCCTTCCGTGTGCTAATTATTTGGTTAACAGCATCAGTAATCTTCGCCATTTGTTTGTAGAAGGCTCTAAAATTCTGTGTGTCTTCCTTAATTTTCAGCTCTAATTTATTAAAATGATCGGCCAGTTCTAATGTGTGTTCACTGTTCATTTCAGCTCGGTGTTTGGCCTGGTACGACATTCCAAGTCCAGCACTGGTGAAAACAGCGAGAGCCGTCATAATAACATTGGTGAAAACGGATCTCCGTCTCCTGGTTTTGGTCTTGATGGGGGGGGGGCAGATCGCCTTGAGAGGCAGAAGGAAAGTCCTCTTATATTCTCTTTGGCATTGTTGTTTGAGTTCGTGTCCCACATTTTTCATATTGATATCTGGGTATTTCAATAAATCGCATGGTGATAATAAGCGTATTTTGATGTTGTAGGAATTATACCCATAAAGAGGTGGATTCTCCGATCCCCGCCAAATGACTGGTCCTCCTTTATCTACCGTTTCTGCTCCTCCGCCAAGGATCAACATCAAGAAATACATACACTCGAGAAAAAATAGTGGAAGTGTAGAGTGATAGAGAGTGCGCGATCTCTTCAGTGGTGGTGACTGCTCCTCTTCCCTACTTAATTTGTGTGTTGTTGACTTTCCAAAATTTCGACTCGTCTGATCCTGTTTGTTCTTGTCTGGAACAGGATTATGTGTGTCTTCAATTGCTGTTGATTTATTTTTGTTTTGAGAAGTACTCGCCCTCCTTCCCTCCTTACTGTTGTGATTTTGGAAGGTAGGTCGTGACGATGTAGGATTTCCTCGGTGGCCTCGCTCCCCGTTTTGATATGCGTGAAGTTCAGCTCCTCGTAGTCCTACTGTGCTCCTCTTTTTCTGTACACTTGCCCTCCTTCCCCCCTGTCCGTTTGCAGGATTTGAGTTGGTGGCCGGTGCAGTTTATCTACGTCTTCCTCCCTCCTGGCTTTGTTGAGTTTCGGAGTTGGTGGAAGATTTTGATTTTTGACTTCCTCCCTCCTGGCTATGTTGAGCTCCGGGGTGGGTGGAAGGTTTGTTTTGCCATGTTTTTGTGCTCGTTGGTGGCCCCATGGTGGGGGGTGCTCCTCTGGTGGTGGTGTTATGTACAGCTATACTTGCAGCTTGTACTCCCTCCTGTCCAGTGGTAAAGATTGAGAGAACCTCCGGGTTGGTGGTGGAAGAGTGTGCTCCCGTCTTGGTATGTACTCCTGAGCTGTAGGTGTGAGAGTTAAAATTCCGTGTGGTGAAGATGTTATGTACCGCTTTGCTATTGCTGGCGTATACTCCCTCCTAGCCAGTGGCATGGTGAAAATTACTAAGTCTAATGGTGAAGTGTGCTCCCTCCTTGATGGTGGTGGAGTGTGCTCCCTCCTGGCCGGGGGAAAAGTTAAAGTTCGCATTTCCGGTAAAGGAGTGTGCTTCCTCACTGGTGGAAGTGAAGTATGCGCCCTCCTTACTGGTGGAAAAATTAACTCCCTCCTTACTGCTTCTACCATGAAGTCTCGAGTCTTGTTTTGGTGCTTCTTGTCGTCCAGAGAAAGTCCCGGTGGAAGTAGAAGTCTTTTTCGATTTTTGTGAGTTTTCGGTGTGCTCCGACTTGTCATTTCCTTCGTCACTTCGTACCTGGTTAGTACTGGTGGTGGGGATTGAAGACGGTGTTTTCTCGAAAACTATTTTTTTTTGATTTGCGTCCAGCCAGACTGTTCTTTGGGGACGTCGTTTGGGCTCCGGTGGTGGAGATGGTGTGCGTGGTAGAAAGTTTGCCGCATTATCGGCCCTCCTTGCTTTACAAATGGAGCAGTCTGACTTACGTGACCTATGCTGTTGATCCGATTTTTGACAAAAGGATTGTGCACATTCTGATAGTGATGGAAATGCCGAAGAATAGCGTTGGCGGATGACTTTCATTGTCTCCCGCTCCTCTTCTCTATCAGTGTAGTAGATGCTGTTCCTACTACTTTTCCTTTCTACTACTCTAACCATGAAGGCTCGATGATCGTCCTTTGGCTCCTTTTCGGATTGATCCTCAGACTGTTCGTTGTCTGACTCCTGTAGATTATCCGACTTTACCGGTTTTGACTTCTTCCCTTTGCCTGTTTGGTGTTGAGGTTTGGGAGTTTCGGATTCTTGAATGAATCTTGTCGGTGGTAGGCCTTTATTCGGTCTTTGGGAACGTCTGACTGGTGGTGGTTCAGGTACTTGTGGGGTTTGTGGAATTTTCGCACCTCCAACAGCTCCGAAGAATTCTTCACCATTAATTACAAGAGAAACTGGTGGTTTTGACGTATTTGTAGTTGGTGTCCGTGTAGATCTCCATTCAACTACTGGTCCTGGTAGCAAGGGTTCTAATGTATTCCCGGTTGGTGGAGAACCGCTGTGTAGATCTCTTTGTCCAAGATGATTTGTGGGTGTTCTTATTTTGGTAAAGGACACAGTGGTGTCTAGGCCTCGAAAAGTTTGAACTATTTCTGTTAGTTTTAATTCCAGGGAACCATCTATTGTGTTTCCCGAGTCTTGATCAGAACTTATGTTAATTGTACAATTTGACAGCTGTTCAGCCACCACTTCTATAACCGAGTCATCTTCTTCTGCTATATCAGGTCGAAAATTTCGAATCTTTTCTGGGTCAAAATTAGGAAGTTCAGTAAGCGGTATGTATCCTAGCTCTTCTGATCTGGGTAACCACATAGGAATTTGTTCCCATGTGATCTGTACCGCAAATTTTGTAAGATACCAGGCCAAATTTCTTTGCAGCAATATTTCGGCCAGTCTTTTGCCCAGGGGTGTTTGTAGTGGACGTCTAAAGCTATTATGTAATTGAGTTCTTTGCTCTTGATCCAACCATTCCCTATGTATGGCTGTTGGTGATATGGGAATAGGTGAGAGAGGAGAAGTTTGTCCTAACTCTTCTACAATTCTCTCTAGGTATTTTAAGTCTTCCTCTGGACAGAACATAAAAGCTTTGTAATCAGATTCTGGTAAGGACTGTTCCTCCTTCGCTTGATTACTGAATATTGTGGGAAATAGATGTTCAAAGAAGTGTTTTGGTAGATCCGGTGATGTAGATTGCCATTTTTTAATTAGGCTTGCCGCTGTTAGTTCTATCTTTGCTACGTTTTGAAGCAATAGTTCTTTTAGTTGCTCCAGGCTATAAGAAACAGTCCGTTTACTTGATTTATTTAGGACAGATTCCCATTTATGCCAGAATAAGTCTCGTTGCTGTTTGGAGTCAAATGTTTGTTCGTAATAATTGTTGGTCCATTCTTTAGCACTGCTTGTCCAGTGTACCGAACCATCAGAGAGTATTAGCATTGCTTTTATCCTGGATTTTTCTTATTGTTCCATCAGCTCAGTATCTTCCTTAGTTTTCTGGAAGAGTTCTGGTAAATGACCAAACAATCGTATGCATGGGTTATCATTGTGTAGGGTCCAGGTTTCATAATCTTCTAGTATGCTTGACTCCTCCGACATAGCGTCTAAGAGATACTGGTTGGTTTCCCACCATTTCTCTCGCCGTCGAGAATACTCATTGTGTCTGACCATTAAAGCTTTATTAGGAGATGAGGCTTCCGTACTTTGTCTTGATCTTCTTACGTGTCTTTCTGACAGCATATTACTGTTCGTGTTGCGTAAGTGTGTGGGCATTGCGTCCTAGGTTTCGTCAACTCCACTTATTAAGCCATAAACTTGAATATTAGCGTCTAGTAAGTTACTATATATGCTTCTTTGACTCGAGTCTGTGACGTTTTGGAGAATATATTCTCGTGCTCTAGAAATGCGTTCACTTTCTCTAGTGGCTCTTGATGCGGGTGACGGCGTTCCCTCGCGAGATGTATTTGGTGCCACTATGTCTGGCAAGTCATAGCTTAAGGAACTGGAAGAGGTTGTTGTTGTCGGAGAGTTTTCCTGATGAGGAACGATCCTTTGTTCAGGGGTAAGGGAATTTCTCCTATTTACCCCTCTCCCTCTTCTTGATGGTGTATATGGTAGGGGTTGAACCATGGACAGATTCTGAGGTGAAGTTGTGTGTCCTCTGAGTCTGGCTGATTCAGCTGCATTCAACCAATTTTGAGTCTGAACATATCTCTCCGCATGTAAGTCCACGTAGTTGGTCATATGTCCAAACATATCCTGAAACTGGTCCATTTCTTCTGGTTGTGGTTCAGGGTCATCCTAGTTTCCAATTTCAAAAAAGGGTTGAGCAATTTCATCTTGAGAACTTGGGGTACTTGGTGTTCTAGAACTCCTTCCCCTACCTCTATATCTATTCGGGGTTATTGTGAGGGGTGTTCCTGCTGAACTCCCATCAGCTAGTGTAGAATGATTGTGTTGTAATTGTGAACCTGAGGCTCCGGCAGTAGGTACGATGTTTTCCTCTGTGTCTGGATTGATCCTCAGTCTAGCTGGTGGAGGGAAAGCGGTATCTCGTTCGGGTGAGTTGTTCCTCAATTGCTCCGTTTCGAGTGGTGCTCCGGTGGAGGCCCTTCCTGTCTCTTCGATATTATGAGAAGTCGGGGTCCTCTCGGTGGGGATGGGTTTATGATCACCTACCTCCGCTGCTACATTGCTGTTGTAGTCTTCCTGTACTTCTTTCTCTTCAGAATCTGTAGCGGTGATGTTCTGAGGGAGTGGTGGGGTGGTGGTGGATGTCGGAGCTAGGGGCGTAAACGGGTTGATGGTCAACTGAATATGCTGAGCTCTAGCTCGTCTAAGTGCCAATACTGTTTCCCATTCCTGCCTAGTTACCCTAGTCCTAATTAGTCCATTTTGAATTGGCGGCAGCTGTACAGGTTCCAGATCCGAATCGGTGTCTTCTTTGGAGCTATCCGTCCATTCATTTGCTGTTGTCTCTACTTCTTGTCTTGGGCGGAGTAGGTAAGCATTATTTTGCTTAAATTGCGACAGCTTTGTTTCGGTGTCCGAGTCTTCTCCAGTGGTGGGGCTATCTTCCCGATGTTTATCCGCTGGATGTTTCTCTACTCTTCGTCCAGGTCGGAGTAGGTGTGCATGGTGTTGATCGCAGTTGGGGCCAACTTCGTCATGTTGTAATCCTCCTTCATGTGAGTTCATCCTCCTATGTATGTATTTATGCTGCGAGTCTTCTGTGGACGAGTCTTGATACAGGGGATATGTAGGGGATTTAGGGAGTGCCATTTGATTTTCATGGTCTTAAGTTGGAGGTGTCTTCTTTCCTTCCACTGCTGCTGCTACGTGATGAGGTATCCATATGTAAATTTCCCTTCCACGAAGTAGAGTGGGTGGCTCGACGTGCAACAGCTTCAATGAAGCTGGCATCTTCTTGAGCTAAATGGGCAGGTGGTGGGGGTCTGTTGCCTCCCTCCTGTCTTGATGTACTTCTATGTACTTGAGTGTTCTGTCGCTCGGGGGTTCGTTCTCTTGCATTGTTGTTGTTGTTACGTGATGAGTGATCGATTTGGGTGTTGGATCGACCTACTTTCTGAGATCACGAACTCCTTCCTCGCTGACGTGATCCGCCACGCCCTGACTTGGAATTTCTTCTACTTCCGTCTTGCGAGCTTCTGGCGGTGGATGATGATGTGTCTCTTCTGCTCCTTGGCGGAGACACGCCGTCCAACCAATACCTGCATTCATCCTTTTTATGGTTGGGTTTGCCACAGTATGAACATATGATTTTCCTTCTTGTTTTATCTCCAGGTTGGTTCCATTAACCTGGTGGTGGGGAGTTTTCGCTCCTCCGGTGGTTATCGTCATTGCAATTGTCTCTACGCCCTCCTCTTTGGGATCGGTGGAGACGGGACCGTCCGCGTTCGGTTCCTCCTCTTCCTCCAGATCTATCGTCCTCTTGGTGGGCTCTGAAAGCCTGGGGTGGGTTGTATACGGCGTTACCTAGTGCTCGTTTGCGGTTCTCGTCGGTGGCTTATAACAGCTCCAGTAGGATTTCGGGTGTCTTTATTGTGGAGACACGCCAGGTTTGAAGGAATCCTACATATTCCTCTTGATCCGAGAGTTTACTTACGGTGAGGCATAAGACGGTTTCGTTGTCTATTCTTCTCCCAGCTCTGTCGAGATCGTTGTTGATGGCTAACAGCTGATTTAAATAGCTGTAGCTGCCTCCCGTAGCCATACGGAGGCCGAAGAACTTTTCAGCAAGTTGGACTCGTTCATCCTCTTTTCGGGGTTCGAACATTCTTGAGAGTTCTTCCATGAGGTCTTTTGCCAAGGTGATATGGTGCACTTTGAGAAGTACATCTCTATGAAGGCCAGAATGTATAGACAAAACGGCTGTTTTTTTGGCTGCCTCCCAGTTCGCTATGTCTGTAGCCACTTGAAGTGTTGGGGGCAATGCGAAAACTGGTTTGGGATATGGTCCGTCCACTATGACTCCTAAATGAACGGTGCCTAACGCCATTTTCATTTTGACGAACCATCTGGTGTAATCTAACGGTCCTTTGAGTTTTTCGAAGTCGACTAATGGGCGATTGAAGGTTCTGTTACCCAACATATTGTCCTGAGTATGTTTCTGGGCCGCGGCTCTAAGTATGGCGAGTCTAGATTTTAATGCCGCGTTCTCTAACTGCAGTGGTACGCTAGCTTTCTGGTCCGCCGTCAGGTGTTCAGATGCTCCTAACTTAGCTTGCAGTTCCTCTATCTTTTTGTGATAATAAGACTTAACTTTACGTACCTCGAGTTCGTAGTGTTTGTTAGCTTCTACTACCGTCTGCTCTGCAGTGAGGACAGGCTCCGTTGATCTTCGGGTTTGGGGGCCTGACTTTACGACTACTTTGCCTGTAAAGATTTGATGGACTGGGGATGATTCCGGAATTCTGAAACTCTTGGGTGTCTGTGGTGGCTCGACCTTCGATTTTGGAATACCCTCGGTCTTGATTACTGGTTTCACTGGTGACATGGGATTATTGTTTCTACTCTTTGTCACTACCACTTTCAGATTTCACTAGCCACACCCTGGAACTACTGCAGTGATGCGGGGGAAACTGAGAACTGTTCTTCACAATACCATATGGAAAGTCTGCACTTGGTTTGTGGAAATAAATAATACACCACTACGCGCTGGTTAGTCTCTTCAACTGCATGGGTCACTGTATTCTTTCACTAAGGGTAATGTTCTACTCACTTTAGTGGGGCTCTCGCGCTGGAAGATATCTCAGTCACGGAGTCTGTGGATTGAAAACTGCTTCTTATTTCACTTTCTAATTTTTGCTTGTTAACTACCTGCACTTTTAACGAAGTTGCTAAGTAGTTTTGTTGGTAATTTACTTCCTGAACCTATCACGATATTAAATTTAAAATTTGAAGATTTTGATTTGTAACAGCTGTTGTCTTATATGTCGTAGAAAAAATTTCAATTTCGAAGTTAAATTTCGTAGTATTTCGTAGATTAATTTTGTATGGTAATTTTGACTTTTATTTTCGTAGATTCGGATTAAAGGATTTAATTTCGAAGAATTTTGTACAAACGCTAACCCTCTGTTAAGAGACGGCCTATAACGTATTAAAGTTTGACTTTCACAATTGTTCTTCAAATGAATTTTAAAATGAACGTATTCTAACCCTCTGTTAAGAGACGGGCTGTATAACGTATTAAAGTTTGAATTTCACAATTGTTCTTCGAATGAATTTTAAAATGAACGTATTTTAACCCTCTGTTAAGAGACGGGCTGTATAACGTATTAAAGGGTGAAAATTAGACAGACTCATCCTAGTGGAAATCTGTATATGTGCTGATACGGGTCAAAAGATCAAGACTCATTAACTCAGTGGTTATGAAAACAGATGGGTTAGGAAACAGCGTAAATATCGAGAATAGAAGTAAACACAAGCCGAAATGAAGATGAAAAGTAATACGGGTGGAAAATTATGACTTTTGGGGTAAAGTAAAAATGCTACAACCGTATGGAAGCTCTAAATATATTCAAGACGTCTCAAGTAATATTTTAGGCTTTTCGAGAGAGGCGGAAAAACACGACCTTTCATAAGCAGTACTTTTTATTACATCTCCCTTCATCATTCAATTCAATCCCTGATTTCACATTCAAAGTACAAATGATAATTTAATAAATAATCGAAGAATTTAGGTTGGTTTCGCAATGACCACATAGTTGGTCACCGACATAAAATAGTTGATCTAATTTAAGCGTGAATGAAATCTATACAGATTGGAAAATTTCGTAATGCGAAATATCAAGAATATTATAGAATATAAATACAGAATATAAATACTCTAGAATTAAATAACAGTGGAAATATGTATGTATAAAGAATGACTAGTTGTAATGAGTGCATTTATGCTCATCATGCAGTTTGCTGTTTACAAACAATAAGTGAACTAAAAACTCATGCATCAAACGAAATATATACATAGGCATGCGGTGAAGGATAAATTCATATATCAAGAAATGTACATGCATCATCATTCTTCATGCTCATACTGGCATTTGATTATAAGCTTATGAAATTGTATACTATAATTTAAACTAAAATTATGTAATGCTTAACCTATGGGTGTACGTAGTGTGTGACGTTTGAGACATACTAATGAGTAATTGCAGGTGTGAAAAGTACTCATATATGTATGTCTCAATATATATGGTAGCACACGGGTCTGGAATAATACACTGGCCTGTATTAGTACACGGGTCTGGGAGGTCTGAATTTGAATAGTACACTGGGTGTACTATAACATGAAATACACTAATATAAAAAGTAATATTGATAATGAATTCAAAGCAAAAAGGGGATATAAATACGTAATGTTGACTTCCGTATTTCTCTACAATAATAACCACAGGCCAACACTCATGTATTTCATTCTACATTCTACTACGATTTTTTTAAATGTCATTTTCACACTATCTGTAATAATATCGTCTGTGAAGAACCAAATTAAGTGACCATGTCCATTTGTAGCTAAAAACAATATGCAGTACCTACAAAAATATGTGAAATATATGTCTTGAAAGCATTTAAATAGAATATTTTGCACTTTTAAAAAATATGCAAATAGAACATTTTACGCTTTTCAAAAACATATAACTAGATCATTTTACATTTTTCAAAAACATGTAAATAAAATATTTTACACTTTTCAAAAAATCTGAATTAACATTTTACGGCTTTTACGCATGTTTCTCATTTTGTTTTTATGACATAACTCATTTTGATTCTAGATTAAATTGGATATGTGTCATTTTGGTTCTTCACAGACGATATACAATAACACAATAAAGCTGGAATGCGTTTTATTCTTTAAAATTGAAGTCATGCTACCTAGCAATATGGTCGTCGTTTGATTACACAATTTTCAAAAATCGCTTTAATAAAATTTGGATTTTGAATGTTTTAAATACGGGAAATCAAATTAATTGGATTAATTATACATTTCAGAATGTCGCGTTTGCTGTGGCATTCATTTATTTCTACAGAGCAAAACAGCAACAACTAGCTATAATTATACATTTTGAAATATTATTACTTACATCACGTTCTAAAGATAGTTTACTGATAGTACTAGTTTTAGCCGGAGCCGGAAGCACTGCGGAATAATAGTGCGAATTTATTAGTGACTAATAAACAAACGCATGAAGAAAACAACTTTTTGGAAGCGATATTGCCAGTGACTACCATTCAACCAAGCCCCTGTGGCCTAATGGATAAGGCATCGGCCTCCTAAGCCGGGGATTGCGGGTTCGAGTCCCGCCAGGGGTTCAATTTTTTGTTGTTTAGTTTCTCAAATCCATTTTCATTCAGCTACGTGTGAACAAAATATTGCTAGTTTACATATCATAAATAATATTATTATTTCTATTCAATTAAAATAATAAATCTTTTGGAAACTAAAAATGCATATAGGTAATGTGTACATTTTTATTTTATGAGTGCTTGTTAAGCGTTAGCACAAAACATTTACTCGTGTAAAAAGCTTTGTTTTATATGGGCATGTGTACTTGACTTGTGGACTGTGATAAATTCTGATTTCAAATTACTAATGTAGTAATGTCGCTCATTATTTCTAGCGCTATCGTAATACAGTACAAATGGCATAATAATTATTGTGTGACACATTTTCATAATATAATATTTTAAGGTATATAATAAAACTCTTGCATAAAGATTTTTCAACCTTTTAGTAACAACAATAAATATTGTATATAACTCAATCAGCGCAATCAGAATTTATTTTAATTTCGAAATTCTAAATGTTGGCCCTGCGGTAATTATTGAATTTTCCATGGCTTGTGATAAAACGCCGAGGCCGAATTCACACATGTGGGACCTATTTTCCTATTCATAAAATTTGACATACAGGTGGCACATTACAATTTTATGATTATATAAGTATTAAAGCGCATCCATTTTATTTTATATTTTATAAAATAGCCACTATACGCAATACGGATAAAACGATAAATAAAATACATAATCATTCATCTTCTACACTTAGAAACAAAAAATATTAAACATTAGGCACCATTACTTCATTCCATAAGCTGGCTAATGAAAGTTAAATCTATATTACATTAAGTAGGGTTTTAATAGGGTACTTAATGTCAAGATCAAGTAAAATTAACATTGTTTTTCTCGAAAATGATTTCATCCAACGATCCAACTGACTCATCTGATCAACGTAATAGTAGCATTGAAATTTCAATAAAAAAATAGTCAATGTCAACACAATTAAAATCCATGGAATAAAAAGCTGGAGCTTACTGAAAGCCTCATATTATATGGGTCAAAATTAATAATTTTGGGGATATATAAGGCACTAGATCTTCAATTATTTTTATCACATCCAGTACAAGCTTCTCTCTGGTTTCGTTACCAAATTTTCTGTAAGTACTAAGTATACTTTTATTCTTTTGTTTAAGCCACATTTTTTAAAAATTCTTAAACGCCTGAATTTGAAGTACGATTTCGTGCAATACAATATTACAAATTATTTTTAAAATCGAAGTAAATACTCAGTTATTTTTCACATTCAAATTGATTACGGTGGAGCTTACAATGGCGACTAAACTATCTAAGGGGAAAACTGTATTGTTGGTACTTCTCGTTGGGGTCATACAAGTAGCATTTGCTGCAGCTGAAGGTCAGATGTCGACGATTTCTTCGACAGAAGCTACAATAATAACAACGGCAACACCAATAATAAAAATAATAGCACCAACAAATGCAGTAAGTTTACAACTATCTTTTAATAGTTCATTTGATTAGTACTAAATTATCTGAAAATAACTTTAACATGAACTATAAGTAGCAGGAACTAATAAAAATAAAAATGCAATAATTGAATTAAAAATTATTTGTTCCGTTGAAGGAGCCATGCAAGAATTGGCTCGAATCTTGCCAGGCTACTCAGGATTGTTGCTCAGGGTTGAGGTGCAATATCATTCTTCGAAGGTGCACAATCATACTCCCCTGATTTTCGGGTCTATCGGAACCTAATATGCGGTAGAAGTCATACATTATACCATCACTTTTCACGTCCGTACGACGGCTATTAGTTTTTCTTTTAATAAAAAAATTCATAAATTGTAATAAATGTATAGTGGGTACAATTTCAGACTCAGGATTTTCTGTAGTGAATCTTAATAATAATGAAAAGAAACTACATAATAAAATTCCAGCATTGTAGTAAATTTATTTAGGATTTTCAGCTTCTGTCAAGAAATATATGAAAATGTAATAAATTACTGCACCGTAATCATAATATAAATGTAGTCATTAAATCATAACTTTCCGGTGACATGAAATAATTTCAAGATTTTTTGATGGCATATTCTTTGAAATATTGATTGTACTTTTTATAAAAATATTTAAAATCGCATGTTGACAACACCTCGAAATTCAAAACAATGAAACCAAGGAAAATCCCAATAGCAAGGAGAGTAAATGCAGACGTCACATCCACTATACTCAGAAAATGGTACGAAGCGGATCCATAGTTATGCCCACATCTGGGTTTGGTCACAGCATACAAATTCCGTACATATTTCGCCATCAACCCTTTCTGCATCAGTTCAACCAGTCTGTGTAAATAAAATAATTACAAAATATAGATGTTTTAATTAAAAATCTCTTGGAAAATGAATACGCATCTTGAGCTTAATTTTGAGCGCTAAACCTTGTATTAAAATGTTCTTTAAATGGCGAGCCCTTCCTCACGTAAAATCCCGAGTACATTGTCACATATTGAAGAGTAACAGTAGAAATAGTTGAACAAAATACAGCATCTGTGTAATTTAATGATCTGGAGACGGGTCCAATGATGTCCGTTGTGGACAAGTAGGCATGATTTCCCTCGTAAACTTTGAGAACAGCGTCTTCATCATTTGTGAAATCACTGGCAAATTTCTTACTGTACTCCTCTTGTTTCTTTCTACTCTACAATATAAATCATAAAAAACATTCAAAACAATAATATTATTACATACATTACATAGTAGGTAGGTATGAAACAAGTTTTTGTTAACTTTTATTTGATATATAATAATTATTAAATTACTTTAAACAGGAAATCCGCATAGTTGACATTAGGATCTGCCAAGATTTTAAAATTTTGTAGCAAAATATCTTTGATTGTTTTGATAGGAGGCTCACTGACCGCAAAAGCGGAAACAATTGAAGCTGAGTAAGCGGTGTACAGAATTACAGAAAAAAATAAAGTGGTGAAAATCACGATGCGTACTGTCCATTGTTTGGATTTGAGAGCATAACCTTTGACAAGTAAAAACAGACTCAATTCATATTAAACACCGAAACCAACTTAGAATTCGTTTTATAGAAATACTGACAAGAGCAGGACCTCTTTGGCATGTCGCCGAAATAATGAAAAGCAGTACATCCAATGCATTAAAATCGGAGTCTTGCTTGTGTCGGGAACTGTAACGGGGAGCATATTCAAACCATCGAATTGTAAACGAAACGGAGATAATCGTAGCAAAGAATACAGCATACATTGTCAGAATTGCCATCCACAAATTAGTTGAGAAAGGTTCTGTGAAAATATTTCGTATGGTTTGAATCTCGGGTTGTCGAAATAGGGCCTGAATTCTATTCACAATTATTGAAAAAATTAATTGCATTTTATTTTAAAGAATATAGAACAGGTACGTAAGCACATAATCTGTCTTATTTGGACCTGTCCATTGTGACTGATGCGAGAGGCTGAAGGAGGTCACCTCTTCCAAGAACAACGTACGATAAATAAATCGAAATATCAGCTTTTCCTTCCATTAAAAGCTTTCCATCCCCAGTCATCGTTCCATTATTAAACTCCGCCATGTAGCTCCACGATCTTTCAGCAACTATGCTACTCACAAAAGCCCATGTTTCTGATGTTTTATATTACTTAGCTTATATTATTATGTAATTAAGTCAAATTATATGACAGAAAATCATAATTACGTAAAATTCAAAATGGATGCCAGGTCCTTAAAAATAGACACTGCACACCCGCCAGAAAATTCTAATCTCGAAATTTCGGTCCCATTGCCGTCTGTATCGTTTTGAACTTCTTGGTCGCTGAATTTAGCAATAGGGTCATTTATTTCAGTGTCCTCAAAAAATAGTTACTTGTTAATTATAATTTTTAAACACACATAATCACAATGATTAATTATAGATACGTACATAAATGAAATATAAATGGGGCTATACTTACAATTCCAACAGAAGTAGCAACGATTGAAGCTGCTCGAAAATTTCTTCGTCGTTGTGACATGGATAACAGAATTAGGTACCAGTCAGAGTTTAAAATAAAATTATTTGAGCTTCTCACAATCCCATCTTCACTAAAAGTACTAACTTGACCTATGACAAGGTCAACTTGTCTCACAATACCAATGTCCTTCACTGAGTAAATCTCCCAAACAATATAGTTATGAATAAAATTATTGGAAGAGGATGGAAGTGGAAGTACAGATTTGTTGTTAGCATCACTGTCAAAATGAGTTATCACATACACTTGACTGTCGAGTGGGAAATACAAAGAAATATTTTCCGCAACAAGACGAAAGTTTTCCAGCCCTTCGCCATTCTTTTCTTCAAGCGTAATTAATGCAGGCCACACTATTATTATTACTAATTGTCTATCAATTGACAAACCACGTTCCGGTGAGTAGTAGAATTCGAAAATCTATTAAACATTGTAGAGTCAATGTAATACAATTACATTTACGAAAAAATTTCAACAGTTTCCCGTTCATTTAAGGTTAATTATTTTGGCTGTACACTGTCTGTACTATCAACTATACTTTTTTAAAATAATTTGAGCTGAAATTGAAAAGTGAAGTCAGTAGTTCAACTAATTACCATGTCAGAAAAGTTTTCCAAATCCTCAGTGTTTGCAGGGTAAACTACCACACCAGATCTTAAGCGCCTTGAGAATCCCTTCAAATCAGATTGCACAAGAGAATACAGAATTTTATCGATTTCAAAACTGGTATTTTCAACCAAAGAAACTTGCAGGTCACTAAGAATTCCATTACCCTCTAACCATCCGGATCCAGAATTCAACATGTCTGTGTAATTCGTAATTATTTATAGGCATAAAGGGAATCGGCAGTATTAAAAAGGGATAAAGCAGTGGCTGGCAGTAAGTACCGATAAAGGTGAATAGGCAGTGTAGGCAAATATCAAATTTAAATTTATAAAAATCATCTTTTTTTTTAAGTGTATTGGCAGTTGTGACACTTTGGTTTTTCTATCGCCTGATTTGCATTATTAGTTTGTGAAATCGTTCGAATCATTAAAGGAAGCGCAGGAAGGTATCGCCGATAATTGGAAGAAAAGATATTCCAATCGACCTCTCAGACTGTTAAAACTCAGTGACGTCATTCACATTGATGCAACATACAAGGTATCGTATGAGGGGTACCCATGCATTATAGCTGATGTTACTGACATGGGATCCCATTTTCATCCAGTCCTATTATGTGTTTCGACTGGTGAAGCTGGAAGTGATTACGAAATGGCTTTTTTGAAGAGATATGTGTGTAAACACATCTTTGGTCTCGCAGTAAAACGCAACTTAATTGAGTTCCCATTAGCCGCAAAAGTTGCCAAAATCAACATCCAACGATTCAAAAGAGGAAGACCTACAAAACCTAGTCGTCAGCCACTAGTTTGACAATAGAATTTAATTTCAATTTATTTAATTTTGATGGACGACATGATCTTATTTTACATAATTGCAATTTTTCAATGGTGCTTTTGATCTAATAAAACACGCTATCTTGGTTTCAAATTTTCATTTTTGTGTTTACAAAACTTTTTTCAAAATAAAATAAAAACTGCCTATTCCACACAAAAAGTGACCACTGCCAATTGCCTCAAAACCAGGACTGCCTATTCCCTACGACGTAATTCACTGCCTATTCTCCCCCCCTTTACTGCCAATTCCCATGCAGCCTTATTTATATAGCTCATGAGTACCAGATTTTTTCAGACAAAAATTACGCATGTGTTGGAGTTTGCATCAAACATTTATTAGCCATTAGTTGTTACTATTGCTAACATAATAATATTAAAAATAACTACACCATTAATTTACTTACGCGATTTCACATCAGTCTTAGACTTGTCATCTGCAAAAACTATTAGGTGGATATCAAAGTTATAAAATGAAATAATTGGTTTAGAATATGCTTCGCTGGAAGGAAATGGAAATTTTGGAATTTCTGCCCAAGATATTTGTCGAGTTAAATTTACAAGCCAAATAACAACTTGCATTGATAAGTTCCTGACTCTCATGATTAAAATTACAAACTATAAGTAAATATAGATTCAAGTTTGATTTCCAGTCACGATGTGTGCTTTATTTTTTTTTTAAATCTAATAATATATTATGTGACTATAAACGGTAAATAAGGAACTTAAAAATTTTACTGACTCAGCCATTTTGCTGTGTTGCCTAAAATGGAATGGAAATTATGTCTCTCTCTACTGCCGAATCTGTAATCGCGCTCACTTAAAATTTGTGCGGAAGCATCAATATAGTTGGCTACAAATAAATATGTCCAAACTGCTGTTATCTGGAACACGGACCGGAATCTCGAAAACGATCTACATTCTAATTCCAAAGTTCCCCGTGCTACGGTTTTAATGATGTGCATAGGTAACTTAAGGCCTATGCAATATTTTATAAAAGGAATCTATTAAGACTATTCGGTTGGAGATTGATGGCATGTTTTGTTGGAAAATTGTCCCGTGCACAATTTAGTTTTTGTATTTTGTAAACACGCTATAAATAGTAAATGGTGTAGGAAATAATCGGTGAAGTAAAATTTGGTTCTTGTACTGCATATATAAATGTTACCTACCTATACCGATATATGCATTTGCTGTGTACACTATTTACCTGCCGAATGATTTATTCAGGCGCAAGTGTCCTTTGTCCGACACTACTGATTACATATGCCTCTTTTATGCAAATTTGATAATCTGTAATCTTGATTATTGATTCGTAATACTGCACCTGCCCTCGGAAAAGCAAAGAAGGCCGTCTTCATTATTGAATACTGTATTGTTGACTTGAATAAAAATCTTCCTACATAACATGCGCAGTTTCAACTTGTATGATGTGATGCATTAATGAAATCACGAACAATTCTATTTTTGTCTGTAATATTTACGGTTTATTAACAAATTAAGATATATTTATAATATTATTGCACATCACAACATTAGAAATGCTCCACTCAATCAGTTTCCTTTTTACAAGAACAAATATTTTTATCGTAAGTTATTACCAAGTACGTATGTACATCATATGTTGTGACTTATTTTTATTTCCAACTTTTAATTACAACTATTTTACTTAGCATTTTTACACTGTACTTTTTTTTCATAATATTTACTTATATATATGTCCTACCATACCTATCATATTTTTTTGTATCGTTCAGCTATACTGTTATTTTAGTATATCATACCTGTATGTACACGGCTACTAAGTTGGTTTTCAAATGATTTAACCTAAGTAATAAAGTATGTATGTGATTGATATTGACTTGATATTAACTTTGTATTTATTTACTCATTAAAAATGTCATATCTGAAATATGTACAGACTAGAATATTCAATGGCAACTTCAAATATAATATCATGACCCACAATTGTATTTGTAATTATTGTGTGTATACTTCTTTGTTCGCCTGTCACGCTTGTTTGTCGGATTGCTTGTCTGATGTTAAAACATTTGAATGATTCTATTTCGTTCGACAAATTGTCATTACAATAATTAATACAAAAGAAATATATGTGAAACTTGTATTTTTCTTGTCTTGCTATTAATATTATATTTGTAATTTTGGTTTGGTACCTCACTATTTCTACTTATTATATCTCGACTTTTCTCATGTTCTTTACTGTAAACTGTAGTACATAAACATAACGTATGTATGTGTACTAAATATAGTTTGCGTTATATTATTATGATACTTGTAGTTCCTATATGTACTTTTGTAGATTTAAAATTATTATCTTATTTTACAATGGATGATGTGATTATGAACTAATTATCTATCTTTATTTATTTTTAATGAATTCTTTGGACTGGACACTGGACTGGACTTGACTATCAATTTCTGTACTGAAACTATACAAATTGTTTAGCTACATTATGTGTACAGTACTGGACTACGATTTGACCGGATCGTTTCGCAAAGTATTGACTGAGACTGTTCAGTTTTACTATTTTTTATTTCTTGTATATAATCATCTAATTTCTACAATAATATATTATACAATATAGGCCCTAAGAAATTCTGCGATGATATTGATATACCTAATTTATATTTCTATGTTACATAAATTGATGGTGCATTTTTACAAAAGTCAATAATTATTCTTCAAAAGTGGAGCAGTTTTTATGACTACAGACTACGTACTTAGTGTGGCTATAATATTTGTGTGCTACAGGTTCGCCTTCTTTTGATGCTAGGCGATGTTGTGTAAGAGACATAAATATATGTAAACTAACTTATGCAATTTAACGTATATCATGAGCTTACAAACTAACCATAACGAACGTACGAAATTGAAATAATTTACTAATAATATTTGTGTGGATGATATATCAAGTTTGACAATTAAATTGCGTCCTTTTTGTTATTATGTATGGATGTAATCTATGTAGCTAGAATAATAATTATATTTAGACATGTAATTAAGTACATAAGTTGATCAATGATATGTTTAACGTTTTCCATTACTTTCCCTTTTCTCTTAATTTCCACATTCTTTCCAAACTCTTACTCAGTATCAGGAATATACAGTACAACAGTGCGGGTTTCTTATACACTATAGGCTTAGTAAATTAATTAATAATGTGTATGCTTTATCAAAGTCAAATCAATGCTTAACTTGAAAACAACTCGACTAACCTACGTATTTCTATCATGTGTTATTAACTATCCAACCCTACTTTTTATACCCCCGATCGGTGTTCTCATCTAACCCTTAAAACTAGCACACTCATAAGGTAGCACAAGGAACGTAGAATTCACAAAAGTGCTGACGTTTTATACTCTACAACTAATTTATAATTATTATTATAACTAAACACGGTGTGGACTACTCAAATTGTAATTACAGACGATAGGAATATTATCATGCTACGTACTTATAAGTGAACTTTTTATTCTTCCGGTTTTTGGAACTTATGAATTTATCAAAAAGAGTGACTTAAAATATACGTCGATTATCGAAAAGTTAGACCACTAGGTAATTAAAATAATACAAACTTAAATACAAAATTTGAAGCGAATCACAGCAGTACCAACATTATAATATTTAGTATTCAAAATGTACACCATGTAAATATAAGTTTAAAGGTGTGTATATATACTTAATATTATGTAAGTAAAGGGTTGGGTTGGGTTATAAAATATCTGCATGTTCTTTTACTTATATCATCTTATACGATAAAGTCTGAAAATATCTTTACATTTAATTACGTACACGTTATATACCAAATTACCAAATTATAGAATACTATAATATTTTTTACTGAAAGCAATTTAGTATTTGAAATTTGAAAATTACTATAAATTGTTTTTAGTTATTGTTATGTATAAAGGTAACCCACAAGAAAAAATACAAACTACTAGAACTTAGGACAACCATTTTTTCACAACCATTGAATTCAAAAACAATGACTAACTGATTTCCCTTGATGTAAAATTATGATTAATTCTTTAAATGGTGATTCTGTTCCAATAAAATGGGAAAAGTATGGAATGGTTTAGAGTTATAATAAACAGCATATCTCTATTGCCATGTAAGGAATGATATAAGTAATTTGAAAACAAATGTATGGTGAAGGTGAAGCCCTTGTGTATTTTTAGTGGTAATTAAATTAGGAAACTTACAGATGTAAAGACCTAAGTATCTATTTTAGATTACGTAAAGATAATTTTATATTATTATTCTTATTTAACTTGACGAAATGTGGATGAGACATTCTGTATTACTATTAACACTAGATTGCCGCTGCCGCAAATATTCTCAGTTTTTTAGGCCTAGAGAATTATGTTTCTTAAACTATATAGCGAGTAATCATATATTGTTTAACTATATATCCTTATTATATACACTATTTGCCACAACACGCATAATTACACTAAAGTATTAACTATTAAATATAGGTATGCAAAATGCAAATGTACATACGTAATGATAATATATGAACTCTACGCACTACTTACGCAGAAAATGAACAGCGTGTTTTTGCTGACCATCAAACCAAATAAATAAAACAAAAATAAGCACAACAAACAGAAAATACATGTTGATGTAATCTTGTAAAACACATATTTTGAAGATTGTATTATGAATATTAGTAAGAAGAGAAGTGCAGAGGTCTCTATTACAAAAACAATAATAAATTATTTTGTACAGATGAATTTGCACTGACTAGGTGCATTAATTCAATTGTGAATAGCAATAATACACATCGGTTACACACAGTTCGTAGTTATACTAAACATATAGGTAAATAAGCCTCTAAATCTAATAGACTAGGTTCTACTTTTCCAATACTACCAAAATGTGAAAGCGAGAAATCGTACCGTGAATGTTCAAAGACTCTCCCATATACATAGTTTGTTAGAATTATGTTACACTTGGTTGGTTTCAAATCAACAATCCCCATCCATTAAAATCAAAATCCCCAGAATACAAAATAATCTAAGGCTAGGCAAAGGATTTAATCAGTTGAATGTTGCTGAATTGCGGGCAAAATAATCAAGTGTTTAAAAACTCGTGAAATTCAGTGTTTAACCGTAGCGCTCGCTCGGGTCTGTAATTTATACCTCATTATTAATAATTATTATATCCTTAATTATTATTACAAAGATATGCTTGTAATGTTGTAATTATTCTTTACAGGAATATACAAAGTATGTACATGATATTTTTAAAATATTACTATTATTCAAGTATATGCTAATATATTATTGGTTTACTTTCAGTAGTCGTGAATTTCGAACAAGATTACGTAACTATATACTATTTTAAATTTCGGACACTGGGTTACTTTGTAAGGTTTAATTACAAGTCCTATATAGGTTAAATTAACATTATTACTCCTTTATTAAATGTTCAGACATCGTTAGTATTTTCTTTTTTGGGGTATGTATATTCACAGCCAAGATTGACGATCATACTAATTTATATAAGTACTGTATTTTTGAAATACACTGAAACGACTTACTATTTGATATAATTACTGACTTTTAAGTAGTGTTTAGTGCAGGTATAGACACGGCAATCGAAAACTTATACCGACGATACGCTTTCTTAATTTAAATATTTTCAAAATTACATACGTATTCATTGAAGTGTTCAACTTTCTTAATTCTTCTTTCCATTTTATTTTCCTTACAATTATAATTTCTTTTTTTTTCTAGTACATCTGATATAATTATTACGAATTTTAAAATTTCTAATAGAATTTTAACTGCACAGGAATATGACTATATATAATATAACTATATAATGTTAGAAATCCACAACCAATTTTTATTTTCTATGTAGTTAAATTTTTGTTTGATTATTTTATTTTTATATTTGGTGGATCATGGATTCACATGACATGTAAAGAGGCACGTTGTATTTTTTCATGTTGACTTTATACCTTGCTAGTTCTGTGTGGTTTCTGTGTATTGGCTTCGGCTGCCTGATCAAAACGACGATAACGATAGACGTAGGTTAATTTTGTAGGATACTGCTAAAATGCTGATATTTTTTCACAAGTTTGGGCTCACGAACATTTAAGTAATACACGAAATTAAATCATAAGGAGTTACATCTAAAATATAGTCACCACGTTAGGTTCCAAAATTCCGAAAAACGTCAACGAATTGTAAAATGAGACCAAGGTATAAAGCGCCTATTAATTATTATAATACATTTTTTAGTAAAAATAGTTAATTTCTTCCCGATTAATATTAACGAATATTTGTTTTAATTTTTTTGGAGAAAAAAAAACAATTTCTGAATATAACGATTCAGAGTGAGGGGTGGGAAGGGGGGAAGTTGTCACAAAATTCAGTCGCAGTAGTCAACATTTCGTCCTTCGGATGCATCCTGTAGTAGTGAGACACGATAGTCATTTCCTAGGATGAGATCCGTAAGGCAGCCTACTAAACCTTCCGAATATTTATTCATACTTTGATGTCTTGGGTCATCCAAGCCACCTGGTTAAAAACAAGCAAGAAAGAAAGAAAAGCACAATAATTATTATTATTATTACAAAACAAAAAGAGGTCAGTTAGAAATAACTACTTTTGTCCCATCAATATTAAATGACTCTGCGCCTGGGTAGAATTCTTTCGTAAGGAATTTATCTGTCAAGGACTTTAAACAATTAAGAATATTAAATTGTCTATTCCTTGAGTTGCGTTTAGAATATAGAAATTCACTATTGTTTTCCAATACTAAAATAATAACTGAAAAAACATTAAATTATTCATCCTGTCTTAAATATAGGACGCGCTTCTTTACCAATTCATAAGAAATAGAAGTAAAGTAAACGGAGGAAGAATTAAAGCTGTCGACTTACTCAACGCGGACAGGTAAAGGTGACGTAAACAAGTTGTGAGAGTTAAAACGCTTAAAAACGGAATACTTAATGTAAGATGAGAACCCACTCGGTAATATTAAAGTGAAGCTCTTAGCCTTCTAAATATACGAGGGATCGGAATAACAGTATTCTATACTTGAGGCGGTGTATAATTGGAAGTGGAACAACTAAAGACACTTTACAAACAAGGTAACAAAGTTAACACATACCGATATAAAGGCCGTCGTTGATATTTAATTGACGAAGTTTGCCGGGTGCTACCCCAATCACTGGTGGACCATCGTCAACGGACAGACTTGCTTCTTGCTCATTTCTATGCAATGAGGATAAAAATAAACGTTAGAATCCATAATGAGCATCCTTTTTATTCCCATTATGATCACCGCAACGAAACGAAACGTTCTTAGAATCCTAAAAACTTTTCTAACCCTCCTATATATATACAATTATGCTTTTCCTCGTCTTCAATGTCGAATTCAACAACACAAACAAATGTAAAATATATCTATATTCTAAAAACTAGAAGCCAATTCAAGGACGCTCAGACTAAT
Organism: Dicyrtomina minuta; assembly: GCA_949802685.1. Classification (NCBI taxonomy): domain Eukaryota; kingdom Metazoa; phylum Arthropoda; class Collembola; order Symphypleona; family Dicyrtomidae; genus Dicyrtomina; species Dicyrtomina minuta. Next base: position 74,096,897 of record OX461808.1, on the reverse strand, counting down.
TATAGAGTAGGGCATATTCAAATAAATTATTGAAGGAGCGTCCCGAAATAATATTATATTTAAAAAACCAGGAAAACCATGATTTAATTACATTATATAAATAAATAAATAAGTAAATAAATAAATAACTAAAAAATAGGAAGAAAATAGAACGAACCGAATGAGTCGAACAAGATGCCACCGACCGTCATGAATGGTGGTGTAATTGTAGGCAATGGTGGTTTGGCCGGAGCCGAGGGAGAAGCTAGCATGGATGAAGCCATTACGTAAGCCCACAGAAATAAAGTCACTCGCAGATGTCATCAATTTTCGACCTGCCCATAGTATCAAACCTCGGGACAAGCTGGTTCGAAGACGAAAACTTAAATTTAACCGAGAACCCGAGATCCTGTAAAATTAATTCAAAATATCATATCAATCTATCCATCCATCCATTTTATTCACTCCAAAAAATATTCACCATAATTTAGTTTCACACAATTCTCAAACATGCCTCCTCTCACATTTTGTGTGATCTACAAAACAAAGTAGGTAAGTAGTAACTCGGGCCAGGAACAGAGAGTCAGAGTCCGTGAAGGAACTTTTCCTCTAAAATTAATTAATTAATTAAGCTACTTCCACATTTATAAACTATTCTTATACCTCTATACATCTACTAACAACCTATATACTTTCACTTATCCTATAGGATAGGATCCTATAACTCTACAGCTACTTGTACTCATTAGAGCACACAGCTGCGTGCTACCATTCCCCTAAAGTACAACCACAGGTTGTCAGAAACCAATCAAAATTTGTTTACATTCGGATTTTCCTTTTTCCTCCCTCCTCCCTATTCTCTACTTCGGTCCATATATAATATATATACATATATACTCATAGTTCTAATTCTCATCCCTGCAATAAAGTAAAAGTAACAACTTGAACTTATTCTCCTTCACTGTCTCAGTCGTTCCTTATAATTTGCCTCTAACTCTGACTCACCCTGATGATCCCTTGGAAAGATGATGATATCTATAACAAAAACGAGAAGGAACTTATCAAAGAATCTTTTATAAAACCACAAACTCCTCAAGTTCCCAACTCAAAATCCTTGGATTCACTTTACAATAATCTTTTCAAAGACTACTAGGAGGAAAACTAAACTAAACTATACTGTAAAGCTCATCCTAAGCAGACCACAGACTGTCCAAAGGTAACCTAGGTAGGCGCACCCTATAGCCAAATCCATAATGTAGATGTCCTTTCCTTCCCTATGTAGGTAGGTATACATTCCTTTGTACACACAGGAGCTACACAATGCAATAATACAATCTAGAAAATCTTCTTCAGATAGAGTCAGGAAGGCAGGCAGGTACTTTTTAGAGCTTTTCCGAGTTGAGAGCTGTGAATTCTTGGATTCAGATTTGGGATTCTAACGATAAGTTGTTGAACTTCTCTAGTGAGTCTCAGGATGTGGATATGGAATTAGTGGTCGACACCACAAAAGCCCTAACTTTATCAAGCGAACTTAACAATCCTCAGTCAGCCTTTCTCTCCTTTCCTCTCTGAGCCTTATTTCATCTGTAAATTGTTTCACGGAATTGTTTTTCATATACCACACCACACCACACCGCACCAGAAAGTGAGACAAAGAAACAATCTTTGAGATATCTCGCAGACAAATTTTTTTTGAAAAACAAAATAGGAGAATGGATCAGTATTATATGCAGCTTGGCTTGAGAAATTTTTCAACAACTTCTATATCATAACCTAGTTACAAAAACTAGCTACTTATACCTATTTATTCTATTAGAAAGATACTAATTAATTTTAGCTGTATGCGCAGTATTTTATCTCACTAAAACATACTAATACTTGCACAATAATGTAAAATCCTCAAACATTTTTAATCAATTTATTTAACATGCCCGCTCCTACAGGGACAGGGTATGTTGTTCACAGACGAGAGACACGGCCTGATTCATCGTATCTATCACTAGAGATTAAAGTTTTACACACTTAAGCTTAAAGCTTTCAGCTTGCATTATCATAGGGTGTGCTGGAAGTAGGAACATTAATAATAGAAAGTACCCACTACAATGTATGAGAAGTATCTATAGCTATATACTATATGTACATAATTATGTAGAATGTGGAACGTGTGAGGTATATAGGTACGAACCTTTTAATAATCCTTGGATTGGTAAACCGTAAATAAGAATCGCCAATAAGTTTCGGAGCTGTGATGATATCCTGTTTATCCATCTCTGCCTGACAGTACAAATCCCGGTATCCCAGTGGGCAGTGACATTTGAAACTATCCAACTGCGGAACACACTCTCCACCGTGATCACATGGATTTCGTAAACATGGATGTGCACAGTTCTCTAGATTTACTCCTGACATGGCTGAACCCATTATACGGAGTGGCTTCTCATTAATCACCAACTGAAACATTCACCAGAAAGAAACACACAAGCATATACATATTAGATACAGAAGGAAGACCATCCATATATTTGTTTATATATATACATTATTCTAATAAATAACATAAAATAAATCCAGACCGCTCATACAATGCAAATACAACAAAAATCCAAAGTAAGTAGGTAGGTAATATATTATTCGTTTAAGCATTTTTATTTCATGTATTACACACGATTTTTCACTGACTATAGCAATACAGTTAACTATATATCCCTCAAAAAATTGAAATTCTGCAATGTAATAAAGGAACTACCTAAATGAAAACGACTATCACTAAGGGAGAAGGAAGATAAAGAAAGGGAGCCGTTAAATGTAATTGAAACAATTCTCGATCTGACTGCTGTCATTGTCATTCTACGATGTGACAGTCTCATATCGTTCCTTCCATCAAATCAACTTTTTCCTCTTTTCTTATTTTTATTTTTTTCTTCTATATAATACAGGACAGGCAGGGTCCTATATCTTTGTAGCTATGCATAATGTATGGTTATATCGAGATCGGCCACTCCAGTCGACTATCTACCTACCTACCTATATATAGCAGGTATGTCAGCCTTTGAACTCTACTGCCTCATCATCTGGCTCTGGTCCCGGTCCCACTACATTACACCACTATTATTATTACATATATCCACAAAAAATAGTTTGGTATATAAAAAACTTGAACAAATAGAACTAACACATTTACTATTATATAAGAAGTTCCCTTCAGCAAAACTGTATACGTATAATAAAGTTAACGTGGAATAGTTTGATAAGGTAACCATTAGCCCACGTTTTTTTCTTGCCCGTTTTATTAGCTGGATCTGGAATACTATGTGGAATGTGTAACTCTTTCGTCATTTAATAAATTGGTCAAAGTTTTCCACTAGAAATGAGGAAAGTGCGAGTGGATTCATGTATAAAATGACTTAGTAGTAGTAGTAGTAGCGGTCCTATAGGTATCCTTTCCTTTATCGTTTCGTTATCCTTTAATATATTGTATAGGTATATTGATCAACAGAACATACGAGAATTGTGATGCCTACACAGTAAAAATGGAGAGAGCATACTACACGGGTATATAAGATTGAACACACAGCACTTGCCGGGTCTTTTGAGGAGTAGCAGTGGAGCATGAGAGTGGAAAACTCAAAGTGAAAACTACGTGTAGTTTCACCAGCAGTACATAATATGTATAGCTATAGTACTACACTTTATCTTCAGATTGATACTTAGCTCCTCAAGTCTGTGTCTTTCTATTTTCCTCCTGCGTCTTCTCCCTTCCTGAGACTTGTTTCACGCTCTCCTACAATAATTTACTTTACACACAGCATCAGCTCAAGGTGTCAGCTGAGAGTCAAAAGTAACAACACAATCTCATCTAACTTATCAAAATGAATCAAAAACTTTCCAAATGCTACTCATAAAATGAAAATACATCCTATAATATTCTAGAGGCTATATATAGCAAGCAAGACTAGCATATTATACCCATCTCTTTCTTTTATTAAAAGCAACTTTGTTCAATATATAAACTAAATAGCTGGTATCTGTACTCCCCATTATAGATTATGGCAATAGCAATAGCAGGAAGAATTTATATAGGTAATTAATTATTTATTAATTATACGAAGCAATTCAGTCAGGATCAGAGACGACTCATACCTATACTTTGGATTTCGATTTACATTTATATTAGAATATTATGCAAATGAAAAATTGAATGGGGAAAAAAAATAAACAAGTAATAAACAAGAGCGTAGGAAATATTAAAAGGAGTCATAATAATGACTATACCTTTTGAATACATCCAGTGAAACCTCCATGAACTTTAACTTTGGGTGAGAGCCATTGCGGATCTGGAATTCCACCCAAGAACAGATTGTGGGGAAGTGACAGCTGTGGAAATGAAAGAAAAAATCATAATTATTATCACCTTACTGCATATTGAAATAAATATGTATACGTATAGTTAGGTACTACAGCATGGTATATATTTAGGCTTAAATCTTATAACATGTGACATAGTTGTAATTTGTTTTTAAAACTTGTCATATTTTTACTATTACTACACAGAAGAAGGAACAATATATGCTATCTACATTATTTATCAGATGTAGCCCCATAGAAGTTCACTGCCCTATTAATAACAATGAAACGTGCACGCTCAAAACCTTCAAAAGAATGTAAATAAAACATTTTGAATATTATGTCATGCGACGACTGTGGAATCTGTAAATTTCCAGACTGTCACTGCTGATGAGACTAAGTGTTTATATATATTATGATGCAAATCTTTATAGTGTAGATAGGTCAATAGTTTCTTCGCAGACGACATTTAAGGGAGCTGCACAAGGAGCAAAAGTGACTGTCTATATGATATTATAAGGTGATTTTTTACAAACAAGAAATGTCTATGTATGTAAGTATAGTGTACAGTATATAAAAGTAAGACGCGTGACTGTGATGGAGGTTGTCTCCTCGTGACACATACAGATTTATAACTACCCCCAAAAAAATAGTGAAAATATATAGAGGAGAGAACAAAGTCTATAAAGTATTATTAGCCCGGCCCAGTGTCTCGTGCGTATGTATGTAGTTATGTAGTATAAGAGTATAATAATATGTATTAGGGGCTATAAGTTGATATAAGTAGGATGGCAAGAATAGAGCCATGTGTCACGTCCCGAAATGCTCCGTAATGAAAAGTCGATGAGACGGGAAGGATGATGGAAGAGAGCGATATGAGATGATTTATTTCATCTTTAGACTGTGAGAAGCTCAACATTTTCCCTCTTGTCTCCTACTTTATAAGATCACACACCAAGACTAAAATCACCATCAGGACCACCATCACGATCTTATAATGTTCCAGATTCGGGACAACAATGTTACAGGTATATTTTCATCCCTATCCCTCCTCAGCCTGTCTTCTCTGTCACATTCATCACATTTCACTCTCCGCCTCGTCCAATTCCAATAGTCCAATTCCAAACCCAGGACAACCAAACCGTCCACCCACCATGATTTTGTTTTTTACATAATATATTGTACTTACAAGGAAAAGAAAGCCTACCTCTCTAGGTAGGTAGTTTGCATGCAAAATATATATATGAAGCAAATTTTTTCGTAATGGACCTAATATAAATTTATAAGGTTCTCATGATTTTCATATGTTAATATCCCAGCGTGGGTGTACAGGTTCCCGCGCAGAAACACTTTCTCAATTTCAGATTTTCTACTATCTATCTGTTAGTAGGTAACATTATTTTGAATTAATAGCATCTGCATTATTGTACATTTTGCTCCCATTTCATACAGTTTATAGCTGCTAATAATAAACCTGGAACCAGAATGCAGAACTAGTACTAACAATAGCCTTTTTTCACACCTGTAAATTTGCTATTCGTATTTTGAACAGTGCAGCAGATCTGCACAGAATATCGTTATCCAAAAGGAAGGTGGAGATGGAAGTCACGCTATGCACATTTCCCCCAATAAACAATAAAATCAGTCGTAAAAATAACAAAGAAAATTCTCCATTAATAATCGAATTCATTCATGTAAGTACCTATAAGTAGGTGGCATTCCATATCTTGCACTTTGAAAGAAGATTACTGATAGATATTGATGCCATGAACTTTGACACTACATGTATGTCTACACTAAAAAACAGGCACCACATGTGCTTAACGTCTCAAGATCCGTACACGGAATTACAAATAATGTATACCTATATCTATATCTATATCTATATACCTACCTATATACTGAAAAAATAAGAGGCGGAAACTTAAGGAAGAACTACTAACCTGAGTAAATGCACCCGGGGTGAGAGCCATTAGCGGTGATTGATTATCAATTCTCATGGAAATAAGACGAGATGTACGGGAAATGAGGATTCGGTGCCACTCACCCAGCATCACGGGATAGTCACTCCTGTAATAGACACACAAACAAAACAACAATAAAAATAAAGTACGTACCTAAGTAGGTAGGCTCACAGCCGAACCAAACCATTATGACAAAGAAATGAATGAAAAAAAAGCAGACTGTGCTTCCACTTCCGCACACTCAAGAATTACAGACAGTTCAAAAATGTTTCCATTTCCTTGTAAATAAAACCCTGCCAGGTTGGTCGAGAGGCTCGGGGTCTGCAGTTTGGAGTTTGACGACTTCCAGACTCAGACCGCAAGGATTGCAGTGTGGAGTCGGAAGACTTCACGCTCAGCCCCAGTTCGATCCCCAGCTCTGGCAGGCTAGACCTGGCTGGTTCGGTGGAAAAAGTACAGGCCGGGCCACAGGCACTTGTGCCTGTGCTCTCTATAGTCACCCTTGGTTGTGAATAGAGAAAGAGTGTTTCTGGGGGTAAAACAGAGTAATTTGAAATGAGGGATTGACTCGCCCTGAACCTGCCTAGAAACACTATTCATTCGGAATTGTGGACCTCTAGATCTACTAACTAGTAGTAAATAGATGTGTCTTTGTTAAGAAAGTTAAAAAAAAAAAAAAAAAAATTCACAATAAATTTTGATTTTGAATACAGATCCGAAGAAGACAATAAAAACAACGTATAAATAACCAAAATATTCTAAAGAAAAGTAAAGTGCAATTGGGATTGGGATTGTGGGATGACGGTGATGGTTGTTAAGATTGACATTACTGCTGTGGGGATCACTGTTACGATTGATTCCAATTGTTTTCTCTGTTCACTGTGTACATAACCCGAAAAACACAACTAAAAGGAATCATTCAGGCTTGACGCTTTTGACTTTTAACATTCGTTTTAGTTATGGATCTGGGAATGGGATACAAAATGGGCTGATCGTATTGTATGTAGGACGAGGGACTTAATATAGTAAGTATACAGGATGTATTTCATACACAATACTGACAATAATATTATGACGAAGTATTACATATTTTTGAATTTTCCCACTTTCAGTAATCCACGTAAAGTGCCCACATAGTTCTTCTAACGGGGCGTCCATCAATAATGTTTAGATTTAGGGGGGGATATGATCTATGCAAACTTTGTGTGACGCTACATTCCTCAAGTTCTAAACTAGGGGAGGGAGACAGGATGTAAAAAAATTATGTTTTCCTACAAGTCATTGACGGACAACGCCATCCAAGCAATATTCAGTATGGATTGATTCGATCCTAGGAACTCGGTACTCGGTACACACAAACAATCGAAATACATACAAATACATTAGAAAAACTTCTGGAGTTGAAGACCATTAAGTTGCACATAAAACTTTCACCGGGCGGTCGTGTTCCCGTAGTCCCAGTTCCACGTTTATTTAGAGTAGAGAGAAAGAACGAGAGAAGATAGAGAAATCAATAGAATAAAAAGGAAGGAGTGTGTGGGACTGTAGCTAAGAAGACAAGATCAGCATCCGCACACGAACATGTCAGATAAAAAGATTCATAGATTCATCATTTTTTCTCCTTCCCTTTTAAGAAATATCGAAAATGTATTATTTTTCTTCTTTCGTGTAGTAGGAAATAAATATTACGAATATGATTTATCATCATGCGCTTCACTTTGTATTTGTCCAATTCATCCCTTCATAAAATAAATATGTAGTGCACACGAACACACGCGGATGCTCTGGATTTATTCTTGATGGGCAGACAACTAGACTATTATTGCTTGTATACCTACAAGTACATCCACTCTTGTACATATCAGTCAGTTTTTGTGTCATTATTTTCTTCCCTAAACGGGCCCCATCAAAGTTACCTTAAACTCTGACATTTTGAGGTAGGCACTTTATGCATAATTGTGCTTCTGTAAGGTCTCGCGTCTTTAGTTCGAAAGTCCTTAGTCCGAAAGTCTTTTGTCCGAATTTTTGTGTACGAATTTTCGGTCTTTTGTCCGAAAGTCTTTAGTCCGAACGTCTTTAGTCCGAACGTCTTTTGTCCGAAGTTGTTTGTCCGAATTTGTGTTCACGATTATCCAAGAGTTCGGCTTATTTGTACAGCATGTTTGTTTCAATCCATGAAAGTGTTTCAATGATTGCTTTAGGTAAAACCTAAAGTATGCGACAACTTTTAAATTTAACCGCGAAGGGTTTAAATTAAAGGTGTGAGTGGAAGTGAGAGTAAACGGGAGGTTAGGCGGTTTAATTTTTATCTATAAATATATTGAATTTTTTAAAAATTGTTTATAACTACATTTCTAAAAATGTCATTTATACAAGCAAAAGTAATTGCTGGTCCAAGAAAACATCCACAAGCTATATGTGACGGGCATTTATTTCATTTCAATAAACAAAGTGAAACAACGCCGCCAATTATTAGCAACATAACTTCAATTACTACCACCTATTTCAGGTGTGTCAATTTTCGTAAAAACTGTAAATGTAAATTAACCATGAAGGAAACTGTTTTTGACAACGACCACACCAAACAAGACCTCTAACTCAAATTATCATGGTCGCTGAAGGTCGTACTCCACCCGCAACAGCAACAACAGTAGCAAAAAAGGCTAAGCCTCCCCGTATTGCTCCCCGCAAGACCGCAAAACAAGTTAAGCCATCGAAGGTTTCCAGTGCCCTGTTTAATAAGCCTCCACAGCAAATTGCAAATTCACCTATCTCAGGAAGAACTCGTAGCAAGTGAGTATCAGTCGAACATCAATGTATATAGTTTATATTTTTATCAACACGATAAACAACATTTTTCATTTTTTATAACCTATTTTATGTTTTCAACTTGTTTTTAATTGCAATGTAATCGTTAATTATTCCAGTAATAAATGTTAATAAGGCATACTACGCTCTCACTTTTGTTAGTAAAGTTTATTTCAAGTACAGATTACTCAGCACAAAAAAAATTCGGACAACGGGTGTCGAACTAAAAACGTTCGGACTAAAGACGTTCGGACAAAAGACGTTCGGACAAAAGACGTTCGGACAAAAGACTTTCGGACTACGCGTTTCGGACAAAAGACTTTCGGACAAAGGACTTTCGGACTAAATACATAGGACCTTCTGTAAATATCCAAATCGTCAGTAGTCCCCGTCGTCGTCGAAGTAAAGGTCAATACTTTGTATAAACAGGGCAGACTTCTACAATGTTATACCATATAGACTTCCAAAAACATTAAAACAAAATATTAATATTCTACATGAATTTTTGAAATTCTGTATACTTTAAACATCAGGGGGCTTTAATGTCAGACTAAAATGGCAAGTGTCTCAATTTGAGAAGAGAGCGTGTACAAAATACTTTGTAAAATTTAGTTTACAAGTCCCGCCAAAAATTTAAAATTTTATTTTTCAATTTTCATAAAATTTGACATATTCCTTTTTGATTACATTTTATAGAGATTAAAATTGTACATTTGCGACTTAGGAAAGCCCTTATATTCGTGTGTAGACTTTAATTTTTAAAAAACTATTGCCGGCAAATGTTGTCGCCAATATTATACTACCGTAGAAATTTCTAGAATACTAGTTTAATTAAGTTTCATATAGGTATAACTTCAAATTCAAAACTGTAGTACCTACATGTAGTTTATAGTTAATAATATGTTTGCAATTATTAACCCTAAAAACGACATTATTGTCCCATGATAAGTCTGCATTTCTTTGGGTACAGGACGTGGCGATAAGATTTTCGATTATGTGCAACTGCTTCTCTACATATTATTGATATTCACAATTTATTATATATATTTAATTTTATCTAAGCGTGTATCCAGTTTCCATTCCTGTCGCCGTCGCGACAGTCACAAAAACGAGCTCAAAGTCAGTCGCAACTTCTTAGAAATACGTCTGTATATAGAAGTAGAAGTAGAACTGTAGGATGTAGCACGTAGAACGAGATAGAGCATGAACAGATAATTCCAATAAAACATAATGGTTCATAAACTCCTCATAGATTTCGTTCCTACTTGTTATCTCCCTTGTGTATGCCATGGCATGTATTTCCCTTGTTCTTAAACCCGTCCACCAAAATATATATTGGTATATAATAACATTGGGCATGGACATGAATACACTTTTACAGTCTGTATAGGAATGGCTTGTATAGTTTATACTGACACTATATAATTTTCCGTATTAACAAGGCAAACATCATGCCTTACATTTAATGTCGTAAATAAAACTATATACACACGCGTGGGCCATACTTTCAAACTTCCTGAGTCAATAAAAGAGATATAGACTTTGAAGGCTCTAGAATATTGTATATAAAATATCCAAATAAAAATTCTTTGCAAATTACTTAAAGAACATGTAAATAAACTGCAGCACTGCTCGCTTTTCCTTTGTTCGTACCTATGTAGTTCTGTTCTATTGTAGTTGTATGAAGATATACTGATAGACGGGGAAAAAAAGAAGAAAAGGAATAAAAAAATAAATGCAGAGGATTTAATCACATCATAAAGATCAGTTAATGTTGAGAGAATGGACGGAAGGGAACGGGAGCGTTTACTAGCTTGCTGTATATATAATTACATCATAAATATACATGAAAAGAAAGAAAGAAAGCTGAGATTTTAAGATTCACATCGTCAGAAGAGTCAGAGATTCTTTCCCAGTTCTTTCTCTCTCTCTCCCTCTAACTGTCTTGTTTGTTATCCAATATCCTCATTCCATCCCACTCCAATTTTTCCAACCCATCGCATCACTGCATCGTACTTCGTACTGCTCACAGCTGAGACAAAAAAAAATAAAAAGATGAATGAACCAAGGAAAAATCCACTTAAAAGAAAACAAGATTTGCTCCGTCTTCTTTCAAGAAATTTACGGTAACGGTAACGAGGAGCAAGTGAGCGAGTGGAGCAGAGCTGGAGATCACAACTAAGATCACACGATACACAAGAAGAAGAAGAAGGCAAAAAGAGTATTTTTTTTCTTCTGGGCTCTTTTGGATTGGAGGGAAGGCAAGTACATTGGTTGGAGCCGGAAGAAAATACAATTGCTGCCTTTGCTTTAACATTTTACTTCATTATAATACCCACCTACACAGATCTACAGATGTATCAGTGGAGTAAAATGAATGTGAGCCAGGAGCGGGATCAGTCCCGATCCCGGTATCGGTACCGGTGCCGGATACGCGACTTTGGTCCAAGTTTAATGCATATATCGACACGCGGCCCTGATACTGCTGATATGTTCCTGGTTCTCCAGGATCTCTTCACAGACGCAAGATGATAATACAATTTGGTATTGCACTAAAAGTGAATCAGTAATCTTAATGCCATTAGCCTAGATTTCCAACTTTCCCCCACATTCTCTGTCCTACAAGATGAGAAACCTTAAAAAAACCCACCTGGTATCATCCGCGTCTACTTCTACAGCCCAAGTCATATATGTACCTAATCATATTTTCATTTTTTATAACACACTACATATTACCCAGCCAGACCCAGACCCAGACAAATGTATAGGCAAGCAGACACGCTATCATCGCCATACAATAGAACTAGATTCAAAAGTAGGTAAGTGCTCAGTACGTTCTCACAAATTTAGACTAAATGTAAAGTAAATTACACGTATACCTAACCCATTTATACATACACACGAAAGACGAAATGCCTTTCTTTCAGTCTGTCGCCAGCCCACTCCCACTCCCATTCTCAACACAACACAACTAAAAACAATTCCTTTTGGGCCCTATATAGATTTCTAGTCAGCTGCATCTGTTTTCATTAAAAAGTCGTATTCCAACTAGTTTACACACAAGTAAAGTGAAAGTTTGTGAGTTTTGAACATGTGTTCTTCAAAAATGTGATGAGACTTCCAAAATGTTTGTTAATTTCTTCAAAAAATGTTAGCCAATTGGAACACTGGGTACATCGTTATAGGAAGCTATTTGAGAATTCTATACACGAAAATTTTCAATTAAATTTTAAACAGTTTTCGCTTGTTAAATAAACCCCTTTAAATCGAAGTTTAATACCGACCCCTGGAAAATAATGATAGATATGGGTACCAAAATAAATAGATAAAATAATTTGTATCATTACTAAAGAAGCAAAATGGTCAATCAGCTTTTAATTAGCATTGCAGTTTGACCATTTTGTTTCTTCATCCAGGATATTATGCAGATTTCGACAGGTTCAGTAGAGACAGCTTTAGACGCAGGGATATGGGTATTAATTATCGAATACTTACGATTAGTACATCTACGCACGTATGAGCATTATGTAGAAAACAAAAGCTCTTTGCTCGCCTGTCAGTCCATTTCTCATAGGAACAACAAAAGTGCATTTATTCCCTAAACCATGCCATGTCAGGGTATAATTGTATGGGATTCCAGCACAATAGATACAACAAAGACTTTCAATTTCACTTTTCCCGTATTTTCAGGACATCATTGATAATTTTATTGTTCGGAAGGGGACGGGGACGGGTATGGGTGTAGGTATAGGAGAAAAATCAAAAATCAATGAGTGAACAACATTTTCCCCTCAAAAGGATAAGCCTCAAGGCTCTACTGTGGCTGTACATATGAAGAGCTTCTTGGCAAAACGGACCAAGTCCATCAGCGCAAATTTTACAGGAACAACAAAAAATCAATAAAAGGTAGCAGGATTATTTTTTGTGTGAACTCATATTTTTTCTACAGGTACTGTAACTAAAGAAGTGTTATTACAAGCAGTTTCATTTTAGGCTGACTCTTGAATTTTTTGGAAAACTTTAAAAAATTTTAATTTGTGGACTTTTTTCCGTTTTGCCTCAAAATCAATAATTTAGCATGGAGTCAAAAGTTTGTGAAATGAAATTTTAATCGTTGTGAATGAAACCAAACTTTTTTTAAACGTTTAAACGTTTTCTTCCATAAATAAACTTACGCACGTGGATTGTCTTCTACAAACTACGAAAACACTCCAAAACTTAATTCAGATTTAAATCAGAAATACATGTCGCAGGTGGTCAAAACCCATTTTTCCAAAAATAATTTAATGTACTTGACCCGTTTTGCCAAAAAGCGAAAGTTTGGCTATTTAAAAAAGTTCCTTTGGTTGAACTTTGACCTTCACCATTCAACACACGTATCTACGTATCCAGTTGAATAGTAAGCGTAACTCAAATAATCTTATTTTTTAAATCCCATTTTGTCAAACAACTCTTCATATCTGTCTGTGTGCTCAAATATAGAGCATCCCATAATATGTATCTAGGTACCTAGGTACCTAAAAAGTAGTCATTCACGCAAGTATATATATCGTAGGCGTAATTATACTATACACATTTCAATTGAAGCACTCATAAATATCAAAAGGTACTATGTACGCTACATAATAACATGGTATAAAACAGTAGTAGGGAGTAGGAGAACATCACAGCTCACATACAAACACAACGAAGCGAGCATTATTAATTTATTGCGCTTCACGAGATCATCAATCAAATACTTTTCAATCAATGGGCTTTTCTTCCGGAATGCGAACATATCAGACAGATAAAACCCTCAGCTTTTCCTCTCTCGTCTCGTTTGACCTATCTATACAGTATTTACTATATAGTCGACTTTTTGTGACGCAACCTTATTTTCTAGCCTAGTGTCTATAGGCTATACAGAGTCGGTTATGCTTTGGATAGATTATGAAGTTGGGCGCTCGGATATCGGATTTAGTGTTGGTCCTGTCGCTATCTCTATCCCTCTATGCTATACAACTCATCCTCATATCCTCATCATCGTTTCTCTCCACGGTGTGCTGGATCCCTATTGCCATGGTCATGGCTTTCATTTTCATTCAATAAATACATTTCTACCACTAAAATTCAATAGAGCCAATAACGCAATGCAATGCCATGTCATTGCATTCCCCATCATCCCCATTATAATTATTATTATTTGATCCATAGGAATCAATTCTACTTTCTATTTGAGTCTATTATATTTCTACTCTAATATGTAGGAATATAATATGGGTTAGGGGATGATACAATTCTGGAGGAACTATGGGAGTTGTAGAGATGTGACTGGATGATTGTTGGAGTTGAGGCTTTCTCTATCCTTTCAGTTTGTTATCATTCTATTATATTAAAGGATTGTCTCCATTGTCCGCACCATTAGTGCATTATTCAGAATTTATCGAATCAAAGAATAGAGAATCCAACTCACAATAAATTCATTTTCTTGATCATCTTTTTGTTATACAAGTCTAATTTTAAGCTCCGTCTACTCAACAAAGGAGGAATCCCAATAAGTGTGACAATGCAAAGTGAGGCATAACTAAGTAGTGTATGTACCTACCTACCTATGTAGACTAAATTAGGAACAAGCACAATGGCTATAGAATAATTGATTTCTTATGAAAATTAGTACAGATTTTGAAATGGTATTTCATCATAATATTTTAAACTATGTTCATGAAAAATTTCATAAAATATTACACTTAATTGGAAAATGCAAATGACTGACTGTACATAAATCGTGAGTGGGAAAATAAAACCACTGGAAAGTTTACAAGCATACAAAAAAATGTGCCATTATTTACGAAATGAGGACATTTGAGAAGAAACTTTGGAAATAGGAGACGGAAATGAAGATAAGAATTTACACCCATTATGACTTGGAGAGTAAAAAGAGAGGGACAAACCTTATAATGGCAGTTCCGGTCCCGAGATCCATCGCAAACTCAATGTATCCTTGGTCAATTACGAGAGAAATAAAGTCACCCATTCCATCGGTCTTGTAGCCATTATAAAGTATAAGACCATCCATCGTATCCGGTTTAACAATGACTTCCAATTCCAGCCAAGACAACACTCGACTCAAGCCCAGTCCACCATATTTCAGATAAGAGGAGCCATTAAATGAGGGTATCTGAAAGAATAGTAAAAGACAAAGTATAAAACAAATATGGGAAGAAAAAACTTTATAAAAATCTTTGCAGTTTTTTTTCACGTTTCCACTTTCTATATACATGTTTTTCGTCTTTATCTGCAGAAATTAGACTCCTCAAGGAAAAACAAGCTTCTTATATATGTACCTACCTATATATGTAATTTACCTCCGCGTGAGTTAAAATAGAAATATTCACGTCTTCTACTTCTACTTATGTGTCTATTTATGTATTTTATATAATATACAAGAACAACATAAAGGATGAGCACGAACTGGAACTACTATCAACATGGTTTCGATTTCAAAATCGAAATTTTCTTCTCAATTTTTTTCTACCCCCACTCATAAATTCGTCTCACGAATCTCTCATACATGATACCCACATAAATATTATCAGTATTCCGCATTCCGCCCCGCTCCCAACTACTACATAGTAGGTAGGTACACAACTCCCCCAGTCCTCCCCCATCCCTTCTAAAAATTATTGATTGATATTCCAGTCCAGTCTAGTCCATACTCCACATATATATTCCTCCAAAGTCAGTCCACTTGAGTCATAAAATGTGATTTTGATGTTCCGTATATACAAATCTCTTGAAGAAACTCGAAAATTTTAGTGCACACATATAGTGAACTACACACGACTGGGAATGTAAAATAAAAATCAAGTAAAATACACACAAACCTGTAAATCCAACGCAGTTTCACAAAATTGTCCAGTGTACCCTAAAGGACAGAGGCAGACGGGATTCTCATCCTTCTGAACGTTACATTGGCCACCATGGAGACAACTGAGTAGATCACAGACGCTTTGATCGTTGCAGCTCTCTGTCAAAATAAATCATAACATTATACGAAGAATAACTTGGCATGTACATCCAGTTCCAGCACAGAAACAGAACAACGTCATCAGTATTCAAACAAACAAAAGAAAGAAAGAAAGAACTACAAAGTATGTGTCCGACGAATCCGAATCTTCCCAGCTACACGGCTACACATCGTTAATCGACGCTGAGGAAGTAATACCCGTGAATTTCATGTTCAAGAAAATAATAAGATGTTTTCACAATTTGTCCACCAATCTACTTTGATACCTGGTTTTGATTTTAGGAGGGAATGCAAAAATGGCTATATAGTTTTGGTTATGCTATTACATCCATAGTATAGAAAGACCACCTCCATCCACGAGTACTGGATCAGCACCAGTGCCAGTGCCAGTGCCATAGTACCAGCATGGGTCATAGAGCATGTCATCGACCCGGAAAACTCTCTTTCTCAAGGAATAAAAAAAGAAAATGTAGGTGATAAAAAGTAATTTTTCTTTTACCAATATCAAAACCCTGAAGAGCATCTCCAGCTGGCTCCAGTCCAAATCTGTACGTTCGATCGTTGATGACCAAATTTCGGATGCAACCCCGGAAGCCACCGGTTTTCCGCAAAATCGGCAAAGCTGTCGTCAAGTCCTCAACTCCTCCATCCAATGTTGTATTCTTCTTTTGCTCATTTACAGGGACTGCGTCAGCAGTGGAGATCATAGCCGCCGCATCCACTGGACCACCAGCATCAGAGTCAAAGTCAGGAGATCCAGGAGAAGTAGAACTACCAGCAACAGCACTCCTACTCTGGGCAACAGCCGCTGGTGATTCTGTCTCTAAATCCGACTCGGTCTCCTCTAATTTATGACCACTAGTAGCAGTAGTAGTAGAACTATTCTGAGATTCTTGAAAATGATTGTTATTGTTTGTGCTGGCTGGGCCCGGGAAAGAAGGAGAAGAAGGGGCATCTGCGGACGTTCCAAATGTAATATTCCCTCCTCCTCCAATGAACACCGATTGTCGGAATGTTATTCGAGAGAATAAGCCCTGAAGGATCATCATCATCATATAATTTAAATTTTCCATGTAGCCTCCTTTTCCCATTTCCTCCAATGTTACTCTTCAATATTTTACACACGCTCATAAATTAGTGCAAAATGTACATTTATTATATATCTGGATACACAATGCATGGATGGCTATGACTAATTTAGCTATACACTATATGGGACATGATCGACTATATGGGTAATGGGGACTCATGAAATCAAAGTTTTAAGTAGTCCAATTATATATTATGTATATAGCTATATGTACCTTTGATCTCCCTTGCGTAAAAGGTCCATCATTTAATTGCATCCAACCATCCCATCGTCGTCTCACAATACTTGCCCGGTTCCACTGCTGTAATTTAACTGGCTGAGATGAGCGGACCATGCCAGAGCCCGAGCCGCAGTCAAATCTAAAAATAAAGAATAAAATTTTCAAAAAAAAAAGAAAACGCCTAAAAATAAATACGCGGACACACATATTTATACATCATCATAAGATAAAAATGAAAATAGAATGTGGGAAAAAAAACAAAAATGAGAAATGAGGAACTATCAAATAATTTGACAGTGTCATATTGTACCGCAGCGCACTCCACACATATCAAAAACCAAACGCAAACCACACAGGAACAAATTACGTTTGACTTTCATGTCTCAACCACACCACAGCCAAGCCACATGTGCTGCGTATCTGTATATGTCTGTCTCTGCTATGTAAATAAAATATGAACAAAATTATTTCAACCGACACCCTGATAAAGTTATAGCTTCAGAAAAGAAACTGATGTACATCAATCGAGTCTCTCTATACGACTGTGCGACGGGACAGACAGCATCCTGCTGCATATTTTGATTTTTTTTGGTGGTTGGGGTTTTTTTTTTGTTTATGGTTATAATCATAATGTAATATATATGGTGTGGTTGTTTGCTTTGGTTATTTGACTGTCGCTGTATGTATACTTACGATCCCAGCACCCGGACCCGGACCCGGACCAGTCCACGTGTGGTGTGTGGGAGCACATGGGTACGAATATAAATAATACAGATACATGTACCTACTTGAGCTCCTTCCTTTCTTATATTCTTACCGAAACTCCAGAAATCCATCATGGAGGTACAAAGCCAGGAAGTCACCGGACAGATCTTCCCTCTCACCCGTCAACAGAAGGATGCCATTTGGTGACTCGGGTCGGAATTCAAGGGAGATTTGATCCGACATGTAGGCATCATGAAGAACCGGGAATGCAACCCAACTGTGTCCTCGAAATAAGCCTGAAGTGTATCCATCACCATCCGATCTATCTTCTGCAATATATTACACA
This sequence comes from Dicyrtomina minuta, assembly GCA_949802685.1. NCBI lineage: Eukaryota > Metazoa > Arthropoda > Collembola > Symphypleona > Dicyrtomidae > Dicyrtomina > Dicyrtomina minuta. Next base: position 74,078,435 of record OX461808.1, on the reverse strand, counting down.
ACATTTCCCGTTACATTACAATTCAAGCTTGAACTTTCCCCCCTCATCCACTGTATAGATATACTGGCTCATGTAGAATATAGAAGTCTCTGACAAGTGAGTATAATATGGCGGGGGCTGGCTCCACTCCCACATAATATCATAGATTATAACATTATCATAATATCATATCTGTAGTTTCCACTCTTTCCTCAATCCTCTTAGTTTTCCTCCCATCCATTCTACCGTATGCTACGATACACAATAGTCAGGAGCAGTAGTAGTAGTAGTAGTACACCCTCAACCCTGTCAAAAACTCATGCTGTCTCGAGAACCAACCATCCCACTTTCTATTTAAACCTATAGTAATAATGCAATGCAATCCGATAAAGTGCATAAAACCAATTTTTTGCTTCCGATTTTTCCGATGCAGCCGTGAGACGAGGTCAAAAACAGAATTTTCTGCATGAAAATGTGCATATACCTACAAAAAAGAGCAAAAGGGGCTTAAATAGGTACCAGCTACGAGCCTATAATATATCTTTCTGACTTTATATAAAAATTAAAATGTAAAAGGTGATATCTAGCTATAGCCTGGGCAATTTCAAAAACCTACTGTTGCTGAAAATGTTGAAAATTAGTATTTTTTGCGAATTTCGTCGTTGCAAAAATTTGAATAAAAAGGACATAATAGTACCTCTCCTTCTATATTCCGCAAAATAATCATGCATAACTAAGTTGCCAAAAGAGTGGCCCACTCAAAATCCACGAAAAAAATGCAAGATTGCATTTTCATTTATATATAGGTATAATTATTTGGAGCTAAAGCTCTGACTCGCTCCTTACACTTAATTAATAGGAAAAAATGGGAAAGTCAGCGCATGCTATTAAATGAAATGGCCATATTTGCATTCTCAATTTTCAATCCCTTCCTAACTAAACTGAGCTCCAATTTCCATTTCTACATTGGAACACGCTCAGGCGATAGACCAGAGCCATCATCATACAAATGGCTCAAGTTACATAGATGTGGGTCTACAATGTCTACAGATATGCAAATTAGGCAGCTATACATAAATGCAGTCAGAAAAACATCTCCACTGATTAGCAGGTCATGTCTTAAATTAATTTCTTGCTTTAGTTTTAAGTAGTTAGCATACACGCTACATTATTATGCAGGAGGACAGGGCGCGCAAGATAAATTGTGCAGAAGAACAATACTTTCCAGTTTTAGTTTTGAGGTCACATTTAATAGTTTGCTTTTACTTATAGGTTGGTAGTTTCAACAGTACGTAATACTGTTGAGCAATACTAAAAGTCATGCTATGTATATACCAACATTTGTTTTATTAATTTCTATGTAACAAAAATATTTTTCAAATAATACTTCTTAAAAACAAAACTGTGGCAAAAGACCAGAAAGAGACTCTGTACTGTAATAGGAAGACGAGTTAAGAAAATAAAGAGGAGTCATCCAACTAATTTCCAATATATTAGTATGTCCGTGACGAATGATGTCGTCGTCTTCCCTACTACACAACTACACAGTACATAACATGTGCTATATGGTTATAGCAGTACCTAAAGTAAACATTGTTGAGACGAGAGAAGTGAGGGAAATACAGTAAAACCATGGGGATGAATGGAAGTGGAAAGCCGCTGCTTTACACGTCCTTCCTACATCTACCTACTTGAGTCAGTGTATTTGTGGTTACAATGTTGGTCGGTCTTCGGTTTTCCGTAGTTGTCTAACTAGTCAGTGAAAGAAGAAGAAGAAGAAATGTAGATAGAAAAAAGAAGTTCTCGTTGTTTAGGAGGTAGGTAGGTAGGTAGTAAGTGTTGATGTTGGCGGAGCGGGCTATCTGTTTTAGTTACACATGAGGAGGTGAGAAATCAATTAGGAAGTCAAGAAAGGAAATATATTTCCCATTTACAGGCACTTGCTTCTCAAGTTGGCATCTTACAACCAATATTTCTTCCATCATTTCCATTCAGTCTCTTCCTCTACACAAAATCCAGGAGTTAGAGTTAGACTCTTGTAGTCGAGCCGTATTTTACCCCCTATTTTTTGGCATATTTTCCCCGTATATATTATCTATATATCAACAATATATCTATCTAGTATATTGTCATAATCCTTTTTTTATATATCTATATACAATTATTATATAAATCTACTATACCCATGCGCAAATCTATTATGCACAGTTTATTACCCAAACCAAAGTCTGTCAGCTGCAGGAGATGATAACTATGCACGTCTCAAATTCTATTTATTTTATATTTTTATTAATTATTGTATGAATAAATATAGCAAGTATAAATAGGTAGTAAGTACATACATAATTTTTACTCTGTAACTTTTAACGTTCACGCACTAACTTTCTAAAAACTATTTGAACATTCGTAATTTGAAGGTATACCGTACGCTTTTTACGTAACGCACTATTTTAGGGGGAATAAAATGTTATATTAGGCTATGATTTCGTCTATATTGAACTTGAGAGATTGTAGTAGGTACCTATGTATCACTGATATTACACATGCCTGCTTGGAAGCATACATAATACAGTCTTAAAAGCACTTTTTTTTGTTCTTTGAAGTGCCTTACTTGCTTTCCCTAGTCAGACTCAACTAGTCTGATGACTGTAAGTTTCTCCCTTTCCCTGTTTCCTCACCAATAAGTTTTTATCTTTTTTTTTCTTCTTCTTCTTCCTCTAAGCCTTTCCGCACTTTCCTCCAACCATTTCCTCGAGGCTCCATACGACCAAGATATAACCTAAAACTCTACGCACTTTCAACGCTTTTATCTGGGAAGATCCCCTCTTTCACTCATCTCACTCATATGCAGTGGTATTGGCAGTCGCAGTGGCAGGAGCGAGTCTCACAGATATTCTACAAAATGTATATACGCATAAGTCCTTAATCGTAATCTTGAGTAAGGCTACGGTTACGGCTACGCGGCTACGACTACAGCAATGCTCTATACAGCTATACTCTCACCGTTTCTTGAGATACACTCTACTTTTAACGGGGCCCTATAGCTATCTTCACATCACTTGTATGATATTATAGCTAAAGTGCAAGCTCATCTTAAGGATTTGGCAGCATCTCAAAAAGTGAAATAAAAATCTGAATCATGACTGCACTTTGGACAGACTTTATAATTCAGACTTGCAATCTAATACAGAAGCACACTTCTATACCAGCAGCATGCTTCCTACCCCTTGCCAAACCATGTATAATAAAAAAAGTAAGAGCAAACATTTGATGGTAAAACAAAACCATAAATTACAAATCCAACAAGCTATGACATAAAATAATTTACATAGTACTCTGCAATTATTTAAGAAGTTGCAATTTCCGTTGAACGCTATTAATGCAACCATGTAAATATTTATACAGTATACTGAAAGTCTCTCAGTGGGACGAAGAGGCTTAAAGAATTTTTTTTATCTCCAGTACACAATGTTGTTGGTACGTCTATAGTTATTTTGCAAATCTTGCAACAATTGGACCTAAACTCTGAACTCTACCACCTCCGATTAGCTATGCCATAGTAGGCAATGGTTAATACAACAACATATCTGCACATTCACATTTATCGTCACAACTAAGACAGCCACTATATAGCACTGAGACCGAGACCGAGACGACGACAACGGCGCGGCGGTGGCAGAGGACAGAGTGAAATGTGAAATTGATGAATCTTTTTTTTTCTTTCTCTCTCCGAATATACGATAAAAGGTTGAGATAAATGGCTAATGGACACTGGCAGAAGCATTTCTAACCTTAAATGAGCCACAACAGCTATTAAATCCACTAGGAAACGACCCATGAACAATATTGATTCATCAGGCGAATTCAACTCTTTCTCCCCAAAATCCACATCTACTTACTTCCAAGCCAAATACATTTACACACACACAGACACACATCTGGGGAAAGTAGAAAGTTCAAGGAAAGAAAAGGAAACCCAAGAGAACGTCAACGACACCACGGAACGATACATAAATTACCTTAAAGATATCTTTATACACGTACTTTCTACATGTTTCACTGCCCGGGACTGCCCTATTGTGAAGTAATCAGGAAGGTGACACGTTCCAAATATACGATGTCCATAAAAACCAATCTGCAAAACGACCCATACAGTCTCTCCCTTCTCGCTCGAGTATCTATCTAGGTGCCTACTTTAATTCCTATTCTAACCTGTAAATTACTTGATAAAGCTTAAAAGCGAGTGTCTCACCTAATCTTCAATATCCCAATCCCACTAAAGCACAGTAAGTCCAAAGTAACGTGGTCTTTTTTTTGGAAGTAGTGTTTGTGTGTGCCGCCTGTGTGTGTCTAATCTTTCAAGTGAGTATTTCTTTTCGAGTATACAAAATACAGATAGGAGACCCCTTTACATTTTTTTTCTTACTGCGATATATGCATTGCTCACTGAGTGAGTGAGAGATTGCGAACAAAGATAAAAGTACAACAAAGGGAAAGGACAAAGAGCTGAAAATGGTACTCAACTGAATGATGGGACACCTTTAATATAAAAACTGTCCAGCTCAAAAAATAGTAGCGGCTAAAATGCACTTCTAAACTATAGGAATAGATAATATAACATGTTGTTAATCTAATACTATGTAATATCTGTATAAAAATATATTTGTAATAACACACCATTAGAAATCCATTTTATTTCAATTAAAACCACAGCCGTATTATATACCCCCTTTTTAAAAATTTTGAACTTTTCCTACTATTACTTATTGTGCCTTTTAAAATTCAACTCTTTCCCCCAATAATATTCCTAATCATAATTTATCCTTTATAAATTGGACATATTCCCCCCTTTACTGCTTCCGACAGTCTTCTGAGTCTTCAACATTGTATTTACTTCTAACTTTCTCCTTTGTGTACCTTTCACACACATCCCAATGTCTACTTAACTCGTTCCAAAATCCACAAGTATATGGAACCTATATGGCGCATATAGCGCAGGGGGTATAGCGTGATGCAATGCGAGTGCCAATAAGACTTTTCCTTCTATGTTTCTATGGTTCCGTTAAAAACGTTAAGAGACCATTCATTTCACCATGCATTTCACTGGAAGATCCTGACTGAGATCCCTTTCAACGTCACGTCCCTAGACAAATTGTCATTGTGAGCATCTTTAGCTTCACTTCAGCCATGTTATTACTCTACCGCCCACTGTCTACTGTCTACACAGTCAACTGTCTTATATGCTCCAATACATATTATGTCAGAGGGTGAGGACGAGGACGAATAAACGAATACGACAATGACAAAAAAATACGGGAGAAGACAGAGACGGAAATGAAAATGAATAATCGGCTAGTGGACCCCTACTGGACAAATGACAGGGGTGGGTTATGGGTGGTTGAACTGACATGATATGAAAACAATTCTATGTATAGGAATAGACGGCTACTATGCCTCAGCGATTCTCTCCAAAATTTCATTACCATTTAGTAACATACATATATGCCAGTACTTTTAAACCAACATCTAGGAGCTTGTCTGACCTTTCAAATACTAACCAGAACCTATCACAAACTATGTTGCTGTAAGCTTCAAAACTTCAAAACTACACAGGCAAGCAGACAGATCACAAACTCGATAAAACGTGGAACGTGGAATGCAACGAATCTTTTGTAAGCCAACAAAACTCGGATGAAACTCACTCAGAACTAATCAATTTGGTCTACTATTCAGGTAGCAGAAATACAGATAAATTCTAAATCATATACATATTAGTACCCATGTGATTTAGCCATCAAACTCAGCATAACATTCTTGTAGTTTCCAAGAAAACATGGCCATTTTATGTACAATGGATTTTGCTAGTGCAACATGTACTTTTTTGGATGGAATTATAACTGACTAGTCAGGTCAAAATAAATCTTTATACAATTATAAATAAATAAATAAAACAAATAAATGATAGCACTACTCTGGCCAAAGGCACAATAGCAACCGTCAGACTCAATAGGGAAAGTTTTTCATGTAACTCTAGGATTTCAAAAGACCATTCTAAAAATCAAACTAATTTTAAATAGTACAGATCCAAAATACCTGCTTTAGTGCATTTTGCGTTGTTTGGTCACAGATGCCCGCCAAAGTTTAAAATAGTTAAAATAAAGAAATTTTGTCCCCCAGTTACTAGTACAGGAAACTGTAACTCCTACAGTTCTCATCCGATTTTGATTTCACTTGATTTTTTATAATCTTTAGACTGTTTTTTAAAAAGTAATTTGGGGATTTTGTAAAATTTAAAATAAAGTGGTATAAAACAATGTGCCTCAAAAATATAGAATGTTTAGAATTTTTCAACAAAAAATGAAATTTTTTGGATTTTACATAATCCTGAAATAGCATTTTAGAAAACAGCCTGAAAGAATTAGAAAAAATTAATTTTCATCAAAATCAGTTGAAAACTGTATAGAAGTTACAGAGCGATAAAATTTCAATTTTTTAAGCGGCCAGGTGGCCAGTGGCCAAAACTGTGACCACACAGCGTAAAATATTCTCAAGCTGTTTTGAATCTATATACTATTTAAAAGCAGCCTGATTTTTTACAATGGGAATTTTTGAAATCCTATAGAGTTACATGAAAAAACGTTCCCAACTCAGACTCACTCATCGTCAGACAGACAGACAGACAGACAGACCAGCGCGGATTTGGACATAATGCCGAATGTGGTGGGGTACAAAGCATTTAGTCTAATCGAATCCAATGAATACAAATGTCTTGACAATCCTCCTCCATAAAATAAATACATAGGACAAAGGCATTCATAGTTCATAGCTTCCAAATATGTAGGTACATACCAAATGAGTTCTTCCACTAAAGTAAACAAGAGGCTACAGGCGTATAACAATTACATTAGCTAAATTTTATTCGATTGCTTGTACAGCCAAAACTACATAGTACGACCAGTACCTACATAGGAAGTATCAATTCATTTTTTTTGTATTCACCGACAGATTGAAATTCCAAGAGAAGAGAGAACTGAACTACAACTAAAAAAACAAAAGATGAAAAGAAAGCCTTATGCATCTCAACTGGATCTCATAATATGGTTAGTGCCCATGAGTAATTCTATCTATTCTAAAGTAGCAATTTAGCCACATTGTTGAACCATACAGTATAGCTACAGCTATAGGCATAGGGCCATAGGATATGGATATAGAAAACTGTTTCTCCTTCTCATGTTACAGTGTGTCAGTTCAAAGAAAAATAAAAAGTGAAGCTATTATTCTAGAAGATTCGTGCGTCTACGTAGTTCGTAGTACAGAGAACGGAACAACCTTAAAAACCCTATAATAGGCCTATCTATATACAAAAACTAAAAACCCTTTTCCTTTTTAGTCTCTGTGTGTAAAAGTAGATCTTCTTTGTTAGTTATGCATAGAGACTATAACACTATATAGACAAATTTCCTTGGAAACTACAGGGAGGAGGCTATGTACAGAGTTGTGGTAATGGTAATTTTATACATTGTACTATGGGAGAGAGAGTGAGGGCCAAAGTTCAGGTCGATGTTGGTTGATGATACAAACTGGATGTATTAGAAGCAATCTATTTTGTTATATATAGCTCCGTATTATTATGTGCATACTATAGATAGATGGGCAGATAGTAAATGTAGTTGGTTCAGGAGATCAGAGCCTGGAGCAAAAGGAACATTTTGTTTGAGATTTTAACACGAAAAAGCATAGTCCATCGAGACTCAACTGAGACTATGTGGAAACCAACAGACATGTACTGCAGAGTTTTGTATAAATTGTGGAAGACAAGACCGATAGTGTGTACTATAGCCATCTAAATACTAGTACTACATGCTATATATAAAGAAATATATACATAGGGAAAAAAAGAAGAAATAAAATGTGTGATAGAAGCGGACAAACCAATTTCGCAGGAAGAGCCGTGGTAGCCCATGGGACAGAGACATCGATATCCTGTCAGACTCTCAGCGACTTCTGCTGAGCTCTCAAGTGCTCCTCCTGATCCTGAGCCCAGAGCAGCCAGAGCCACCGACACCGATGATGATTGTGATTTCAATGTAGACAGTGTCGCGGATGGAGCGGACTCATCCAATTCCAATCCTCCTTCCCGACCACACAACCCACCATTCTTACACTCAAGCGGACATTCATGATTTTCAGAACGATTCTCCATTTTTTCTATTCTTGGTTCGGATTCGGATTCGGAGACGGATTCCGGTTCGGATTCAGATTCATTCTCGCTCTCAGATTCCGTTTCGGATTCGGATTCAGAGCCAGAGTCAGCCTCAGCAGATATTATTGTTGTACTTGTGCTTGAGGTTGACTTTAAAGTAGGGACTACTGGACTTTGAGAATTATCCTCATTCCACCTGGACGTCTCCTCCACGGCGTCAAGTAGCAGTGCTGGAGGAAGTGTCGGCGTGGAGGGTGTTGCTGTTGTTGTTGCTGAGGATGATGATGATGATGATCGTGTAAAGGATGCGGATGTGCTCATAATGTCGCCGCCGCCGCCGACGACAACGACGACTGATGAGGCTGTTGAGGATGGTGATGATGTCAATGTCAATGATGCTTCTGGTTTCACTGGAAACAAATTTCCATCTTGCTTAGGATTAGGACGGGCTAATGCACTATCACTTGGATCAAGATCAAAGATGTCACTGTCACTGATGGTTATTCGATCCCGCTCTGCGGATGAATCTTCATCAACCATCACATCGGGCTCAGCCATCGGAGACTCCGCATCCTCAACATCGTTCCTTTTGTTTTTAAATTCTGCCTCCTTATCGCCACCGTTACCGTTACTCCTATCGCTATCATTTTCCCTAGTCTTGGCAGCCCCTGTAGGATTTGTGATAGTAGTAGTAGTAGTAGTAGTAGTGGTGGTGGTGGTAAGAGCCTCCTTGGCTTCGGTGGTGGTGGTGGTGGCATCGTTAAAAATGGGAGTAACAGCATCTGAGCTGAATCTAATTTTCCTTTTGAGAACGTCAAAAAGTTGTTTTTCATCCTCCATCTCGTAGTCATCCTCCTCATCGTCCTCATCTTCCTCCTCCTGATTATCATCCTCCTCCTCTTCCTCCTCCTCCTCCTCGGAACTCCCACTGTCATCATCCTCCTCCTCCTCTGCCTCCGCCTCCGTCTCCGCCTCCTCCCCATTCTCATCATCCCCCTCGTCCTCCACTTGATTCTCACTGGAACTCAATAAAAGTTTCTTATCCACCTTTAACTTGTCATTATTATTTGAACTGCCGAATATCATAGGCCGCTCGTGGGAGTCAAATGAAAATTTATTGTCAATTGAAAATACGCTGGGCTTAGTTTTGGATTTTGTTTTTGTATTTGTTGTAGTTTTTCGCTTTTGTGGATTTGAACTCGTCTCTTGACTCGGATTTTTTGCACTTTCAATATCATTACTATTTAAATTATTCACATTATTATTATCATTATTATTATTACTATTAATAATATTATTATATTTGTTCACATTATCGAAGTAGTCAATGTCAATTTGATTCGTGCTGAGGAGGAGTAGTTGTTGTTGCTGCTGTTGGAACTCATGCTCATTATGAGCTGTGGATCGGTCTCGGGATCGGTCTCGGGACCGGTCTCGGTCACGGTCACGGTCACGGTACGGTGTGGACTTGAATTTCCCTTCCGTCTCCTCCCCTGTCCTATTCAGAGACTTACTACTGAAGGGGTAGTAGTTTAGGCGGGAGGAGAGCTGGGCTCCTGATTTTTGTTGATTTGAAGAAGAACGATGGTAATTATTATTGCTATTACTAGTCACTTGTAAGTCTCTTTCTTGTTCGTGATGCTCATGGATGTAATTATTCCGAATTGAATTCGTTCGGAGCCACTCTTCTTCACTGTCTTCCGAAAATGTTGTATTTGTCATCTCTGTAATTCACACACAAAAAAAACAAAATTAAGTTTCGTGTACAACTTTATTTTCTTACAATAAATTCCTTTCGAGAATAAAAAAAACAGTCTTCCTGTTGCTTATACTCAACTTAGGATTAGACCGTGTGAAAGTAAGTAAGTGAAGGAAGTTATACTTACACGTTTTATGACGTAAATCAAACTAACAACTATTAAACATTCAACAGTGTCAACTGCACACTGAAACGAAATGCAACGGACGTAAATTATTCTCCTTGTACACCCTCCTGCCTCCCATGCCTTTGAAATATGTATTTAATAGTTGAGAATGTTCCGCATTCTCCATTAAATAAATACAAGCGTTTATTATGTACTTACAGAGTACAATGCACTAGCATGCATTATAAATATGAAGAGTTTTTTGGCAAAACGGACCAAGTGCATTTTTGTTTTTACACAAATGAGATTATTTGCGTTCCGTGTACTATTCAACTAGATACGTTACTGTGTTGAATGGTAAAGGTCAAACTTCAACCAAAGCAATTATTTAAAATTACAGACATTTCGTTTTTTGTAAAAACGTCCAACGTATCGTTTATAAACGTCCACTAAATGATTTTTGGCAAAATGGGATAAGTCCACGTAAAACATGCATTTCTGATTTAAATTTGGTTTTTGAGTGTTTTCGTAGTTTGCAGAAGACAATTGCAGAAGAAATTTGTTCACGCAAGAAAAAGTTTAAAAGTTAAAAAAAGTTTGGTTTCACTCAAAACGATTAATATTTCATCTGTCGGGCTTTTGACTCCATGTTAAGTTACTGATTTTGAGAGAAAACAGAAAAAGCCCACAAATTAAAATTTTTTGAAAATTGTCTGAAAAATTCCAGTCAGTCTAGATTTACGAAATTGCTTGTAGCAACGCTTGTAGAAAAAATTGAGCTAAAATAAATAGCCTTATCAGCTTTTATTAATTGTTCCTGCAAAATTTACTTTGATGGACTTGACCCTATTTGCCAAACAACTCTTCATATATGTAGCATGTGATGTACCTACTCTATAATATAGAGTTATAAATCGTCAATTTATTATATGGTGCTCTCAAAGTTGCTTATGCTGTTGGTAGAATTCAAATATGTCGCCTTATCACATCACACCCTCAACACTTTTCGTAATTAGTATTAATAGGACGAGTCCAGTGGAGACAGCAGACTGCAACAAAGGAAAGTCACCTACATCAAATAATAGTGCTGCAGCCCGGTCGTGGACACTGTGTTAATCCAACAAATACATAGGTAGGTAGGTAGATTACTTTACATATTAGACTGTACGATACGAAATAAAGGACTGCAGTACCTACCTACATATATTTTTAACCCCGGAAACAACTAACGGCCATAAGGATTGAACCATATATAATTAATATCAACTACCACCTTTATTACATAACAACTAACAAAACTTCCCATGAATCTGAATGAGTCCAGTGTAGATCTCGTATGTTCTTTTAATTTGTGTGTTGTAGTTGCAGTGCTAATATGTAAAATGGGGAAACCTTCGCGGAATTCCGTGTCGCAAGAGTATAAATCAGCGAAGGGGAGACAGGGAGCAAGTCAGCACTTTACTTAATACGTATACTATGTACATACGAAATATCAGCCATAATGCAGAACACATACGACCTGCTCTGCTTTTACATTTATCATTAATCATTTAACAAGAAAAGAGAATTAAACCCAATATTATATTCTGCACACTTTCAGCAGTTAGTATATCAACCTGAACCTTATTAGAGAAAGCACCAACCAACTCAAGTCAACCGAAAAGTCAGAAATATCCCCCATACTACACAATATGTATTAAGTGTTACCATATATGTGTACAATATATAAGGGATCGTCCATAAATTACATCTCAGTTAGGGTCAAAGGGTCTACTTGGATACGGCGATGACATCCCATGTTAAAGATAGCGCCATTTTTACAATACTTAAGCCGGTGACAGAGGAGTCACAGGGCTCTATAAATAAAAAAATTGCAATGACATCATTTATGGACGACTCCTAATAAGGTAAAATTTCAACCATTCAAAATCCTAATATTTAAAATTGTAATAGGGGAATCTCCTAAAACACCTTAAACCCACACTTCCGTAGCTCCCTATCGCCAGGTCCACCCTTCCACTAGGTGCGGACGTCCTCCTTCACAGCCGCTCTGCTGGTCCGGTCCTCAGGATCCCCTGCTCCTGCTCGCTGTCTGCTCGGCTGTACTGAGCTCCACGTCCCGAACCACCAAGCCCTAGACCTACCGACCTGCTGCTCTACAGCCAGGTATGAGCTCGAGTTGAGCTCGGGTCCAGGTCCTCGGGTCTGGTCCCAGGGTGCTCTCCCTTTGATAAGCTGGGGAGCACTCGGTCGGGTCTGGTCCCTGGGGGCTCTCCCTTTGATAAGCTGGGGAGCACTCGGTCTGAGCTACGCTCCTTCGTGTGGTCTGGAGATGCAGTATGTCTCACCCGTATGCAAGTGCTGGTACCTCGCCCTCAGCACCTCCACTCCAAGATGTCGAGCCTTCCCGGTCCAAAGGTATAGGATGCGCCTATGGGCAATATGAGACTGGACCGTCCGACCAGTCAAGTCTATGCACGCCTCTGATGTCTAAGGCTCTACCGGACCGGGGCAAGTTGGACCCGAATGAACACACTATTAAACAATGTCTTACACAGCCCCCTATATGCTGTCGGCCATAAGCCAAAAGTTAGATCGCACACCGGTAATATCTGGGGAAAATAACACACAAATTACACCGTTTTATTCGTCTTTTCTCGGTCTTCCGACCCACAATAATGTCAGTCAATGTCGGGAATGTCACTCACACACACTACCCGGTTTACCCGGTACAAATAAGTAATATTAAACACCACTAACAATATTAAATACAATTAATATATTACACACTAAACCCCAATATGGCTTTACACAGCCATGTTCAAAATACTTTACACTACAAACTTAAACTCTACTTCTGAGGATTTCTCTACTACTTCACGAACAAGCCGAACTTCCACCGACTTACTTCTCTTTTAGAGGGGTGCAAAGGAATGAGGATCGTCTCCTTCGCTCATCGTCTCGTGAGCCACTCAACCTGAAGACCGACCCAAGATACCCCACTTACGGACATTCCTAACCCTATCGGTGATTGGCTATTATCCCCATATGGGCCTGCCTTCCCCCGCTGATTGGCTAGTGTCCTTATATGAGCCTACCTCCTGCTCCCCCAGTCCTCGTCTTCTCAGATGGACTTGGTCGATCCCTTATCATACGACCACTACTTCACAGCCCTATGCCTGCTACTGTAACTAGATCGTTAACATGCCGTCTGCTCGTGTTCACCATACCACGGTCTGGATGAATCCTTCTAGATCATACTCTGCCCATCCCGTCTACACGTGATGGCTCTAGTGCTTCGGTACTACCACCACCACTACCAGACCATGCTCTCCTCATCCAGTCCCCACGTGATGGTCTACTACTGCTGCTACCACTACCTACACCTACTTCCCCAACCTGACCTAGATGTCGCCTAAGCCCCTTGTTGCCGGAGCCGATTTCTCTCTCCCACTGTCCCCCCCACTATTCTCAACTTTGCCAGGCGCCTGAAACATCGTAGAGGGTTCTCCACCGCCTGAGCACCGCCGAGAATAAGTGAAGAGGCTAGTGACTGGAAACGGGAACGACTCTTAGCTGAAAGATCTTGCCGTTTCTCTCTTCCACGACCCTACCTAAGAAAGACTAGGTAAGTAGAGCAATGGACCTGACAACCTCTCTTGCTGTATAGCAGTAGACCTGGAAACCTTAGAGACTCAACATGATCGGGGGGTCCCCGTTCTCCAACCTGTAGACCTCTCTACCTCGAGACCCAGAAGACTCACGAGCCCCAGTATCCTACCTAACGATGTGCTTGGGTCGAGCTCCATATTCACATCCACATATGCTGACCTCCACTGTCTTACCCCTATTACAGTACTCAACATTATCAATTAGTCATATTAAACAATAAAAGTCCATTAACCTAGGTATATGTATGCTTCAATAACAAGAACACCATGTTACAACCTTATAATCATGATCAAGTACCAGCACACCTGGTTATTAATACCACACATCATACACGTCTTGACATAAAAGAAATTACATTATATCATCTATTCCGATTTCTCTTAAGGTCGCTATGCTATTCTTCATCATTAAGCCGTATAAAAAGGTAAAAGTTAAATAAAATAAGTATAAAAATAAATAAAATATACATGTCGTAACAATAATTACATCTCATGCCTCCTCATACACTATATCCGGTCAATCGAGAAGGTCTTCATCTTCCATAAGGATCTCTTCATCACCACTATCAGCCTGATGTTGCTCCGCTTCAGGTCTTCTTTGTTCAGATCCGTTTCGGGTTGTCAGAGCCGATACGTCCACCTTCCGTCGAGAAAGGTTTGCGGTTGCTATGGTTCCATGTCTACCTGGGCTGGATGTGCTTGGTGATGCTGAAAGTCCCTGTAGTGATCCGAATTCCAAGGAGGTCCGACGGAGATGAGACCTGTCCAGAACTCTCTGCAACGCCGCATCAGAATCCCATTCGGTCACAGCTCGGGTCGCTGCCGTCTGATCTGTCTGTCTCTGACGCTCCTGCTGCGCTCTCCAGCGACCTGGGATCATATCCGCTGAGATGACCTGGTCTTCTACATGGGTCCCCGGTGGTCGATTATGCACTCTCATGTCGGTTATTGTCTGGACCAAGTAGAGAGCTCGTGCCTGCATCCCTTGTAATTGGCGGTCTAACGCAGTATCATATGTCGATGGTGGCAGTGAATTTGGTGTCTGCCACCCCTCAGCCTCCAAGATCCTCTTTATTACCTCCAGGACTTCATACACGCTTTTCCTTGCCAGACCCTGCATCATGCCTTCCAGGGTGGTCTGTGCTGCTCGCCTATCTCCTTCTGGCCGCTTGAGCTCATAAGCGGGAATGTTGACAAGATGCGTGGCTGAGCATAACACATCCGCTCTGAACATTATGTCCTGCTCTCCCGGTACACGTAAGAACGGGTGGTTATAGTCAATGTCCTCCGGTGGCCCTATTACTTGGTGTGTTCTGACTGCGAAGCACTCAGTAGTGGTATGGCCGATGGCTCGACAGGTCCTGCATATTCGCCACCAGTCGGTTATTGCTGGTTGAGTAGGGGCAAATATCCATCCCGAACTGCTCGCACCCACTCCTCTTAATTGTCCTGGCACGAAATTCTGTGGAAACCACAACCACCCCACCTCCCTGTTGAGCATGTAAACCCTTCCTAGTGCAGAGTGCCTACTACTCCACACCCGGGTCGACGTACTCTCCAAGAGTGCTGTGATTGCGTTCCCTTGCTGCGCGTTCAATTGCCGTTGTGCTTCGTCTTCCGAAGCGAGCTCCGATCGCAAGATGCTTCTCATCACCCGGTCCGACCCCGGCTGGTTATCCTGGGCTGTTGCATCTTGATGGACCACTGATACTGTTGTTGATGTCGGAGAGTTGGCTATACCAGCCTCCTGTGGTATCATTTCTACCCTAGGCCGCTTAGATGGACGTTCGATTTTGATCTTCACCTGCTTGCTTTCCTCCGGACCTGGGCTGCTGCTGGACCTTCCACTTCCCTTGTGTTCTGGTGTTAAGCGGGTGTGGCTACGAGTGCTCGGTCCTTGTTGTGGAGATCGATTTTGTTGTTGTGCCTTGGCTGGCTTGATCTCTGGAGCCTCTGCTGCTTTTCCTCTTCCTATCGGCCGACTTCCCCTGATGCTGTTTTTTCTGCAATCGCCGGCGCTCTGCTTTGCGCCTCCCAGATGCTCGATATGTTTCCACTGCTTCCCGTAGAAGAGGGTCCTCCTGTGGACGAAGTTGTATTGGTATAATGCATCTTCGTGCTGCGATGCCTTTTGCTTTCCGTGATTCCGGTCCCAATCTTGCCGGTCTAGCTGCTACTGGTGGGCTAAAATCCGGGTCATACACTCCGTAAGCGGATGAGTGTGCTGTCCATGACACCTCATGCAGTGGTGCAAGTACTTCCTCCAGCCACTTTGGAGGTGCTGCCATGCTAAAATTAAAGTTTTAAAACCACTGATTAGACAAGGTCTAAGTGAGACTCACCGTCTCTCTTATACATATAAAACATCCAGCTAACCTTAGATCATGCCACGTGGTCCTAAACCCGAGCTTTACATGCCTTGTCATTCCTTTATCTTAATCATGCTTACTAAAATTGCGGTCTTCCGAGCCTGATGACGATGTCAACATAGCTCAGAAGACCTTTCATCCCCGCGTGTATTCATTAGAGGTGCTGCTCTATCCCTTAATCATAGCCCTCGGAAGGGCTATGCCACCGTAAATTGTGATTGCTCCCGAATTCCGCACTACTCTAGTGCTTGTTTATTACCGCTAACATGTTACTACATGCGGTCCCCCCGACCTGCTAACCAGGTCTGGTTTACTGTGTAGTCCTTGTTGCAGGACCTATATCCCGACGATACCGAGGTCTAACGCACTGCCGATGTCCAGTTCTCGACCCTTAGGTCGTTCGCCGATCAACAGTATGGCACCTGTCTTATTGGATTTGGACGAGATATGGTGGTCTGTCTACCCACTGCCCTGCACTACACCTCACTGGGGTTGAGCTCGATCACTTTTATCGAACCCCTCGCTTGCCTCGCTGGACTGATCTAACTCTGATCGCCTCTACCTCTCTTGGAACTGGATACAGTGGAGAATTACTGCCCTCCCTCTACTATGCTAACTCACTTACCATTGCACCGGTGCTTCAATTGGAAAAAGAAGTAGCATGCACATGAGATGGGCTAGGCTAATGTCTATTCAAAGATCGCTTCCATTTTCGCTCTTGTGCTGACTTGTTTACCCTCCCTAGTCTTGAGGAGCCCTGTACGTCTACTGCCCACTCTCGACTCCTGCACCAAGACACTAAAGTGGGACAAACCAAAAGTCACTTTGGTATGAAGTCTCAGCTGGAGTTGGACACTGAAAACTCTCAGCTGGAATCAAATTAGTTGAAATAACTGCCGGGAATTCTTCCCGAATGCTTGTTTACCCTCGCTAGCTTGAGGAATTCTACCTGCTATACTTACTATAAGTTGCCCTTTTGGATGGCAATCCCTACTCTTTGTCCAATTTACCATTACTATGCTGGCACTGCATTCGACTGGAGCTGGTTATTTCCCAGCCCCCATTGCTGAAATCCCATTGATTGAAATCACTGCTGGATCCCCTTGGGACCTCAATCGCACCGGGATCCAAACTTGGGTACCTGCTAATGGGCAAGCTTCCCCTACCTGGTTTCTGTCAACTGCCGACGCTATGTCCTCTGTGCTTGTTTACCCTCCCTAGCTTTGAGGACTAACCTACTCTTGCCTTCTGCTACACGAATGCTCGATGTCCTCCTGCCGGACCTTTGCTTTAATTGCTACGTTGATTTTAATCTACTGGTTGAGTGCTTGTTTACCCTCACTAGCATTGAGAACGCAGACCTACTGACGGTGACTACCTGCATACCTGGTTACCCATGCGCCCTCCTGTTGGACTCTCATGCTTACTGCCCACGACTGACTTGTTAGCTGGATTTCCACAGATAATCGTATGCATGGGAAAGCGTTTAAACGGCTCTAGCGATGTGCTAAGTTGTACCGTTATCCTATGGAAGTATCTCCGTACCCGGCTGACTATGGAAGTATCTCCGTACCCGGCTGAACACTACAGAACATCGCAATTATGGCTCGTTGGCCTGCCCCGTATTCTTCATAGTGCTCACAACTGACATGTTATGCGTTTGCTTGTTTACCCTTGCTAGCTTGAGTACTATTGGCGTATCTCCGTACCCGGCTATGTACTCCAGAATGTCACAATTGATCGCGGCTTGCTGGCCAGTACCCATTGATCCAGTTGCTCGCAACTTCTACCTGTGGTGTACCTCGCTTTCCTGCAAAACAACTGCTCAACCCTGAGTATGCTTGTTTAACCTCGCTAGCTTGAGAACTTCACTATGCTTATATGCTGTACCTGAACTGTAATCTAACTCTCTAGCTACCTACTTTCGGCAGGAGTTGGCCATTCCACCGGTCCTGCCGGTCCTACTCGTTCTGTTCCGTATTCTTAACTGTCTCAACCTGGGTCCTCGCAATACTTGCATTTCTTGTTAACCCTCGGTGGGTGTATGCTTGTTTACCCTCCCTAGCTTGAGGAATACTGAGCTTTTGAGGTCCGTTTTTGTGGTCTCGCACTCGACAATAGGCTTGAACACTAACCTTCCTAGCCTTGAGGAATTTAAAGGACCTTATTGGATTCGTGAATTATCTACTAATCTGGTACATCATGAACCTAATGATCCCAATACCGGGGTCCTCCGGTGAATCTGGATATGAAAATTGGATCGACTATCATCTTGGCTGGTTTATCATGCTCTCTCAGCTTTGAGCGAAAATGTGAGGTGACTTCGACCGACTGGTGGTCGCTGGGACTGTACTGGTTGACTTACTTACTATCATCTTAGCTGGTTTATCAAGCTCTCTCAGCTTTGAGCGAAACAATGTGAATTGACTTCGACCGAGCTGGTGGTCGCTGAGACTGTACTGAATGAATTACCTATGCTGGGCCGCGTTGGTCCTGTGGATCTGTTGCTCCCCATGCCTTTGATCAAGGTTACCCTAAGCTAACCTTCAATGAGGGCTTTCCGGGCCCTCTTTCTCCGTGCTGGGTGCTCCACCAACATCTAAATCGGACACCAGCTCCCGGTATGTGGATTTCTTGAGCTCTGCACCATATGCCGTGAATAGGGCTGGTTACAAAGCAAAGGAGCGCTGTAGCTCCGAGGCTGGAACCTCAGCCTTTCGTGATTCCTTTGCCGGTGGGAGTTATTTACCCACTCACTAGTAACCTACCCTATACTCGCCCCTGCGGTGGAACTCGGGACGAGCACACGGCGCAGTTTAACGTCGTACACGTCATAGGACGTGTTCGGAAGAGTAGAGACCCCAGCCCCTACACTTCCATCTTAACCTAAATATGTATTTTTATTTTTGTTTTTGTTTTACTTTTTTTTTTCTTTTTTATATATTTTTATGCAAAAAACTTAACTAATACCCATTTTACCATCACCAAAAAAAACTTTTCCCAATATATCCCCAAATCAATTTTAATGCCACCAGTTCCCAACTGTGGTACTTTATTCCTGTTAGTCTGTGGTCTCGTCCTGGTCGAAGGACATCCTTAGTAGGTCTCCCATCCTGATTCTGGTACTGCCCGTCCGCATAGTGTTTATGCCCAGGCGGTCCGGAGTTTTGCGGATTCTTGTCGATTTCCTTGGTAGTATAGGAGGTGCGTCAAACTCCTGCTCATACTCGTCAGACCTGTCTAGTGGTCCTAACGTCCAGTCCTCCTCGCCCTCCTCCGGCTTTGACTGCGACTGAGCATCCGTGTCTGACTCTTCTGTCCTAACCTGTTCTATACCTTGGACTCCTTCAGCTTGGATGACTCGAGACTCACCCGATGGTATTGCTATTCTAGGTCGTCGTGGTCGAGTCTCAAATTTGTTTTTACCTTCCTCCTCCGCTCTCTGATGGTATGGGAGCATGAGCGAGGTGTGGAATTTAGAGGGTATGTCGTTTGGATCGCCTGGGTCCTTGATACTGACCAGGAGATCCGAATGTACCTCTACTATTTGCCAGGGACCAGTGTATTTGGCCCCTAATGACTTGGAATACAACGCATCTTTCGATGATAACTGCTTGTTAAATGTCTTTACCAGGTCGCCTACCTTGTAAACGATGTCACGTTTGTTCCGATCAAAGAGTTTCTTCTGAGCTAATTGAGCCAATTTCAGGTTCTTATGTGCCTGTTCCCTGATGATTGAGATGTCTGATAATAATTTTGCCCCAAACTCTTCCTCCGTGATACCTAACGTGCGCTGCAGTTGCAATTTGCGATCTATTGGAAGCATGATATCCCTTCCTAGGTTTAGCTGGCAAGGCGAGTACCTGGATGACTTGGATTTTGATGTGTTTAATGCTACCATATAATCACCGAGCTGGCTTGCCCATTTTGTCTGACTTTTAAGACAAAACGCTCGAAGGATGCTTTTAATATCCCGATTCGATCTCTCTGACTGATTTGGGTTTGGATGATATGGTGCCACATGCACTACCACAGAGCCCCATTCTTTGAGCTGATCGTCCCAGTCTGCCCCTGAGAAGTATGATGCGTTATCGGAGACTATACGGTTCGGGGTGCCGAACGTGTTAAATACCTTTTGCAAGAATCTCAAGATCTTAACTGAGGAGACTGATGTCAAGGGTTCCATGCTGACCCATTTGGAGAATTCATCGACACAGACTACTATGTATTTGTATCCCGCACTTGGAGTGAGCTCCCCTACAATGTCTACATGAACACACTCAAAGATATTATTTTTATATGAATGGATGCCCATCCTACCGGGTCTTAGCTGATTAGATGGCTTGGCCAGTTGACATGCTTCGCAGGTCTTAACGTATGTCTCTATGGTCTTTGCCATGTTGTAAAACCAAAATCGCTTTTTGATCTTGTCGTATGTCCGCTCGGCGCCTTGGTGACCTGCCCTTGTGGTATCGTGAAAATATGAAACTATGTCTCGCTCGATGGCTTGCGGGACTACTGGAACCAGGCGTTTCCTGGTAGTAGATACCTCCGGATCCAAGAAGTCTGCGGCTATGAGTGGATGAGACCATTTGATATGCTTGCCCCTTCGGAGCATGGAGGGTGTGATTTCGAGCTGTGCCGAGCCTTGCTGTCGTAGTTGACTACCTGCCTCGGTATCTGCCTGGCGCTGGGTCCGGAGCTTGTCTACCCTATTACTATAAAAATCATCTGCATGGGTGCTCTGCTTTAGTATGGATTTCAATGGACCTTGCTCTTTGTTTGGGATGTATCTACACAAGATGCCCTCAACTACTGCGTAGTCATATCTATATCTGGACCGATGACCAACCCGACACAAGCTCTTGGTAATTGTAGCGATCGCCTCGTCAGCTCTCTGTAGGGTCTGCAGCATAGGCCGGTCCAACGAATCCATGTCGATCTCGATATTATTTCTCGAACTAGTGAAGGTTGCTATGCACTGGTCAACCCGATCCGGATCGTCGTCCTGCGTTGGATCTGGTAGAGCGCCTCGTGAGAAAAGGTCTGCGAGTCTATTATCCCCACCCTTGACAAACTCTGTGTCGTTCACTACATCACCCAGCTCGATCGCCCACCTCACAATGTGTTTACTGTAGAGGTGGTCGTTCGTGGCCGCATGTTTCAAGTAGGATAGGGCCTGGTTATCGCATCTAAAAATCACATCCTTCTGGTAACGGATGTAAGGATCGAACACCCGATTTGCAAATCTAATAGCCAAGCATTCCTTCTCTCTCGGTTCGTACTTGCGCTCTGCAGTATTTAATAACTTACTTCGACATTCGATCACCCGGAACCGGTCCGCCTTAAGCTTGTCGCAGTAGTATTCCTGAGCTAGAATAGCTCCTAAGCCTACCTCACTAGCATCGGTATAGACGTACAAAGGTTGGTCATAGTTAATGGTATTAAGCGTGATTTCCTTTGCAATCTCGTCTTTAATGTTCTCGAAAGCTGTTTGCTGCTCCGGGCCCCAATTGAAAGGTCGACTAGGATCTTCCTCCTTTTTTAATTTTGCAAAAATGTGCTCTAATTGTGTAGCATAGTGAGGTATAAACCTCATATACCATCCAATGGCACCTAAAAATCGCTGGATGTCTTTCTTGGTCTTGGGGACCGGGTAGTTGCGAATAGCCTCGACTTTTTTGGGACATTTCGTAATTCCAGTCTTGGTAATTACATGTCCGAGGAATTGGACTTCCGGTAGATCGAATTCGCACTTCTCCCAATTAATGGACAGATTGAAGTTATGCAGGGTCTTAAATACAAACTCTAAATGTTCCTTATGCAGGGCCTCGGTTGCACTAAAAATAAATATGTCGTCTAAGTATACGAATAAGAATTTACCTATGACGCTACCGAAGATCAGGTTCATGAGTTCTTGAAAAATCATGGGAGCATTTTTCAGTCCCATTGGAAGGACGTTCCATTCCCAGCATGCGGTATCTGTATGAAAAGCTGTGTATTTTTTGGATGACTCTGAGATCGGGATCTGCCAAAATCCTGATCGTAGATCAATCTTTGACATATACCGACCCGGAGGGAGCTGCTCCATGATCATGTGCATGTCTGGCATGGGATTCTGGATCTTTGGAGTATATTTGTTTAGCTCTTTGTAGTTAACTACCAACCTCTTGTCTCCGTTGGGCTTTGGGATCAGTAGTATAGGGGACGAGTACTGTGAAGTCGAACGGCGGATTTTACCCTGCTTCTCCAGTACCTCCAGCTTTTCATCGACCCATTTAGCTATGGCCGGGGGCCGCCGAATGGGTCTGCGGTATATGACCGGGCAATTGGGGTCGACTCTTAGGTCGTGTACTATTGCGTTCGTTATACCCGATGAACCATCGCTTCGGACCACTTGATCATATTTCTGCGCTAATATCTCTACAAAAGTTTGAACCGGGGTCCGTTGGATCCAAGTACGGTCATATGGATCTGGAGTCGGTGGCAGTGATAAATCACAGACATCTTTTTCTGATCGGACTGCCAGACCTCTCACAAAGTACCCCACTTGATGTTCTTCCTCGGCCTCAGTCTTAACTGCCCAATGTAGCTCGCCTTTGACATCGTCAAAGCTGAGGCCGTGTTTCCATCGAAATGAGTTACTTATAAAAATGGGATACATCAACCCTTCTTGGACTATGAACTGTTCTCTAAACCATCTACCCGCTATTTTAAAGTCTAGTGTTACTTGGCCTGCTGCCGCTTTGGGTATATTGTCAAAACCTGCTACCTCGATCTCTAATTTGTCTATTTTTAAACCTAGTCTATTACATGTGTCTTTTGATATAGCTAATGATGTACATCCCGAGTCTAACAACCCGAAGATGGGGAATAGCTGTTGCTTCACCTTTATGTTGACCAGGGCGAAAGGGGCTCGGTTTCTTTTTTGTATTCGACACGGATGCCCTTCGAAGTCCGTGTCTGAGACCAGTTTAAATACTCGTCGGTTTCAGGTAGCGGTGTTGTGATAAATTTTGTGGAGAGGAGGTTCATCTTGTCCTTGTCGTGTTGCTTCATCAGTTGAGCTCTTCGTGCTCGAGGAGTCGAGCGTCGCATGGATCCAAAGATTTCGCGATCCTGTGGTTCTTCTTTTACCGTTCCTTGTGGTTCTGGTGTAGTTTTGATGTCTGGCTGCTGGCTTGCATCTTCTTCCGGGTCTGCTGCTGTGTCCTTACAGTTTTGCAGGAGCCTGTAGGCCAGGAGTTTTGCCTTTCTTGCCTTGCATGCTATTGTATCATGGGAATCGTTGATGCAGATGCTGCACCATTTTCCTGAACGCTTTGCTTCGCCCCTGGTCTGCCGGTTCTCGGGTCTGGAGCTCCGCTGGGGTGGACTCTGAGATCGCTCCCTGGGTCTTCTGTTGCCATATTGTGAGCCTGTCGGAGAGTCTCGACGGGATGTTTGTGAGTCACGACTAGAGCTCCGGTTCCTTTGTTCTGTGAATCGGCCGGCTTGACTGCCGCCCGAATATCGTCGTGTTCGGTCTGTCTGTCGATAGGAGCTATCGAATCTTTTCTTCTGGTCGTCGTATACGGGCCGGTAAGGGTCGCGTTCACGATCAGCCCTTTGTCGTAATTGATGGAAGGACTCAACCTGGCTTATGAAATCGCTAATGTTTAATGGTATTGCGGTCCCTGGTGGGAAAGCCCCTGCTAGGCTGGGATGCATGTTCTTCTTGAGACGATTCATGATCTCCTTTGGTGACCATGGTTGCGGTTCTTGGATGTTTCTGAGGCGGGTATAGAACTTCGAAGCCCACGTCCGGATGGGCTCCGATGGCTTCTGCTTATTATAGACTATCTGGTCCAATGTGGCCTGCATGTTCGTCTTGTCATATGCCTTTAGGAACGCCGCCCGCACAGGCCCCCATTTAGGTTCAATGTCTATCAAGACGGCTCGGAGCCAGGCTGCTTCCGGTGGTGTAGAGAGGCATTGTTGGAAGATGGTGACATATGACTTGTGTTGGACCCCATGAACCTC
Source organism: Dicyrtomina minuta (assembly GCA_949802685.1). Taxonomy (NCBI): domain Eukaryota; kingdom Metazoa; phylum Arthropoda; class Collembola; order Symphypleona; family Dicyrtomidae; genus Dicyrtomina; species Dicyrtomina minuta. Next base: position 74,054,326 of record OX461808.1, on the reverse strand, counting down.
TAAATAGTTCTCGAAGGATGCCACATAGTTTGATGCTATGTCTACTACTGGGTCGAATTTCTGCGGAAGTATGCTTAACCCTGTGGGTGCCATCATCTCTAATGTGAGCTCCCGCTGCTTCGCCTGTAACTCCTGGTTCTTCGACGTCTGTGTCATCTGTAGACGCAGGATTTCCAGGACTGCATCCATGGTATCTGAGTTCGCTGGGTCTGAGCCTTCCCCGGACTCGGATGTTGACGATTTTTGTGTGGTTGTTTCTTTCCGGGCCAGCATCGCGTTTACGAGAGCTGCTTTGTGGTTGGTTTTTACTGTCTCCTGCAGCTCCTCGTTGTCCCGTCTAGTCTCGACTAACAGCAGATTGATTTGCTCCAGACGCTTCGACATATCATACACTGCTTTTTTGAGCTCCCGTACTTGTTGCGAGTCGGGGTTGGGCTGGTCTTGCTCCTCTTGACGATCTATTGGTCCTGGGAGGATGGGTCTCTGAGCTCTTGCCTCTTCTTGTCCTAGGTCGAATACCCCACTGAACCGGATTTCGCCGTCGCGCTCTAGTTGACGCATCGACTTATTCCGTTCCGCGAACAGGGAGTGGACTTGGTCGGGTGTCATCAGTTTTGGTAGTTCCTCCTTCCGAAGGATGGACCATTGATACAGAAACCATCGCTTCTGGATGTCGAAGTCCCCCCATTCCGCATCATCTTTCGGGTCTAGCTCGCCCGCCTGGACCAACTGAGTTATCCGCTTCTTCCATAGGGCCTTCATTTGGTCCTGCAGTTCCTTTGATGCCGCCATCCTTCACGTCCGTCTTGGTTCTTGAACCGCTCACCCTAGTCCGAGCTGGATTCACTGGATCTCAGACCTGATTTTTACCGGATCTTTTTTGTGCCTCTGGTATGTCACACTATATCGGTCCTTGTATGTGTCAAACTTGTACCCCTGCTCGATGCTCTCGGGATCTCTACCTAGCCCACGATCGTCGCGTCGACCAGTGCACCGCTGATCTGCGTGCAGACCACCCTAACCTGGACAAATTGAGTCGCCCAGCCGATCAGACCCCCGGTCTTTGTGGTATCGCGACTATTACCGGTACCACTGAATGCCTTGTATGACTATGTTGGTATGATAGTTGTAGTGTATGTAACCTCTACCTTCAATAGTATGAGATGTGACCTATGCAGATGGTAGTTCTCTCTCCCCGTAGGTCCGGGTGCTCCAAGTGCGGTGTTCGCCTGACCTGCCTGCGTATAGCTCAGTCGAACCTCTTGTCTCGGAACTCGTGACCTACTTTTACCAGTCCTATTCTAATGCTCTACTATAAATATAGCGAGAAAAAAAAATTTGTGCAATTTAGAAATAAGGAACTGGTTTATCTCACCTTGGTGCGCGTTGGTTCTAACAAGATGGTGATCTTGTGTCCGTCACGGTCGCCAGTGTAATAGGGGAATCTCCTAAAACACCTTAAACCCACACTTCCGTAGCTCCCTATCGCCAGGTCCACCCTTCCACTAGGTGCGGACGTCCTCCTTCACAGCCGCTCTGCTGGTCCGGTCCTCAGGATCCCCTGCTCCTGCTCGCTGTCTGCTCGGCTGTACTGAGCTCCACGTCCCGAACCACCAAGCCCTAGACCTACCGACCTGCTGCTCTACAGCCAGGTATGAGCTCGAGTTGAGCTCGGGTCCAGGTCCTCGGGTCTGGTCCCAGGGTGCTCTCCCTTTGATAAGCTGGGGAGCACTCGGTCGGGTCTGGTCCCTGGGGGCTCTCCCTTTGATAAGCTGGGGAGCACTCGGTCTGAGCTACGCTCCTTCGTGTGGTCTGGAGATGCAGTATGTCTCACCCGTATGCAAGTGCTGGTACCTCGCCCTCAGCACCTCCACTCCAAGATGTCGAGCCTTCCCGGTCCAAAGGTATAGGATGCGCCTATGGGCAATATGAGACTGGACCGTCCGACCAGTCAAGTCTATGCACGCCTCTGATGTCTAAGGCTCTACCGGACCGGGGCAAGTTGGACCCGAATGAACACACTATTAAACAATGTCTTACACAGCCCCCTATATGCTGTCGGCCATAAGCCAAAAGTTAGATCGCACACCGGTAATATCTGGGGAAAATAACACACAAATTACACCGTTTTATTCGTCTTTTCTCGGTCTTCCGACCCACAATAATGTCAGTCAATGTCGGGAATGTCACTCACACACACTACCCGGTTTACCCGGTACAAATAAGTAATATTAAACACCACTAACAATATTAAATACAATTAATATATTACACACTAAACCCCAATATGGCTTTACACAGCCATGTTCAAAATACTTTACACTACAAACTTAAACTCTACTTCTGAGGATTTCTCTACTACTTCACGAACAAGCCGAACTTCCACCGACTTACTTCTCTTTTAGAGGGGTGCAAAGGAATGAGGATCGTCTCCTTCGCTCATCGTCTCGTGAGCCACTCAACCTGAAGACCGACCCAAGATACCCCACTTACGGACATTCCTAACCCTATCGGTGATTGGCTATTATCCCCATATGGGCCTGCCTTCCCCCGCTGATTGGCTAGTGTCCTTATATGAGCCTACCTCCTGCTCCCCCAGTCCTCGTCTTCTCAGATGGACTTGGTCGATCCCTTATCATACGACCACTACTTCACAGCCCTATGCCTGCTACTGTAACTAGATCGTTAACATGCCGTCTGCTCGTGTTCACCATACCACGGTCTGGATGAATCCTTCTAGATCATACTCTGCCCATCCCGTCTACACGTGATGGCTCTAGTGCTTCGGTACTACCACCACCACTACCAGACCATGCTCTCCTCATCCAGTCCCCACGTGATGGTCTACTACTGCTGCTACCACTACCTACACCTACTTCCCCAACCTGACCTAGATGTCGCCTAAGCCCCTTGTTGCCGGAGCCGATTTCTCTCTCCCAAAATCAATACACTACACTATTATTATTATTTTTGTGTTTCCACCATGTTGATCCGAATTTAATTAAAAAAGAGATCAAAGTAGAATTTCAATGAGCTGTTTTGACAAAATTCAAACTTTCAACTTACATAAGGTTAAACTATATATTTGTTATGTATATTAAAAACATTATGAAAACAAAGTCAATTAACCACAATAATGCAAACTACAATACCACATCAAACGGTATGATATGAATTAAGTCCTGTCCCTCAGCTCGCGCTACATACATATTTAGGTACATCCAGAATTAAAATTACAAGGAAGGAAGGAAGGAACGCTGCGGGGAGTTCAAAGTTTCAAAGTATTTTCTCAGTTTTTTTAAAGGAATCTTTTGCTATAATTACTATCAAACATGAATCCTGATGTTATTTTTGTTTTTTTACAAAGTTGTTCAAAAACAGAAAATGCCAGTATTGTAGTCCCTTAAAATTCTTACTTATTAGAACTTCCTACAAGTACTACTCACTTCCGTGCGAATATCTGTAGGCGGCAAAACGAAATATAAATTGGATATAAATTGGTTCAGCTGGCATTATTCTGCGTACTGCGTACGTAACCTTATATAAAGTCCCAGTACAACAATTAATTACAGGGGTGGAGGTTCAACGTATGGAGCTGGAGAGCATTTATTGAGAAAGCTTAAAGCCACCTACATACTTTTATGGGTGGTCTAGCGTATTTGCGGTAAGCAGTCAATAATACTGTAATGTAATTCTCTGTTGCTGGTCCATTCAGCAGGCGTAGCAATATATGGCAAGAAAGCTTATAAAAATAAAGTCAGTCAGCCTTGCTTCGTCATTACTACATCCAAATCCAAACCTATATCGAGAATCCAGATCAATTTGAAATTCGAATTGAATTTCAAGTCGGAATTTGAACCCAAGCTAAAAGCTTCTGCTCTGACTAGTTAGTGAGATCCGTGTCCGTGTAGTTTGTACTCATCTACTGCGATTATCAGTATGTTGTTTGTACTGTACGCAAGCCTCCCCGGGAAAGTGATCGCGAACGAAGGAATTAACCCCTGCCCTTCTTTCATTGTTTCCTCATTAACGTTCACCCTATTTAAACTTTTTTTTTGCTAAGAAAAAAACACCCAAAAAGTTTAGAGAGCAAACTCGTCCAGTGAACGTTTTCAGACTTCAGATTAACTTGTATAGAGTAGTCTCTATATAAATAAATACTTTACAAAACTACATCCTCCGCTCGCCTTTCTCTACTCAACTTAAAGATACGGATAGTTTCTGCGCTCTGTACTCTAAAACCCATGCATACATATCCCAAATCCAAGCAAGCAATAGCCGTCTCTTTAGTGCTCCAATTTCATTCCTCCAACTCCAACTAAAACACGTTCCTTTTCTAATCTCATCTCCTTCCCTTTCCTTTTACTCCGGTCTCGGTCTCGGTCCTCTACTAAAAAAGGGAAGGAAGGACGAGTTCTGCCTGTTCTGTACAACTATATATTGCGTAGGCTATACCTATACAACTCATGATAAATACGGGGATATACTTACACCGACTATAGCGTAGTAAGTAAAGCAATATGTGGCATGGGAGCGAGCGAGACGAAACAAAAGCAGAACGAAAAAAGAAAAATAGGTGCCGTAAAGCTTCTAATAACTCCCTGGCCAGGGCGGGTTATAAAAGACCCGGGATTTTCGCCAAACTTAGCCGTAGACCCGGTAATTGTAAACCCACAGTTCCGGATTATTGCATTAAAGCTGAAGTACAGTTATTTTTGTAAATCGGATGATACGATTGGAAGCAAGATTCTGTGAGATATTTTTTTTTATTTTGTAAATGTACCATTTTGAAACTAGTAATTTTAGGAAAATGAGTTTTTTTAAAGTCATATTTAATTCATTGTGGAAATAAGCAGTTTGAAAAAAGAAATTTTAATTTAGAAATTTCCATTTTGCCATTTGCATAATTTTAATAAAAACGAGCTTTTTTAAACATAAATAATAAACTGTAAAACTGTAGAATGGAGAAAGCACAATGGTCGGATTTAACTATCAATTTGGAGCAACTCATAGGTATAGTCACATAGTCACTAATTATTTATACGCTCAAAGATGGAGTTATTAGGGACCCTGGAGTTATTCGAAGCTTTACAGTACATAGGAATTCGAAAATGGAAACTTATAGGCTAAATCTGAGAAGAAACAAGGAACCATGCACATAATATAGGAAAGGTAGGATAAGTGTAGAGAGTCAAAGTAAAGACGCTACTAATGAGCTTGATTTCTCGGCTCTGCTGGAAGTCAAAGTGAGTCTGTGTATAATATAGATAATGTATTAGACTTACTGTATAGCATATAGTAGTGAGAGCATACACCTATGCTTTCCTTAACAATCCATGAAGTAATATGTATACACAAAACACAGAGCGAAAGAGACCTACTACTACTCACTCCAATCACAGAAAGTACCGAATACACAAACACGGCGCTGTGTATATAGTTTCTGCCGCTAGCTTTCACGTTCTATATACAATATGCACTTACTTCCAAGATGAGAATTTTAAGGAGACGCGGAGAGAGACAAATTATGTAGACACGGCAGGACAAGGAAGCCTTCAAAGCTTCTTCCAAGCCGAAGCTCAAGCCATTATTATTATATTGGATGCACCATACTTATGTGCTGTGTACCTAGTGTATATCCATTAAATACGAACTACATAGTCCAGACGCATATAGTGTATTATAAAATTGGCTACTATATATTGCTTTCCAAATCCCAAGTGAACGACTAAAACTAAGACCGTAGTATATTATCTTGACTCTTGACGTATTCAGTTATCAGCTTTTCGATTTTCCATAGGCAAACCTTATGGAGAACTACATAGAACTTCCTAGAGTCCCAACGTCATACCGTCACCGTCACCGTCACAGTCACAGTCAGCGTCCACAGAGCCCAACCATAATATCCTACACAGCACCAGCTGCAACTCCTGTCAGTCAATCAGATCAAGTGAAACAGGGAAGTAATTCAAATTCGGAATTCCACCGACAAATTCACTGCACTATCATCTTCCAAGTTAACTATATAGTCTTCTACCAACACCAACCAAAAATATGCAAGGATATGCATATGCAACAGTCAAGGATGGGGACTTTTCGCACTGTGAGACTTTGAGAAAATCTAGGGAATCTTTATATGTATATCATTTTCAAACAATATTATAGGCGTACGTCTGATTGGGAGTGAGCCGATAGCAGCTGTAGTCCCATACTCTCTGCTCTCCTGGCGATGTCTGCTCTCCGAGCTCTGTGCACTTAATTATTTATTGTCAATAGCTGGAAAATTGGGGAATTCCAATTAGGAATTACCAACTAGAAATTTGGAAAACGTCAAGCTTATATCTTAATTTCCACTGGGACTTGAATGCATTATGAAGGATATGCGGAGCGGATGATGGTGACGGTGCCGGGGACGGGGACCTGGACCGAAGTTGTGCGGATTGTACATTTACGTACACATATGTACAGAGTGAACAGAATTAACTTAGAGCTTTTGCAAATGCAAAGTCTCACAAGATTTAAATTGATGAAACCATGTATGTAATTTGGTATATTGATAAGGGCGACCGTGCGGACGGTCGCCGAGCCGGGCGGGCCGGGGCCCGTGTAGTTGTGTAAAATAATCAAATTCAAATAAATGTTCCCATACCCTTTGTTACACATTACAGAGGCAGGAGCACACACATAGATAGCCAGGACGAACCAAACCAAACATACCAATGCTGTACCAACCAGCCTATTATATAACTCTCCAACCAACCAAACAAAGTCTATTACACAATTACACTCTGCCTCGAATTCTCCAAGTCCAAGTCGATCTCGATCTCGCAAAGCGGGCTCCCAAATTCAAATGCAGATTCCAATATCGAGTGAAAGCTTATGCATCATACTGAATACCGCTATGATGACGGGGATGTGAGCAAGTACATGTACGTAGCTATGTACTCCCACTCCCTCCTCACTCCTAGTCAAATAAAGGGACAGCGAGGAGAAAGCGTAGAGAAAGTTGAGAGGAAGTTGGTAAGTAAATAAAGATGAAATGAAAGGGAAAAGGATGTACACATTTTATTCAGCTCAATGGATTCTCAAGTGTTTCCATTTTAATTCACAAATACAAGTTTAATGACTCAGTCAGTCATCAAATACAGTGGAATGAATATGTATTGGATGGACTTGGACTTGGACTGGGCTCCGATCTGAGTCCTACTGATTGATATACGTAGGTACATATGAATATTTGATGAAAGCATTCAACATGAATTATGGTGGGTATTTAGTACTGTGCACTATATATTATTTAGTAATTCATTTAGGGAACGTGCATAAATTACGCGGTACACTAATCGGAAATATTGAACTCGTGCCCCTCCTTTTTTGGTAATGTATGTAAAAGGATAGGCAGCTTTGAACACCCTACCCCCAAAATGTAGCACGTAATTTATGCGCGCTCCCTTATAGACTGCCTATGTAGAGCCATGCTAAATTGTAAATAAAGCAAAAGTCTAATATTTTGTGTATGCTTATACGCTTATGTAATTATGGTCTATGTACTCTTCTCTGTGTGATAGCGTGCGGGTACATCAACTTATTTGAAGAAGCGAAGAAAAGGCGTTCTAGCATTTGTCTCACAAATCAACCAGAAATAAAACTTGTTTTTAGCGCATGAATTTCACTCTTGATTTCTGTAATAGAATTCCAACTCCCACTCAAAAACTCTCGTCTTTGGACTGACTATATGCATATATATATGCCGCATTATCTTTACAGCTACGGTTTTGATGACTCCCATTCTCTCTCTCTCTTTGAATTTTTAATTTCCTCCCCGGAAATCAAGGCTATACATACTTGTTGTACTGAACTAACGAGGATCATGAATAATGAATGTTTAACAAGCGTAGGATTTTAATCTAGTAAATATAAATATAGTTTCATGCATAAACTAATGCAAAAACCAAACTGAACTCACAAATAAATGCGCATCATAAATTGAAAATTAGAGTATACGTACAAAAAAAACACAATATTAGCCCAATATTATTTTGTTGGAAACTTAAGTGCTTCTTTATGTAGATGAGCCTGTAAATAAAGTTTTTAAAAAGTAAATAGATTTCTAATTTAAATGACTGAGGCTAAAAATTGTTAGAACCAAACCACCATCAGACTATATAGGTATTGTCTGGATACAAATTCGTGATAGCTGCGCAAGGTGTCCAAACCCTGCCCTGCCCATTTGATTGCATGGATATGAAACTGTTTGGACAACTTGAACAGCTATCACAAATTTGTATCCAGACAATAGGTATATTTTAAAAGAAAGTTTTTTAACTTTAAAAATATAGCTAAACAAATTGAGACTGTTAAGGTAGAATACATATTATAGTTCTCGGAAAAAAATGTCATTTCCAATTCCAAGAAAATGAGTTCACTTTGTGGCATCACGTTGCTCCTAGTTTTGTCACAAGTCTCAAAATTCTTTCTTCAACTAATATACTAATATACCTGACAAGAAAAATGCATTTTTGTTTGTTAAACTGTCAACCAAGACAAAGACGAAAGTCTGTAATAGCACATCAACTATATACATCCTCGAAAATATAATACCTTATACACGCAGTAGTGACAGTCCAACTTGATGTTTGATACAGAAAACCAAAAAATATATAATCTAAAAAAATAAAATAAAATAAAAAAATCAAGTCAAGGCATAGGGAAAGGCGAATGAAAGTAATAGACTGTATCATACATTTTTTAATGTCACATTTTCAAACTATAAGAGAAGTATACGAGATACGACAGACATTCGTGTATTTGTAGGTAATTCCAAATCCATGTGTGGAATGCAAAACTATAGGAGAAGTAGGAGACTTGGTTGTATAAATATGTATATATGGATGGATTATGTACTGTCTGAATATTTGTATTTTTCATCTCCCATTACGATTCAACGGAGTGACTGCGATTCTGTAATAGTACATTTTGTCACCTATATACAGTAGTTATAAAATGGTTTTTTTGCGAATGCCATAATGCTATAGTAGTGCTGGTTCTGTTTAGTATATTTATATCCCTTGTGTTTTTGCTTTATGGTGTGGTGACGATGGTGGTGGTGTGTGGAATACTATAGTGCTCTTGTCCTTATCCTGAGGTACCATACTTATGTATGCATATGATAGTTTAGTAATCTTAAAAGAACAGATAAATCCAGGCCAGCTGTCAAGTTCCTGTCACACTCACAGCATTCATTTCATTTCAATGGGTTTTCATTTTACGATTTTACCTAAAGATTGTATTGTGTATACTATTATACTGCACATTCCTTTTTTTTCAATATACCTGTACACTACATATAGACACGTCACTTTTCTATGCATACGTATATATTACCTACTTAGCAAAGTATTAGTATTTACTTAGCTACACAATTTTGACATCCACGGATCCAGAAGGAGACAGAAACAGGTCAGGTATGATGCTGAAGCTATATATAGAAATGCTATGTGATGCTCATACTTATATACCTAGCTACATACATGGCTGCTTTCCCTTGGAACTTTCACCGAGCAGAAGACATAATGCAGAGTAGTGGAGCTGATAAACCTTTTGGTGACTCGATCATTGTATCTGCACAAAATAATACAGAGCTTCCCTTCCTCCTATAGATGCCTGTATACAGGGGCGGAACTAGAAATTTGTTCTGGTGAGTGAAGAATCAAAATGGGCCATATTCTATTTAAGCTAGAATTAAAAATGAGCTACGTAAAATAAAAAAACATGAGACAGATGCGTAGAGTGTTAATTACGAATTTTTGAAATGGGGTAAAATGTTGTATTTACTTCAAAAATGCAAAGTATCATATTTACATGTTTTTGAAAAATGTAAAACGTTCTATTTACACGTTCTTGAAATTTGCAAAATTTTCTATTTACACGTTTTTTGAAATCTACAAAATTTCGTATTTACATGTTTTTGAAAAATGCGAAATCTTCTATTTACAAGCTAATATACAGCATCGTGATATTTTAAATGTTTTGTAGAGAGTGAATTTTGTTGGTTGCTAAAAATGGATATAGATTATTTTGAATTTGCACTCAGGATATAACAACAACAAAACATTATCTACAAAGTAATTTCTGCGTTTTTGAAAATTCAAATTTTTTTGTTTTTTCAGAAAATGTGGTGATTGTCTCGGTCCTTGTGAATTCGCATTACTCAGGACTGAAAAAAAAACGCCTCATTTACTGAAAAAAAAATTTTTGTTTGAATTTCCAAAAACGCAGAAATTTGTAGATAATATTTTGAGAAATACAAAACTTCGTTTTTTTAATAAATCGGACGAAAATTGTAGGAGCCACAGGGTGCTAAAGAATTAAAAATTCATTTTCTGGTCAAGTAATTATGGCGCCCGTTTAGTTACCATTAGCAAATTTATACTTTCAAAAATTTGACTTAGCGAGTCAAAATGCCCATTGGCATCATGTTCTTAAGCAAATCTAGTTTTTTTCACATGCTCTTTTTAGAAAAAAATATATGGAGCCGATTCGGCGTGATCACTTCTGAACGTTCCCTCGTTAGCTCAAATGTCCATACATTAGACTACGTTAAAAAATTAATTTTGTGCTGGACAACTGCCATCTCGCCCACCCCCTGGCTCCGTGCCTGCCTATGCATATAACGTATTTCACATCAAGTGCCACAAAATGTTATGGTTATGATGCTTGAAAATCAGGGAAAGCTTCACTCTGTTGCTCCTATGTGTCTCAGATCAGATACTTGAGACCATATATAGCTTTTGACATGGGATGGGATGAAGGGTAGGGACGAGAAGCCACGGCAGCGCACTGCCGCCGCTCAAGATGAAGATGAAGCTGACGCTATCTTTGACGGAGTAAATACTCCGTCTACTCTGTCTAAAGTCTACACAAAAGTTTAGGAAGTCACGGAAATAATATTATTTTGATACAACAACAACAAGAAGTAGAAGAAAAAAAAACTGAAATGAAAGCTCATCGCATCGTCTTCATCCTCATCCCATTCCTATCCATTCCATCTCATCCAATCCCATCACATCCCTCTGTTTGTTTGTTCTGTCCTCCACAATTTTAACTTCCAATTGTTAAATGTCAAATATTCAAGAAACGTAAAAAGGAAAAAAAATAGACGAGAAAATGAGAAAATGTCGGGTTGTTGAGACCTGAGACTTCATTCTCATTCTTGGCGTTTTATGTATGATTTGTTTTTGGTTTTGGGTTTATATTTCTGTCTTCCGTATATAGTTTTTTGGTAGGTACTTGGGAGTTGGGATTGGGGAAGGGGACGGGGCAGGAGTAGAAAGTAATGGCTCTTATGTGTACGTTACGCTACGTATAGATTCGATGACTTATGATACGAGAGGATGATGGGCTCTTGAGAATTGTCAAGGAAGAAACCTAGAACCGTCAAGCTTAAGTATTCATAGAACTTCAGCGATCCTTCACACACACACACACACACACACACAAACATGCCACAGAGCCAGAGCCACACGGTACAATGCAGTATAGAGTACAGTAGTGGTCGTACATAGGCGGGTTTCATTTGGATCTTTGTTGTTTTGTTTGACTTCGACTTGGAAGGTCTACCCAGACCAGGACCCGGTCCACAGGTCCAGAATCCAGAACTATACAGGACCAGCCTGCAACTATTTAAATAGAGAAACCGCAATAGAAAACCCACTGCAATAATGCAACCCTATGACCGTCATAAATATTTTATACACTAAAATCCAATCTAGCTACTATAAATAACTCCGTGCCCATTCAAAACAGAGACTATTGTTGGTTCTGGTTTTCATCTTGCATATTATGGTTCCTTCCAGATTAAATATTTCATCAGACGTTGCAATTGTACTATGTAATTTCTCAGTACCTTCTCTCATATGTCATGGTTTAATTTTAGCATTCGAAAAGATTTTAGAATGAGGGACGATGAGCAAATTGGATGATGGGAAGCATTTTATTAATTTGTTTGATTTGAATCAAGACGCAAGTATATGTATGGTACACATCAGTCATGTGATTTTAATATAGCTCAAAAGAAATGAACCGTCTAGACTCTCAATTTTCATGTTGAGCTTATAAAAACAAAAATTAGAACAGCGTATGATTTTTCAAGAAAATACATAGCGTTATTGAAGGCGTGGTACATGATGTAGGTTATGCTCAAACTTGTATATGTTCAAATTGGATTACGTAATAATGTCGGATTTAAATGTATACTAGGCTCGTTATACAAAATTTGAGTAATACATACAAGTAATTTTGTATAGCCTTTAATAATGAAGTTTTTTACATTTTTTTAAAAATCACGCTCTTCATGTAATTTGTACAGAAATGGTGCAAATCATATGATAACTAGACTTTTTAAAAATTAACTATGAATAAGACGTCTATCTACTATAATTTCATTTTCAACCCCTGTAAATAAGGAAAAGTGAAGTAAATAGATAACAAGTAATTTAATCATCAAGCCATCAAGCAAAGTTTGATACTTTCTTTGAACTGATGATGCGCGATGAGACAGTTCAACATCACTTTTGTAATGTTAACAATTTTACATATAGATCAATTAATTAAGCTCCTTATATTGCATTTTCTGAAACTCAAAGTTTAAATGTTTACTCTGCTTTATTTGTAGGAAGAGCGTATATAATAATAAATTGTTTATTTTCTCTCTAATGAAATAGAAGTAACCTAAAAGCTCTACGGATTAAAATTAGGAGCAAAATCGAACTTTCTTTAAAATTTGATCATGTTGACTATACAATGAAAGTATTCTAGAATCTAGCTTTGCATGTAAGCCAATGAAAATGAAAGCACTAATAAAGACTAACGATAAACAATTTTGAGTTTACAGTTTGCTAGGCAACTAACAGCCTATAAAGCTCCGACGGAGACGGCACGCAATAAAAACATCCTGTAAAACAAAAATATTGTAATTTTCCATGATGTTTTGCTTTCCTTTAGCTAGTTACGTACTACTATGGAGAAGTCTTTCCCAAATTCTAGCAAGAGAGCACAGCACAACAAAACAAGAATTCACAATACTTCATAATATTCTTAAATTTAGATTTACAGTAATATTAGAGATGCTACATTAGCAATATAAATGAGGCACATTCTACATTTATATTTAGGCCAAAGAACGAAAAGATGCGAACAAACATACACAGAGATTACGCCCACGTGTCCTTTCTAAGTATGTATGTAGCACCCGCTTGTTATCTTCTTTTTTTTATATTCCATTTTAAAAAAATCAACAGACTTCTGTATTGATTTTACTTGGTAAATGTCAAAAAGTAGATCACTTCTTTTGAAATTTCAATGTGGAACAAAAAAATAAAGATGCAACCAGATATATACACGCTGATATATCAACACTCACTTCAACAATATACATCTATAGTAATTCTCTGTATACGTATTCTATTCAATTCGCAAAAATTCTCGAGACAGGACAGGACAAAGGAAGAAAGCAAAGGGAGAGAGTGAGATAGAGTTTTAGAATCTGAGAATGTATTCAGTTTGAGAGTGCGAGTAGTAGTTTTAGTTTGGGCAAACTGCCATGCCAACGTTAAAATGCTCTAAAGGGAAGCCTCATAATATTAAATCCAGAATCTAGACTTTGAGTCAGACAAAATACCAATATTCAAGGAAATAAGGAAATTTTATGATCAAACTTCAAGGGAATCAGATTTGATAGGAAAATTATTGAAAAGTGTAAGTGTGGCGCTCGGATTTGGATTCGGTTGGGATTTCGGCTGCTCCGACTTTCCCGGTTTCAGTCGCACCGACTCGCTGACTCAGAATATTGGGAATTTGGTAAGATTTTCTGTTGCCATTGTGACTGTCATATAGATAGAGATGGAAATCCAGCTCATATACATACCTACAAGTGCATAATAATATCTAACGTCAATACTCACTCCATGCTTAGAACTCAGCTAATAATAATAATGATAATAAGGATCATTCAATAAAGGCAACTTTGAATCAGTCCCAGTTCCCCCAGCTCCAGCTGAGCTCGCAATTGGAGTCGAATCCCGAGCTGATGAGGCTCTTATATATGTATTACATAATATTATCATAGACATTTCAAGCAGGGATACTTCCTTAACTTACCCGTCCCTTCATTTTATTAAATAAATTAAAACTTTTCAAATCTGGGGAAGGGCTATAAAAAATGCAGTTTAAAAGTTTGCAAAAATATACAGATCAAGATCTATAAGCAGGACACGAGGTCTATATGCCATTTAATAATGGCATCCATTAATTTGTGCACAATTTTCCAATCCGCACCCCACACACTGCTACTACATAGTTATGCCCCGCTTGGATTTTGGAGAGCTGAAACTTTCTAACATTTATTTTCATTTTCGAATCACAACATCAGTAAATTATGAGAGCGAAGATGCAATGGGGTTTTTGGTTTGCCCCTTAGCTCCTCCCTTTGACAGTATAGTAAATAGGAAAACGACAAGGACAGCAGTAAAAGTATCCGGAAACAAGAAAAAAAAACAAGAAATAACCTAATTTAATAACTCTGACTTTGACTGTTACGTTGCAAAAAATAAACGCAATACGCACAGTACAGTATGCAATATGTAATGGAATATAATGGAATACGATAGAATCGTAGAATAAGTGCTAACATGGGATCATAGTGTTAACGACAAATCTTCTGTTTTATGACCGCCACCAGGAAAAAAATCCTTGGTATATAGGTATGTTTCAGTCTATTTCGCCAAAGCATAAATTACCCATCGTCTTGTCGTCGTGCTTCGTCCTTATGTCCTCAACCATATGTCTATATAGACTGGTAGTTTATATGCATAGATATATTGGGTATAACATAGCAAGATACCCGCGATACCAGCGAGTGCCTGTTTTGTCCCTGTACCCTGCTTTTCCTACGCACTGTAAGTAATCCTTTCTCATCTCTTTCTCAAGCCAGTAGCTATAGTCGGAAGTCTATGTGAGTCTCTGAGTGCAGAGTCATAAGTTGTGAATTTATTATTACCTGCTCAAACTTTGATCGTGGAACTACGTGTGTAGAACTGTGGAACTACTATGTGCATATGCACATAGTAGTTCCAGGGATGTTTTTCTTATAGCTGTTACATAGTATATGTAGTGTAGATGGATTGAGACGTAAAATAATATGGAACAATATTTAACACGGAGAAAGCACGGAAAAAGCACGAAGAAAGCACGGTTAAAGCAAAGAAGAATCCAACGATGATGTTTATTCAGACATATACATAGCATGTGGGTGCTCACATAGTTATACAATTTCTGTTGCCTACGGATCTGTAATCTGTATAAAATAGGAAACGAAGACATATGGAACTACCGTTTCCTTGGTAAACTATATTCAATGATCTTCGTGGACAGTTTCCTATATACAGATGCAAAGCATACGGCATACGATTTGATTTTTTACCTAACATGCAAAATGCAAATAGTATTACTTGCAAATTTTGAAGCATCTACATTCTACAGATTTTTGACCCAAGGCCAAGTATAGCACAAAATACTAGTTCAAAACTTTATTTTTCAACTTCAAAAAATAAATCATAAACGGTTATTACATTTTAAAAATAGGCTTTGAAATAATATGCAATATATTTCAGTTTAATTTGTCAAAAAATGCAAATAAGACATTTTAGAATTTTTATCAAATGCAGATATCACTCTTAGAACGGTGCGATATGTAGAGAAGGTGAACACTTCTAGTATACCTAAGCATATACAGTGTGTCCCTCTAGATTAGGGACGCTACGTTTTTCGGAATTCACACCCCTCCTACCCACACACGGGGTAACCCAAGTGAAATATTTATTTTCAAATGAATATCAACTAATGTGTATTTCTGAACTATGGATGATCCCAAGGGGTCACGTTTGGTTCTCATGAAATTAATTAAAAACCGAAAACAAATGTCCCACTAAAATAGGGACACTTCACCTTTTCCGTGATTTGCATCAGCCTAACTTTTGACTCAACTTGCTAAAAATGGGAAATTCAGCTTGCTCACTCTAGGATACAATCCTTATGACTAAAAATGTTCACTTTGATCACAGGAGATTACAGTAGATATGCTCCAGTGACACTGAAGAAATCAGATCTCTCTTCTTTAATTTTTTTTTCCTTAGGGATTATATAGGAAATCATGACTTCTTTCACTCAAGCCTCCGGTTAATGCGTAAGTCTCAACAGATTTCAAACTATGAACGTAAAAACAAAAACCTTGTAAATTACCTACAAAACCACATGACATTTGTACATGCTGTTATCCGGGGCCACGCTATATGCAGTTTCATATACCTACATTGTTTATGAAATATGCTTCAATCACCTGGACGAAGGAAATCCTGGAAATCACTATAACAAGAAGTTTATGAAACTGCGTCGCATGTCCCCAGTTGACCTCATTTACGAATATCACGTGGTTTTGTAGGTAATTTTATGAGATTTGTGTGTTAAACATTCATATTTTGAAAGCTGTTGAGACTATGGTTTCTAACGGTTCGGTTGGTTCGGATCGGATAACGGTTATCCGATGCTACGGTTCGGTTCGGTTGGACAACCCAACCGAACCGCGGCGTATACGGTTCGGTTCGGTTGAGGTATCGGTTAACCGTGAACCGTCACGGTTATCCGTTCGGATAACCGTGAGTATAAATGACATTTTAGTTAAAATTATTTAAGTAAATTATTTAGTATTCTTTTTTTCAAATCTTTCCTTCAGCTAACCCTTAAGGTATTTTTCCCTCTAGTGTTTATTATATTTTCACTTTAAAGTATGAAATCATTGCTGAATTCTCCGCTTTGATTTTGCATTCGAAATAAAATGCAGAATTGGTACCTAAATTAAAAAACGTTATTTTTATACTTGTTTTCACTTACTCTTAATGTTAGTTTATTAGCAGACTAATTTGTTCAACATTTTAACTTGTTTTGTCTTGAAAATTGATATGGTATAAATATGGGTCGTGTCGAACTGACCGAAATAACAAAACAATTCAAGTATTTTGGGAAGCGATACCATTATGTGGTATTAAAACTGAGGTTTTTTGTCTCAGTTCATTAGATACCTGATTAAAGGCTGATTTTTAAATGCCTATTATTGTGTAAGACCATTATAAATTCATTAGCTTTAAGGAAAAATTTCAAACATACGAAGGTTTACACAAGCGACTTCGGATAACGGTTAACCGTCGGTTCGGTTCGGTTGGGACTTTTAACCGAACCGTTTAGTTACGGTTCGGTTCGGTTTTCGATTTTTCAACCGTTTGGAATACGGTTCGGTTCGGTTACGGTTCGGTTGAGCCAATATCCGATCCGTTAGAAACCATAGTTGAGACTTACGCATTTAATGGAGGTTTGAGTGAAAGAAGTCCTGATTTCCCATATCATCCCTATGGTAAAAAAATTAAACAAGAGAGATCCGATTTCTCCCATGCCAATGGAGCTGGAGCATCTCTAATTCTGTGAACAAAGTGAATATTTCTATAAAAAATAAATCACTAAAAACGAAGTGACCCGATTCTAGTGAGACACACTTTACACATGTGAATGAAACTGTACTATACCCACAATGTTAAAGAAGGTAAGCAGGGCAATAAATAAATGGCATAGCTATACATCTATATACGAATAAGAGGGCGGTTGGTGTTGGTCTGGATGGTGGTTTACTTGTTCTCGGCGGACTTTCTAAGTGCCAATGTAGACCTTCTATACTACAAATGACATGAACATAATTTATTTGAAGGATTTCCATGAGATGTATAAATCGTTCCAAAATGGCAAATGGTTGACATCACGAGGATTTACTAATCATTATAAATGAGATTCTATGCTCACACCCACACACACACACACAAACCCCGATCCTATATCTGTAGCCTGTCTGTATACTCTTGTCCTCTCACCCACACATTAAACTTTAAAAAAAAGTAATAAAAAATGTAAGCGTATGTAAAGAAAAAACTAAAATCAAATGTACGACATATTTCTTTTCTTTTTAAATTTATGAACCAATGTCCAATTTATACTAGATAGTATGTAGGTAGGTCCCTTCCTACCAAAGTATTTTTATTCCACCTGGATAGGTCTGTATTTTCCTCCCTCATTTCCATATTATGAAATAGGAGGAAGATTAGAATTAGAATTCATAGAAATAGATTTAATGTGTCTTACCAACACAGCTGTAGCCATCGAGGAGGAGACGGTAGCCAGCTCGGCACTGACACTCAAAAGTTCCATCATGAAGCTCCACACAGAGTTGGACACAAGGACTCGTTGTGCCGCATTTACCTGAATTTCCAAAAAATAAAACAGATCTCTGTGTAAATATTTAAATTTAAGTAATCGCAGTATACTATCGTTTCTATGGATATCTTTTCTACAGCATTTTTTTTCCCATTCCCATTGTTATTCATTATTTTTAAAGATATATGAGATAAATCAGAGATACAGATATGAGCTATTATACGAGACAGATGCAAGATTCCTTTTATGTACACTACTGTACTAACACGCCTTCCTGTACAAATCTTATATATACTTATAATAGGAAGGATACCAGTTATAATAAATTCATTGGGGTGTATATATGGATAGAGGACCCGCTCACTGAGGAGAAATATAGACTGACAAGCTAAACTTCATTGATCTGTCATCGAAATCATAAAAACATGATTCATCGCTTCTTTCCATTGCCTTGACTTTCACTTCCACTCCCATCCTTCCATTATTATACAAAGCGATTTCCTAAATCTGTACATAGGAACGTACATACAGGCTACAGGATGTGAGGACTAACGTCTACACTTTACATTACACACTCATATGTTATATTGGAGTGAATGCGTACATATTTGTTCATCGCAGCAGAGTAAACATAATGTCCTTTTGTATATTTTAAGAGGGTGATTTCATACTTGGATTCATACTTTTATAGTCAGGACATTGCTGCCATATACACACACACAAAATCACATCACACATCCATTGGATTCGTCCCGGAAAGTTTCATGGAGTCAATCGCTTTATTCTTCCTCCATGTCAATCCTATGGACAGTGGCTTACAATGGGAATAAAGAAAGCTCAGTGGAGCGTGTAATTTTGACGAGCACCTCCAGACCACTGCTCCAGCTATGTACATAATATATAATTATGTAACCAAGACCATAACTATATACTACATTTCCCTGGTTCGGGCTCGGGACCAGTACACCACAATATAGTAAAAAATAGCAACATCATCAACTTACTATACACGCGCATTATTTGGAAAGTTGTGCTGAATCCTGAATTTCATCAAAATACTTCCTGTTATTTTTCAAAGTAAAGTTTATTAAAGTATAATATATTGGACGTCGCATTGGGGTGCATGGGTTTATGAAAAGAAACCCGACAACCAAAAAAGCAAATCTTCTTCTGGTACAAGATCTAATACATTGTTTTCCTGTGTGTGCCGTGTGCGCGATCGCAGCATTGGATCCCATATACTAACTTGGTCGTTATGCAGCGGTAAATAGTAATGGTGATGGGACTATGGGACTAGATCTAGGTATATGAGTAGCACCATATATAGCCATGCACCTTCGATATACTAACTACGAGCTGATCCAAATCCAAATAAGAATGATGGAGGGGATGGGGTGCACTGGGGTTGGAGTAAGTATAATGGATGGGAGTGGAAAATCATAAAATATGGTCGCGGTGTGGAATGTAGAGAAAGGACGGGAAGAAAAAGTACAGTATCTACAATCTTCAGACACAGCTACGGACATATGCCCTATACCCGCAGCGCCATACATCCACATCCAGCTGATGCTAACATTTCCTTGCCAAGCCGAGCCAAAGTAATAAGTATAGCTTGACAAGATCAAGGTGACTGACTAAGCTAAGGTAACACTCGCTCTGCTGACTATGAGAGGGGCGATCGAGGGCGAGCTCCGAGCTGGGGAGCTCCTGGAACTGCCACTGTGTAGCTATATCATTTGGCTATGGATTCTTGACGTGGGGAAAGTTCAGGGGAAGCAGACGGAAAATCTCAATGTGTAGCTTTGTATCTCGCGACCAAGATCAAATAATACCTCCCCACGTTGCATATTGCATTGCGTGCACCGACCAAACTAAATAGCAATGATAATAGTAGTAGTAGCAGTAGTAGTAGCATGAGTAGTAATAGAGAGAGAGAGAGCGCAGCAGCCATGTTTATGTATTGTTAAAACGTGCTTTCACTCACCATTATGAAGCAATACAAAACATACAAACTGTGTATCTGTCTCCGTATCTGTCCCTGTCCCTGCCCTTGTCCCATTACATTTTACTATTTACAGAAATCCTGCACTATATAAATAGCTTCAAGGATAATAATAAGTTTGTTTGGGTTCATATATAGACTTAGAGTCCCTGCTGCAACTGCATTTTTACGGGGAATTCAGCAGGAGGGGAGAAGGAGAAAATGGAGAGATTGGGACTCGAATTCGAATTTGGTTTCAAAAGAGAATTGGCTCTTGGAGAAAATAAATGCTCTCAGTCCACATCATTTCACATTATTGCATGGGGTAGGGGAGCGGGTAGAGGGGTATAGGGAGTAGGGGACGACCTCATGAACTTTTTCTTCTCACTTTTACTTCACTAAAGCTTCCTTTAAATACCAATCTTGAAAGAACTAGATACTATAGGGAGACAATAGATATACACTACATTATGTCCACTATCCCCCACCCCTCCAAATGGAACCCAGCCCCAATCCTATATAATACCTGTAATGTCTGAAATATGGTTATGTTTATGTGTCCTGCTCAAAAAATAATAGAACACCAAAAACAAACTCTGGAAAATAACCCATCTAAATGTATTTTGTATTTATTTTACAAAATCAAAAATATTATTTGAAAAATACAAAATTTCCAGCTTGTCTCATGCATTATTATTCCTTCCTCAATTACTAAGAGTAGCATTACTAAACTATTCATGAACAATTTTAATTTCACACTACAATAAACTAAGTGGATTTCGATTGCAGCAAGAGTTGTATGCGGGGGCAAAATAAAGGGGGAAAGGGGCGGTGGATGGACATGGAATGAAAGTGCATTCACTTTCTTTTATCCTTTGCTTTCTCCTTTCTGACCTCCTCCACACATTTCATGTAGGTAGGTACCTGAATGCAGAATGCAGAGAGAGAGAGAGCACTACGCGAAGATTGAAGATCAAACTTCACGCCAGACCAGGACCAGAGCATCCCTCCCTTTCCTTTCACTTCTATCCGTCCATCTGCTTTTCCTCAACAATCTACATCTTGTGAGAAAGTTGAGTGAGAAAGTGAAAAGGAGAGAATGAAAATGATCTCACGATCTGATGCGTTCCTATATATCTAATCGCAGTCAAGTATGTACCAAACCCTTCCGCGTTCTTTTAGGAAAGGAAAGTATTCCTGTACATTGTAAGACCAAGACCGAGATAATATATAACTTATCGTTAGTTGAAACGTATGCTCATATCACTTTTCTACTACTACACATCTATTCTCCTGTATGCTAAAAACTAAAATGTTCTCACTTACTCGCTCCATATCGCAATGCAATCCCAAGTTTGGCTAGTTTTTGGCCGTGGTTGTTGAAAGCGGAAGACTGTGAGCGAAGTTGGGACTTTATATGGAAGTAAGTAAGTAGTCCTGTTACCGTATTCATGAAGGGTACGGCAACATGGGAAACATAGACTGACAATAGCATTTTATTCCGTCTCATTTCTGTAATAGGAAACTGTAGAAACTTTATCTGATAACAAGTGTCTCTTCCACCTTATACTGCGTCTAGCTGACTACTCACTGTCTGCTTCTCTGTATGTCTATGCGTATATCTTACTCATCTCATCAAAGATCTGAGGACGTCGACTCACTACTATATAGGTAGTAAAGAGAGTGTGAGAGTGTGACCTTATAAACTTATGTAAATATATTTGATAGACATGTAATTGAGAAGGAAAACGGTGGAGAGGAAGCCCCGACACGCCACATAGACTTTCACATATACCTTTACCTATAGGCATATTATAGGTAGGTACCTTAAACAATATGCTATATGGTACGTTGCGTACGCGCGAGTACAATACAAGACAGTGCTCATATATATATAGCTAATCTTAAGATCCAGATTCATGAGTGAAATAATATTGGAGCAGAAAGGAAACAGAGAGGAGACACAGTGTACCACCACAGAATAACCACTAATTTCCTTCCTTCCTTTCATTCCGCTCTTATCTAGCAATGGCAGTGAGTATATATGTACATCCACGTTTGTAATTCAATATCCTTCCTTTTTCCAAACAGGGTTTTCAAGTTCTGGGTCTCTCTCTCTCTCTCACTCTGTCTGGGCTGTTGCTTTTAGTTTTTCCTGCGATGCTCCCACAAAAAAAACTCTAGTCTCTACTCTAGTTCTTCACACAAGAGCTTTGAGCCAAACTAAACTTAATATTGGTGGTAGTTTATATCTTGTTATTATTACTATATATATATTACTTTATTTCACAAATACATTATTCCGGAGTTGTTTTTGTTATAAATGCCAGACGGATATAGATATAGCTAATTTAATTTGGGCTAGTATGGATATATAAGATCTAGCTGAATGTTTTTCTACATACATATTAAGTGTACAGAAGAGATGTTCATAACCATATGTGAGGATGATTTGTCTCTCTATTTTACTTTTTTACTTTCACCTTTTACACAAGTTACACACTGGCACTGGCACTGGTCATTTCCATTACATTTGATTACATTGGCCTATCAATAGGGTTTGTTGGGCTGGGGTGGTATGGTATGTTGGCATTGCATGACCATACCATGACCATGGCCCACGGGTATTATATGGCCTACTACCTTCGCTTTCACCTTTCACGGTTCCTGTGTAAGGCTTGGGAAGAAAAGGCTAGTTGAGAATCGTTATTGTTATCACTTGCCATGCAATAAGTTTTCCCCCTTTCCTTCACTATACTCCACCAGTAATTTAAAATATTTTCAAAGTTTCATTTTCTTTACTTTATTTTTTGTACGACGCTATACGGTCAGTTCTTCTTGTTGTTGTAACATATTCTGTTCTGGTATGGTGTTCTATATAGCAGTACCAGCAAAGATAGAATGTTATTTTGTTTTTTCGGGGATGATGGAAAAAAAAATGAAAATACTGGCGATGAGAGAGAATAGACAGAGTCATAATAGAAAGAGGGTAAGACGGATCATGAGAGCAAGAGTGCCATAACCATATAGTAAACTTATCATTGTGTAATGGGGAAAAACCATGTGTCCAACTATATGGAACTTAAGCCATAACCATATGTTCCACTGTTTTCCTTCATTTCTCTCGGCTCTATAGAATGTGTTCGCCACACACTCCCACTCACACACACAGGCAGCAGACATCATAACGCAGGAAACAGACATTTTTAGCAGGGCAGATATACGAGATGAGATGAGTTTGAGTTGAGAACGATGCGTTCCGATTCCAAGTCGAATTCGCTTCTGCTATATGACGATGCCTGATGCTGTGTCAGAACGAATTCTGCGAGCTCCATGTGGTGTGGTGTTTCTGCCTGTCACTTGCACTGGACGACTGTGGACTGGTCTTCATGCTTATGGAATAGGAATGGAGGTGGGCCATATACCAAGATTTGGCTCTAAGAAAGTGTATATAGGTAATAATATGTAATAAGCACCAGAGTAACCAGAACCAGTACCAGTACCAGTATAGCAGTCCGTAAGAATTATGATCACGGTGAAAACAAATACCTACGTTATTACGTTTTTTCCCTGGATATTGACACCTTACCATCACGAGTACCTATACACCTAAGTTACTACGTGGATAAGGAACAAACTAATAACTTTCTACACCGTATAGCTCCGTAGCTATATTTCGTAGTCCCCGAAACCCTGTAAATTGCTAATGCAATTTAATTTGTAACTATAGAGATTCATATAGGTGGATAGTGAACCAGACTAAACTACGAACTACACTACTGTTTGCTATACCAATAATAACAATTGTGAAAGAGACATAATTGATCTGCTTATAGGGACCATTAGCAATTAGCTCTGTCCTCCTTTCACCTATTTTCTATACTATTAATGTAGGTGATAGCTGTGTTTGTTTTGTACGCTTTAAATTCCGCGACGTTATAACTATTACAAGAGCTATAAATGCAGAGATGAAAGTAGAACTAGGGCGTGTGGAATGGTTAATTGTTTAAATACTGTTGTAGCGTCGCCAATTATTTCCGTAATGCTACCTATAGATAAAGACAAGCAATTTTTATGTCGGTATCTGCAATGTATTCTCAGGCGGGTGCTGGGTATAGGCTATGCTATGTTAGTAGAACTTGGGTGGCTATGGAAAAAAAGTTGTAGTCATTAGAGCTCATTTTTTTAATTACACTTTCTACATATGGGTAGATTGGAAAAACTGAACAGTATTTAATTACTCGTACAGTAAAGTTGATGTATTGTGCATTTTTACAGATCATATAAAAGAACTTAGGATACTGAACATTTAGTTGACAAATTTGTTAATGGGAAAGGCGTTTAAAATATTCAATATATTATTTTTAAATCTATAGCATATTCCTAAAGAATGTGTAAAAAAAATCAGTAGTTCTCTAGAAACATAAATAAATGAATAGTTTAGCACTAATCGAAAATGAATGCATAGCGCACACAAGATGTGCTAAATTGACCAATTCTGTAATTAAGAACTAATTTGGTACAAATATCAAATTACAAATCGAATACAGTATCAGTAGTATATTTATACGTACCTAGGTAGATTCATACGTCATTTGCTAACTGATAAACAGTAGACATGTTTACAAATAATGTAGAGACATCATTTAATTCCAACGCTTCACTTCCCTCACGTTTCACACAGTACATATCAACAATTATTATTGTAATTGAGCCGTTCCTGGTTGGAATTAGTTGAGCATTGGAGCATGTACAGGAAGATGGATTACACATGGGAGTCTCTTTACTATACAGAGAGCAGTCGTATAGATGTACTATATCGGGGACTATATCGTCAATAATTTGTAAACTACATAATAATATATACTGTCCAAGTAAATATACACCTTATTACATTTGTCTCACAGTGGACAAGCACTGTCATTTGTCCAACAATTTATGCGTTCAGTTTTTCAGTATAGTTGGCTGTTTGGCAGCCTCAACTTTTTGTTGCAAAATAGTATTATTAGGCTATATTAGAAATACCAAACCAAAACCGACTATTACCGCCGACCACGCCATGAGCCTTATCATAAAATCGTAAAATTTATTGCACACCATATTTTACTGTCATCGGAATGTTGAGTGCAGTGTGTGTAGATGTGTAGTTGCTATTTACGGAATGAAAAATATCTAAATCAAATAGGTATAACTACCTCACTAGACTAGAACAGTCTGAGCTGCTCTGCTTAAATTCAAACAGGTTGAAGTGCCAGGACCAAAAAAAGTTACATGGTAATTTACACTTTGTTTTATTCTACGAATACTTTGAAAGCATTATGACAAAAATTACCCAAGACATCTTTAACTTGGCAGTGACAGTTTAAAATTTGTTGTGGGCGTTATTCAAATCGACATCGAAGGTCAAAACGCTTCAGTATCTACTGAGTACCGAGCCATTACATTGCGTTGCAATGCAAGCAATAGTTAGAGACATTTATTTGTTTTTGCAATTTATAAATTTCCATCCAATCATATTTCATGGCAACTTTCAGATACAATCGCATATCTTATTGCAGTGAAATCTTATTACCTCTAAGCGAGCCATTCTATAGTGCTAATTAATTTTAATAATCTATACTCATTAAAATATTGCATGTCAGGTTGAAAATTAAAAGGCCTAACCTATCTTAACATAATTGCACGTGATTTGCATGCTCAATGCCTCAACTTTATTTTGGCCATTTTTGTTTTATCTGTAGTTACAAGGTTTCTGTTTAATTTTAATTTTACGTCTTCTCTCGACATGTATTTCCTTATCACATTGTTTTGGCTCTTTTACTATACGTCAGTCAAAAGGAGAGTTGCTGTTGTGGTGTGGTGGAGGGAAGTGAACATGTCACGTTCTAATCTCGCAAGCAGAGTGGAACATTTATGCGTCCAATTATCAAATTATATCGCATTTAACTTTAATTAACTCTAAATTTTACGGAGATGTAAGTAACCTACGTACTGGATATTAATTGGTAATAATGCCCTTTGTGATTGTGATTGTAAATGTAGTGAAATTTTATGTTCACGTCCGAAGTCCTTCGCTTCCGTCCCAATTCCAAGGTCCATCGACTCATCCAAAAACAAAGTTTCAGGATTGAACAGCAAGGGTGGATCTAGACATATTTTCTGGGGTGGGGTGTACACGTATCGTGAATAAAGAATCAAAATGGCTCATTTAGATTTTCCTAGAATTAAAATGAGCTATGTCAGAAAACAACTACATGAGATGAATGCGCAAAATCTTAATAATTACGGCTTTTTTGAAAAGTGTAAAATGTGCTTTTTTTGTGATTTTAAAAAGTGTAAAATATTCTATTTACATGTTTTCAAAAAAAGCAAAATTTGCTATTTACATGCGTTCAGAAATCACGACATTTTAGTTTTTGTTTGTAAATAGACAGTAAAAGTTTTTAAATGGATAATGTGGAACCTATGTTAGCTCATGCTAAACAATGCATTAAGGGTGGCAACTTCCCTTTTTCCCACCCCTTGGATCCGCGTCTGGGGTTGAAGACGAGAGAAGAGGAGACTCATATATAGCAGTAACTATGAGTGCCAGTCTCGATCTTGAGCCACATCAGCGTACAGTGGAAATCAATTAAGTGGGAACAGAGCTTAATTTCAGATACGACTCCTGTCTGTTTGCATGCATTTTATATACTACCCGCATTAGATCCCATCTCTCATCGATATCCAAATCCAAACTCTATCCTTTACTACACAAGTAAGATCTATGACCAGGGTTTTCTTCCCACAAAACTTTTAAACTAACAGCAAATGGCTAGTACATAATATGTATATCTACTTAAGGTGTATGCAGAAATGTCGTAC
The DNA here is from genome assembly GCA_949802685.1 of Dicyrtomina minuta. NCBI lineage: Eukaryota > Metazoa > Arthropoda > Collembola > Symphypleona > Dicyrtomidae > Dicyrtomina > Dicyrtomina minuta. The sequence goes on along the minus strand of OX461808.1, from coordinate 74,027,172 downwards.
TAAGCTGTGCCTTCGTCCCTCTAATTCTAATAATAAAACTCCCAACTTTGTTCTACATTTAAAGAGGTTCCTGCTCTACTGGTCTACCCTGGTCTACCCAGTATATACTAGTGCCTATATAGTCCCAACCAATATGTGTGCGTAGCGCATACCAACGGAAAGTATATGCCGGTCTGAATTACAAGTATTACATAGAAGGGTGGAGGATATGAAATTTTGACATGCTTTTCACGACCGGCTGAACAGAGAGGAGAAGCATTAAAGATGAAGATAATTTAGTCGGTGATATGGCGGGCGTGGAGCTCACGGAGGTGTGAATAATCAATGTGAATGAGTGGAGAAAACGTGACTGTGGCCAAGTCTTGATGGAGCCCTTCCCCACAATTCCCAGTCACATCATCTACTTTGAGAACTACATATACAAAACTCAACAATCGCACTCCAACATGGAGCAGCCTCCATGCATTCTCCATTGGATTACATACGTTTTTCAACTTTACGGCAAACACGAAAACGAAAACTACACCACACCACGAGGCTTACCACACAGTACTTGATTATACAGAGAAATGTATATAAAAAGAATTGAATAACCAAGGAAGCCAGTCTCGAATTACAGAGCCAGAGCCATACAGTAGTCGTCCCTGGACCCGGCGCCCGGCTACAACCGAAATCCGAAACAAAATTCAAAGCACAAACTATACCCACCTATACCTACCCACTACATAAACTGCCACTAACAAAGCAGTGAGGCACCCACATGGATCTGCCTAGATCATCTGTACCATTAGATCCCTTGAATTGCTGACGTTGTGAATGTTTGAATGTTGAGTCGTCTGTCCTGGGTCCTGGGTATGGTACAGTACAGAATACAGACAGTTGTGCACTTTTATTTTTATTTTATATTGTGCCAAATACATTTTATTTCATCTCCAGGAAACTATCGAATTATTCTTCTACAATAGACATGCTGATCCTCATAGAATGCTTCTCTCATCCTCCTAACACACACCCAAATGCATTATTTGCAACATGTTTTACCATAAAAGCTTCTAGGAAATGCTTTCTCCTCTCCTCAAAAATTCCATCATTTCTCTTCAAGTGAGAGAGAAAGCCGGCTCCTTTTTTGGGTTCAACTCTCTATAATGCCAAGGCTTTGAGTTTTGGCCGGATTGGAATTCCCATCCAATCCGAATCCAAAACCAAGTCCAATGCCGGGACCGGGACCGGGACAAACTCGCAGCCCACATCCTCACATATTTGTCTTCTACCCATTCTCTCCATAGATCCGTCCATACATCCATAGACATCCCCATGAACTCCATTTGGATTTTCGAATTTTGAATTCCACAATCGCAAATCGCAACTTTTGTGCATCGCTGATCAACATCGATATCGAACTCGAGCTCGAGCAACGATGTGAGCAAAAAGGTAACGGCTTGGCAGTAGGCAAAGGAAAAATATCTTGCGAAAAAAAAGAGAAACTTTTAGGCTCCCGCACTTCAATTCCCAATTTTTTTTTGTAGAAACATTCTCTTCTACTATATACACTTAGCGCTCTGGAATTCTGGAAGGAAGTCTGCGGAGTATGTGCGCTCAATGGAAGGAACACGGAACAAGGAACAAGGAAGTATATTATACATGAGAGTAATAATAAAAGAGTGTTGAACATCTTATCTAAACTTTGCATAACATGACGAAGCTATAGCGAGTTCACAAATTCCAATGTGGTTATCTTTATATATACAGCTCCATACTACATGTAATAAGTCTGCCAAATCTTACGTCCTGCTATATGGGATGGAAGTGTTGTAATAATTGCGTAGAGTAAAGTGGGGAAAGCATATATTTTAGAAAAGCAAAAGCTTTGAAGCTTCTGCTTCATGCTTCATTAGTAAAGACGTTGGAGGAATCACAGAGTCGACTTTGAAATCCAAATCGACATTGTCATCTCCTCATCTCATCCTCGTTAGCCTTGTTAGTGAGGCTCAGGGAATCACCCAGGATGAGACATATAGTAGACGGACCAGACTCAAGAACCGAGACCGTCTCCGTCTCCCACTCCCACACACACACACTCTCTCAAGACCAAGACTATCAAGTCTTTATCCTTTTAACGAAGGAGTCCCTCTATTTTAAACATGTTGGGATTTGAATCAAACCTGAGTTATCAACTTACTCTACTATATATATACCTATAGAAATGCGTGGGAGAAAACTATGCCTATGCATGGGTAGATATCTATATAATTATTTCTCATACAGCTCCTATACAATAAATCTACGGAGGCAGGGTAACTGTAACTATTTAATAATATGACGAAGAACTCAAAAACTCCACAAGAATTTACCTATACAGTCACAGCCCCCACCACGCTAAGACGCTAACGTAAGTCACCGTCATCAAAAGCAAACATACATGGGCTTTAGAAGACTCTAGAAAGAGGGATAAAGGGGGGGCGAAGCTAAAAGATTCTAGAGAAAATTATACGCCTAGCATTATTCTATCTAACATCTAGAATCTAGAATTCGAATTTCAACTTCTTTGTTCTTCATTTCTTAGTCGAAAAGTCGTGTGTGCTCTTCCTTGTCCTGCAACCTATCTATACCCTGGTGCTGGTTCATCCTCCAGTACATATACACATAATATATATATGTAACTTACAGCCCCTAGTATGACAATGACTTATCGTCTTATTTTCTAGAACAAGTATTTCTCTTTAATTTAAAGATTCACAGAGGAATTAGACTGACACAGATATATTCCCATAAGTAAGTACCCAGGCGCCCATGTCTGCGTAGAAGTAGGTACGTAAACTAACTAGTACATAAGGATTTATCATTTCTCTGTCCTAAGTCCTGAGACTCCCGGGTCTCTCAGTCTCTTCTCTCTCTCTCTGTACAAAAAGATTTTGACGGAAAACACGAACCTATTTGGTCTTGAGCGTGCATCATTAGAAAATTTTCTAGGGAATTCTATCTTTGTTTATATTGGAGAGGAGAGCTATAGAGTCTACCATAATTTATAGCATGTAGGTAGGGAGGTAGGTCAAACTGTCTAACTCAAGTCGGACTTTCCAGGATCAGGACACTATATTGACTAAAATAAATATACTTTTGTAATATATAGCAATTCCTTCATTATGTTCCTTTGTACTTATCAAATTTAACTTTTCCCCTGACTGAGGTCGTAAATTAATTGGAATCGTTTGTACATAGTCAGTCTCTATCCTTATTTTATTTATATTGTAATTTTAGTTCAAGGATATTTCCCTAATTTATCGTAGTCTCCTCCTCGTGTGTGTTTTTATCTCGACTCAGCATTCTCATCTGTGTCAGTGGGAATGGGATTGGAATAGTTTTGGACTGTATTTGATCAAAGCCAAGCGTAATGTACAATGCGATGGAGATAACATTTGTATATTATATGGCACATTATAAATGCTAAAAGCCATATTTCAGTTACAATGTACAAATTAATACAAAATATAATGTTATTCTGTAACAAATAACAGTTGTGTATATTTACAATTTACAAAAAAACTTGCTTACATTACGTAAATATATTAAATGTATAAAAAGCATATAGGAAGATTGGGTATTAAAGGAATGTGTCAAGTTGAGTGTAAATCCTTTTATCATACGTGATAACTATTAATTATAATATTAAATACACAAAATAATGTCTGTGTATACTCTTCCTCAACCCACACAGTCCCCTCACAGAACTGTCCGATCGCATCCTATAGATTCACCGATCGGAGCAAGGTATCGGAATTGCGGACATTTCCGATCCCCTTTTCCGATAGGAAAATCCAATATATCCTATTCATATATCCTATTGTATGCATGATGATAGAAAAAAATAGTTTGCCATGGCTGAGGATCGAACCCACGACCTCAATGGCTATAGTCTGCAACCTTCACCACCTCGCCACCATGTACTTGTTGAGAAGATAGGGAAGTAAATCAGACTTATAGGCATCTCGTGAAGTTTACATTCACACTAATTGCTTATTTTTCAAATATACTAATTAGGTAACCTTATTCATTTTATGATAATTCGAATATTTTTCAACTGTAAATTAAGAAAATAGCATTTGGTTGACGTAGATTCAAAATCTTCTTGTATATTTTTTCGAAAAACTGCCTGAAAAAAGTTAAATCAGACATTATTAATTAAATTATTAATTTTATAGGTATTTGGAATTTATTAAGGCTATTTACTGGGTAATTTGAGCCATATGCAATATTTTTGAAAAAACCAACAATAGCATCCTATAGTCTATCCTATCGGTGAAACTGTGTATGTTTCCTATCGGCAGTATTTCTGTAGGATGCGATAGGATCCTAAAGGACCCCTTGTTTCCCATCCTGTGGAGCTTTTTCCGATCGGATCCTAAGCTATATTTTTGTGAGGGTCCCCAGTCCCAGTCCCCAGTCCACAGTCCGCCCGCGGATTATGGTATGGTGATGGTGACGGGGAGAATAACTATAATGATGACAGGACTGACGATGACTTAAGTGCTCTCATAATTCTACTAATTCTCAAGTAATTGTGTGGAACAGAGGAGAAGAAAAGAGAAGTGTGGATGGTTCAATGGATGGGTGTGGGTGTGTGTGTGTGTGAACCTGTGAACTTTGATAACACTTGAAAGTGTTAATGAAATTTTGACGTCGTCTTCCTCTCCTAAAATGATTACGTTAATCTCAACGTGTCAAACGTAATTGAAAAGATTCCTCTTCTCTCTTCCTCACACATATATTATATATTATATACTACAAGCAAAATACAAGAATTGTGGAAGGGAGACTACAAAGCAGAAAGCTACATGGGAATCCGTAGTATATCCCCATCCCATACCATCACATCACACAGCTTCGCCTTGTCTATGCATAATGTGAATGTCTCTGTAATAATGGTCGGCGTTGCCCTTTCAGTTTCCATTTTCCTCAATCTTGTACTTAGCCAAACTAACTTTAAGTAAAACCACCTCATTTCATATTATATTACGTGTAGCTTCTGTGAGCACTTCTTTTCTCTCGCCACTTATAGGGGAGTATTAGAGTGCGACAGGAACCATTAACGTTGTTATTAAAGATGGTCATTATGAGGACGGAGTCACCATCCCATATCCCGTCCCGCATGCATCCACAAAATACTCTATTATTATTCTAATATACTTGCAGTAGAGTTGCAGTGCAGAGTCCCCATATCCCATATCCAATGTCCCATTCTTGTCTCGTTAATGCGTATAGCTCTAAACTAGAAGTGGATGACTGGAGTACTAAAACTAAAACTAGGACTCCGACCCTGACTCTGACTGGAGCTTTAGCTGGTGCTGATGAATCCGGATTTTGAATATAATAATGTATTTAGATGGGAGCGTGATGAAATGGAATCTGCCATTATATTTCTATTACCTGCTTATGACTCTTCTTGCCATTTTAAATGTGACACTCTCATAATATGTATCTATATCATTATGCATTAACAATGTATAGATCTACATGCTCTGCAGACTTGCAGGCAGACGGCTGTCTATATTTGCATATGCTATAGTTATGGTGAACTTTACATTGTACCTTTTACTTATTAGACTGCAGCATCGAACTTGTCTGTATAGCATGTGAAAGTCAAGTGAGTTTAGGCTCGAGCTCAAAACTGGAGAATTGGAATGGAGAGAAAGTTGAGAGGGAATGGTGATGACAACGTAACTCATTTCCTCTTTAGTTTCTCTCTGCATATGTATGTAAGTATATGGATAGTCACTCCAAGTTTGTGACTCTATGAGGATGGAATGACAGTGGTGTGCAGCGGGACGGGACGGAGTTTTAGCACTAAAAACGAAGCAGTCCCAACTCCCATGTGCCGTACCATACCATGCCATATACCACACCATATCATACCCTATCATAGCATAGCATAATAGGAGACAGTTTGGGCCTATGGACCCTGCTACTTGAGCACTGCACCGGCATGAATATCAATGTGATGGCGACAGGAAATGAAAATTCTATTTCATTTTCAATCCCGTACCCTCTCCCACAGACGTATACCCACTGCCTATATAATATTGGGTGCAAACCATCCTTTTATAAGAGGCTGTGTCATGCATACAAAAACGAGAATGCAGATTGGAAGAAGCCCTTAAATATTGCATAGGTATATTTCTTAAATATCTCTCTCAAATTTCAAATACATACCGCACTTTTACCAGCACTATTCTGGAAGGTGCAAAAATATTATTATGATTATGCATGTGTCTATCTGTAATTCTTAAATAAATAATACATAATTGTGTTGTGTAATATTATACAATTTAAAAGTTCTACTTATGCAAAAACAAGAGTCATTTTTTCCAGCTTACAATTCGACTTGGGAACGAAAGTTTTTTTTGTGTTTGTGAAGTTGTGAAGAAAATACATAAAGAAAGAAAATGTGTGAAGATGTGTGATGTTTCTGCTCAATATAGAATTGGGAAGACAGCTTTGAAGGAGCTTTTGAGAATAGATAGAGTCTGACTTTTTGGATTGTCGTTGTCGAAGTTAATGATTTCTCCTCGTGAGTGGTCGTCGTCGTCGTCGGTCTCGGTCTCGGTCTCATTCCCGTCAAAGTTCAAGTTGACACGATTTTGTATGGAGTGAAAGTTACAGTTACTTTGATCCCAGTGGAAGTGGAACTTAAGGCTATGGAATATTTATTCCCATAATTTTCTAATTAAGACCAAGAACAGCTTGGGTGTTATACTTTGGAGACGCATTCAGCAGCAACGGAGGTTGACGTCGTTGTCGTTGTCGTTATGCATACATCATAGATGTACATGTTTTGTTTTGAGAGGTAAGACGTGTAGGAAATATTATATAAAATGTATATTTAAATTATATAATTAAGTAGGTACCTATATAGATTGACTAGTGCTATAGTAGTGTGCTTTGACTTTGGCAATGGTTCTAGTTGACTGATCTGAGTTGTCTCTCTCTCTCTCGTCTTTAAGTTCCCTTTGACTTCCCGACTTGTAAGCTCTGTCTGTCTCTGTCTTTGTCATCCGCTTTCCCGTCAAATAATTTTGTTTAACTTTGAACTGTGTTAAAACTGTTGCTGACGCTGACTGAGTCCACACGGAAACTGAATGTTACGAAAAGTAACTACCTATGTGTATTTTGTATCTATAGTGGAGCTTTGTAAGAGCTTTCTACTCAATTTTAACATGGTAGGCTGAGCGTCATGAGAAACAAGTTAAACTATGTGCGATTGATTAAATGACTCGCGATTAGACTGATGCGATGGAGGGTGTGAAGGAAAGCGACTTAAGTTATAGTGCTAATTTTACTAATTAGTTAAATGTTTTACGCCACTCCCTCATTACTATGACAAGGTATACTTTTTCACCAAGTTTAGATTTTTTTTTAAATTGTTAATATTGTTATACTATAGGGAGTGAGTTTTTACTTTTAAGATCCAACCTAAAAGCCGTTTTTTCTTGTGCAAAAATCGATACACCCTTCATTAGTGTCAACGCTGATAAAAACGCTCTCTGGACTCGGTACAATAATAGCCGTCCACCCGATGTGTAGTAATTGCCGTAGTAACGTAGTAAAAAAGTAACTACAGTGGAAAATAGCTGTGGAGTAGTAACTTTGGTAAAATTCAAGTTTACTTTTTTCAGACCTCCACAGCTATTTTCCACTGTAGTTACTTTTTTACTACGTTACTACGGCAATTACTACGCATCGGGTGGACGGATAATGAATAAAAGAAAACCAAAAGTAAGTACAGTGACCTAAACTTTTTTTGCTTTCATTTCGCAAACCATTTTTTTCTGAGGTGGTTTTTAGATTTTTTGGCCTTATTGTACAATATAGAAACTCTCAGCTGATGTAATAGTTTTTTCGAAAATGTATAAATAGCATTTTTGCTAGAAGTTAGTTGAACTATTGAACCTTTAGCGCGGACGATATAAAATGATAAACTGAAAAGTGGAAAAGACAGATTAAATGATGAAATTGTTCCGCAAAACTATCCACTGTCTCTGTGGCGAGGCGCTTGACGTGATGGAGGAAATTGAATGTGATTTTTCCATTAGAAGAGTATGTATTTAAGTGTAGAGGCATGAGATCAAACATTTAGGAGATGTTATCAGCATCACCGCGCGTCGACGACGACGACGACAACGATGACAACGACAACGACAACGACGAACCAAGGCTCCACGATCACGAAACAGTGAAATGGTGAAAGCAAACCGTGCACTATGTACAACTGATAGTAGGGAGAAGATCAGGTGGGAGACGGTGACAAGGCTAAGTAGTACTATACTCTCATAGCCACTCCCTTTAAGGCTATAAATCTATATAGCATCAACATCTGTATATAATTAGGTACATCCACATCATGACAATTTGACGATGAGGATGACGGTGACCATGAACGTGGAAAATGGAATTCAGTTAAGCAAAAGAGTAAAAGTTGATGGAGCCTATATGGTTGGTATCAGGTGGAAGCTTTTAAAAACACTCTCATCGTCAATCTTCACTTTAACCCACAGCTCCTTGCACTACCTCACGTGTCACAACCAAATAGCGACCTACATACATCAACTTTAATATACGTGTAGAAACTATAGAAACATGAATGTACACTCTATATAAACTGTGTGTAGATACGTAAAACGCATATAGGTATACCTTTAAGTTAACTTGTGAAATATCTCAGAACGCCAACCATAGCCAAAGTACCCAGGGACAAAATAACAAATGTAAGGTACACACTACTGTGCAGGAAATAGGGATGTGAATCAAGAATACAGTTATATACTGGAAACATGAGCACGACAGTGCAATTTCGCTACTACAACTTCCACTACTATAGCTATGGGTAAGTACATATCTTACATACACAACTATCAATTCTAAATTTGGCATCTGACAAACACTGCTGCAGTTAAGTAAGTTGTCTCTATGTCATGTTGAGTCATGTTAGCCATTTCAGATTTTCCGATTCCTGACACATCCCCACATCCTATATGCAAATATGTGAATGGGTTCTTCAATTTGCAAAAATTTCTAACAGACACACACAAGTCTATAGAATAAAATTTAAAACCATATTCCTCTTCCACGTGCGCATGAACTACCATCTAAAAACAAACACAAGCTTTATGTTTATAGTTAGTATGCGGTAAATCACCGTTGTTACTCACATTACTCCAAAAAATAAATAAAAAACACTACATTTTCAATTTTCACTAATTTGGGTTTTCAGCACAATATAACCAATAAGAAATTCCACTTGCTTATTTTGGTAAAAAAACATTACTTTTAAGTAATTACAGTAAAAATATACATAGGCAATTTTGCTTTTATTGTGAATATTGGAGATTGGCAATTTGGAATGCCGACACTGGTGCACTCTAATTTTATAGTTAAATACGTTCTTATTAGACAAAAACGTAGTCTGCGCATATGGAGTAGTGTAAATTGTTCTCTCCATCAATGTCAGTTCATATAGACAGAACTGTAGAAAGATCGCATATCGCTTCAATTATGTAAGTAAATAATTATTCCTACACCAAGACAACAAAGTTGTAATTATGTATATGGCAACTTAAAATGAGCACGGGTCCCGGTTCCGGTACCAGTCCCATAGTCCCGGTCCCATAAGGTCTCTATAATGCTATGGCTACTAACACAGTTGCCTCTGTACTGTAGTGTGGATGTAGTACACAAAAATATATCCATAGATACAGAAAAGAACAACATGGAAAAAGGAGGCACTCTGGCCCGTTGGATTGGCCTGGCGGATTGGGCTGGGTCGCGGACATAAAATTCGAGCTAAAAGCGTTCAGTGAAATTTGAAGCGATCAGCGTCACTTTTGTTCACATCACAAGCTCGTCGTAGCCTCCATTTCGTTTCGTTATATTATGCTTTCCCCGTTCCCAATGCGACCCCATCCATAGCATGCCATCCCATTCTATATATACACCACGCCATTCAGAACATGATCATCATTCCCTCAACTTGAACCCGTCTTCAGTTTTCAGTCAGTCTTAAGACTTGAGCCATCCAAACTTTGCTTTCTTTGCTTCCATCCATCCTTATTCCCGGTAGCTGTAGCTCTCCCAAAGTCTCAGAATATACCTCCTACCAGTACCAGTCCGCTACGAAGTCTACCACACTACAATCTCCTTACATGGTATGTAGCTACATGGATAAACTGACTACTGAATTTCTCCGGGTAGGAAAGCAAAGACTCCTCTCTGCTCGCTGTACGCTCCACTACTTTTTTTTTCGCGTTCGCGTTTGGAGTTGAATCGTAAAACAGGTTCTTATTACTATTCCCACATAGATACTTGTCGTTAGCTAGAGAGAGACATGGCTAAGTACACAGTGCACACGCACACATCACATTACATCACATTATGTACGTACATTAGTTGAGTAGGAGTACAAATAATGTACACACACACACATTCTTTCCCGTAATACTAATACTTATCTATTACACACATAAGATATTAGCCCCCGTCTGGCTGGGCTACATACCCAGACTGCTGCCTACGGCTCTATTAGGACAAGTATCATTTACTTTCTCCTGCGTACAGAAATACAGTACATTACAACATAAAGAAAATGGCAACACTACTACTCGCACTAAGCTTGTGTCGTCTTGACAATTTACAATCAAATTGTCTCTGGATGAATTCGCTAATAGGAGCAGCGCTAGAAGTACTAACACCAACCAACACGGGTCCTACAGTCAGTCAGTCAGTCGTCGAGGAGTCGTCGTCTATGTGCAATATCGGATCGAATTCTATCCTGTGTGTGTATGTATGGCATGCGGTACGTAACCAGAAGAGCCAGAAATATATATCAGTACATAGTAAGGCAGTCACGAATCACGAGCTTGAGTAAGTTGACAAGGACAGAGAGCCTACATGGGATGGACGGGGACGGGAGATGGGAAAGGGGGAAAGACAAGTTTTTTTAAGTATTATTGAAGCTTGGGCCCATTCATTCTAATAGTAGCATAAGGAATGATAGGAGAGACGATCCTCGCTCCCGCTTCCACAATCCAACTTAACTAACGACATGTTTTCACTTCAAGCTTCATTTCCTCAAAATCTAAAATAACATTAAAATTTCAATAGCCATCCCTTTCCGATTTCCATTCCATTCATATAACATCAACTATCATAGGATATGGGATAGGCAGAAGAGACTTTTAGACTGTCCAACCAACCAGTCAGGATTTTCATCTCATCTCTCCACTTTACAATCCAATATAATAACAAGTTTGATTTCTATTTCTATATCTTCATCTTCCTACGCTACTATACCACCCGCCCGGCATGGTCATACACATCCACGCCCACACAAACCAATAATGTAACCTAAGTTGGTATAGCAACCAATATACAAACAAAATTTCATTTTATGCTCTGTTCGGGTTCCGGGTCTATAGAAGTTGGACTGGACAGAGATACAGGATAAAAATAGAAAAACAAGTTTAGTACACTTTCACGCCATTCCCCCACTCATTGTAATGCTAATATCTGTCTGTGTTTGTTACGCACGAGAGTGAAAATAAAAATACAAGAACGCATTTTACTACGCTATAAAATATAAGACTGTGGACTGATACTGATATAACACTCACTCAAACTCAAAACTCATTCAAAATGAAATAGCTATGAAAATACACAAAATTCAAAAGTCCTTGAATTCCCGCCCACGCCCTACCACCCCTTGAATTAAGTAATTTCTCAGACATTAGAGTTTCTATTTGACATTTCCATGTCATAAAAAGAAAATTGCAGGGTTGAAAATTTATTTTTTCGTAAAAAAAACAATTATAAGATCTACAATCTATATTCAAATCTATTTATTATTCTCCATCACCACCACCACCACCCCACAGAATTTAACAGACGATGGATTGCGTGACGATTGAGGATGGAGATGGCAGAGTCTATGAGGAGTGAGTGTAGTCTAGCAGTAATAACAGAAACAGTAAGGGTATGATCATGATGGATTGGTACTACGTCGGTAGTGGACTGCTGGCTGGTTCGTTGTTGGTATGGCTTGTCATCGGTCGAGTTTGGGTGAAACCGACTCGAAACTCGAACCGACTCGATATGTACCGGATCAGAATACTAAACTCGACTCGAATCCGATAAAAAAATTACGCAACTCGAAACCGACTCGAACCGAATGCAATCGAGTCGGATGACCAAAAACTCGACTCGACAATGGTTAACTATTTACAGGCAACTATTAACGAATTTTTTAAGTAAATAAATATTGTAAGGTAGAAAAACTAACGGATCATGTTGATTTATACGATCAAATTTTTCGAGTAAATTACACAAATTATACAAAACATCCCATTTTTTGCCTTGTTTTGAAGTATTATATTTTGTGTGGGCGTTTGACCAGACTCGAAATTTCCGTCACTGACATCCGACTCGACTCGAAAATTTTGTCGCTATAATCCGACTCGACTCGAAACCGATAAAATCCCTTTGAGTCGAGTTTACCATTGACTCGATCCGACTCGAACTCGACTCGACTCGATCTGTATCCGATTCCACTCGACCGATGACAAGCCATAGTTGTTGGTTTGACTAAAAATGAAAATTAACGGACATGGTAATCTTTTGTATTCATGCGATGTGACGTGATATTTTGCGATGTGGTGGTGAATGTACCAACTTGGAAACTATGGAGAGTCTTGTGTGCAAAACAAAACAAAATCAAACTGACTGACTGACTGCAAGTAAGGACGGCGAAGGCGATGACGCTGACGATGACGATGACGAAGCTTATGAGTAGTATCTGACTATTGAGTCATGTTATTTTAAGTCGGAGTCATACACTTTTAGGTATTGCAGCATAGCAACGTGTCCTGCATAAATACTAATTAAATATGTATGTAACGTGTAGAGCCACTGACTACTGAGTCAGACTCAGCCGTCTACTTCCACGTCCCCGTAACCATAGCCATAACCGTAACTGGGGATTTCCTCCACGATTCCCACTTGCAAATCCAAAATCAACTTTGTGCATGAAAATACCCAATTTTGATTTGTTTTTTTTCTCCTTTTGACTTTTGCTATGGCTCCCACAAATTAAAAGTTAGTTGTCACAAGCAAGCGTTGAGAGAAAAAGAAAATGGAACAACCTATATACTACACATAGTACAGTGCCCACACAAATAAATCAAAATTTATAAAAGCCAAAAATCAAAAGCAAAGTTTTCTTGTTTCCAATTATTCCAGCTCCAGTTTCCATAGTCCTTCCGCTCCTTCTCCTTCTGTTCTGGGTATGCGTATAGCGTCTATAGAATAAGTTCCCTATATATTGTATACTACGAATACTACCAACAACTGTAGGAACCTTAAAACGAAAATTCGAAGTTGAAATTCCAAACTAAAATTAATCCTCCAATCTTTCTTTATTTATAGCTCACTTTTTTTATCTTTGCTTTTACTATTAGTTTCCCGGTTGAGATTTGAGTCTCTCTCTCTCTCTCTCTCTCTCCCTCTGATCGTGAGGCAGATAGATCGATTTCCAAGCGCCGTTCTTTATTCTTTCTTCCCATTATATTAACATTAGAAGCTGTAAGCTTGGGATTTTGTCTTTGTCTACGTCTACATAGTCATAGTCTCCGCAGTGGCAGCGTCTAAACTAAAAGCAGAAATAACAGGCTCTCAAATCTCAGGACTCCGGAGCCAGCTCAAAAATTCTTCTTTGATTGAACATTGAGCTGAACTTGTTTGTTGTAAGTAGCTACTATGATAAGTTGTGCCTACACATTTTTTTTCCGTTTGGTTTAGTTTATAGTTTATAGGAAGGAGATGAGCACTATTAAACATTGAACCATGTTATAATCCCAATCGCTTAGCGTGTAAATATACCTTTTAGACAGAATATAAAGCAGAATATTGTGTACCCATCTAAATCTGTAATGTAAACGACTATCACACGTCCATATGAAGGTACTACGTACAGTATTTCATACGAATGTACATATTCATAAATTAATATCAATTCCGATAATCCGAAGCATAAAAATTTCCAAGATGGTCTAGAGAAAGTGCATATCCATAATATATTATAACAACTTTCCTATTGATTAGTTCCTGTCTATTGATATACACATTAAATATCCCATTATTTATTTGCATATTTATGGAGTGTCATGCACAGCTGGAACAAGTCTAACATTAAGAAGTGCACCTAGCCTATTAGGTAGTACACAGAGCTAAATATGCTATTTACTTTGGGCTAATAGGTATTTACAAATTAAATTTTACACATGTATTGGCAGTGTTAAAACATTATGATTTACAGATGAAGGACTGAAATATATATAGAGTGGGTTGGTGCTATTACCATGAGTGTTAGACAACCGTACTTGTTCTCCTGTATCTCGCGCGTTAGAAAAATGAAAGGAAAACTTATTGCTAGATTAGCTGGCTGGCTGGCTGCCTCCCTGCCTGCCTTGGTATGGCTTGACATGGGAAGGCATGGCATGGCTTGGGAAGACAACAAGGTGGCATGCACATACTGGTTACATCACTGAGAACTGAGAAGACGGCACCGGTGCGGCCGTGCTTTCACCGGCATGCACACACATCTACCCAGTCTATAGGGATATAGAGCTGAGACTAGTAAACAGGAAGAGGAATGAGCTTGGCTACACGTAAGAGAATCGATGGAATCGATATAAAACAAAGTTGCCCTTTCTCCCTTCTAGTAGTAGCAGTAGCAGTGGCAGTAGAAAACCGAAACCAAAGAACCGAAGGAAACCTGGAACGAAGCGAACTATAGCTTCGTCGACGTCGACTATAATCTTGAGACAAGGTGAGGTAAAGCGTAAGCAGTGCAAGCCTACCTACCTACCTACCTACCTACCTACCTACCTACCTACCTACCCATTCCTATTCTCGCTATGCTCTATGCTTCAAATCCCTCTCCTTCCTCCTTACCTCCACTTTCACCAATTCCAATTTCTAGTTAGCCCAAACCTTTTACCAGGCCATAGTACCAATGCAAGGCAATCTAATGCCAGCATCAGACTTTTCCTTACTAGTTACTAGCATCCCCCTATTCCCCCATCACTAAATCTACCGAGCTACCTACCTACCTGTATGTACGGGAACAGCAGGAATATGACGGCAACAGTAGTATTTCCCTACAAGACACATATTTTTTGTGGTGGGGCTGGCCAGTGCTTTTATCTGTACGTATACATAATGGCAGTGGCAATGTATGATTAATCCTTTCACATGTATATGTACATACTAATAATAATTGTTCTCATATATTCATTCCATTCCCCGCCTCTACATGTAAATATTATGTAGATATATAGATATATATTATTAGGGCTGCTTCTGAGTAGTGTGCGAGCATATAAGTTATGATGCAGAGGCTATAAAGTATGATTTACTCTTACATTTTAATACGAAAGCTTTACCATTACGCAATAAGTTAGATTCTGATCAGAGTCTTGAGTCTTTTTACTCACGGCCGAGTTGCATTTATATTATACGCTATGGAATATGGAGGCGAAGCACCTGAGCTCCCGCTCCCGCTCCGTCGATCTATTCTCTGGCTCTGGCTGCGAGAGATCCTATGTAACTGGAACCATATGAGAACACAAGCCTCATAACCATAGCACCAGCAAGGAGCAGACTTAACCAGCTTGAGTGCCCGCTACTTTTTACCTCTCAGCCCCTCACAGATACGAATAATACGAATATACATAGGCTGAATTTCAAGGTAAATCCGCATAGTGTCTTTATCTTTTCTCTCCCGCAATAATAAGGAGTATAATATTGGGTCGAGTGTACAGTAGGCTCCGATGCAAGACCTGAAGAAGAATAACAAGCCAAAAACCAATACCAATCTTCGTTACCTGGTCTGGTCTGGTCGTGGCTTTTTTGGCTCATGTGGTCTCGCCCGGTTCCGGTATTTGTAATGACAACCATCTTAACAATCATAGGCTTCCTTTAGTGTAAGTATATACCTATGTACACGATGTAGTAGTCGTTTACACGTTTAGTTTATAATGGGAAATTATGGGATTTTCTCGAAACAGAGCGATAACATAACAGGAACGACAGGGCGATTTTCTTAATCCTCCCTCCAAGTATTACACAAAAATGAAAACGACACAGTATGTAATACGTACCTACATAGAGGCAGACGGCTATAAATATATTTATCCTTGTAAAATCCCCTTTTATAATATTGCATAGTACTTAAGTACTTATAGGTACCTACGTAGGTACATTTACTTGTAACGATAACCGAAAACCATCGAGGGTCATTATCAGAGCCAGCGAGCACCGCACGTTCCACAACAAGGCCACTCACTCCGACTCCAAGCAAAACTCGAAACAAAACACAAAACTGAACAACAACTGATAGACACGGATATGCCACATATTATTAGAGAGAGATAAAGAAAGTATTTACAGTGGTTAAAAATAATACTTTTTAAGCATTCAGTCAGAATCAGAAGCTCTGTAGCCTATATAATACAGCATGTAGCAGCATGTAGCTAATAATAAAATAATTAAATCCTTGCGTCACATTCTAAGCATTCAATGTCTGAGTATGAGCCAAGTCAAAATCGTATATATAAAGTCGGATGGAATTCATTTCGGGCTCGAGCTGGATTTCAGACAGAGTAGACAAAAAAAAGAAGCCTTATAGAAAATCTCTGTAAAAAATCCCATCTCCCTCGTACACGTCCCAGTGATCTCTACCAGTAATCCTTGAGAGCACTAAAGTGTGTGTTTAGAGAGGCTATGTGGCATATAGAAGCCTATGTGGAATCTGGAATTATTTGCATTAGCTTCCCACCAAAATTTTACCTATATAGTACATACACAGGATCTGGATGCACGTACAAGAGCAGAGGGCTAAGCAGCTACATCCCTATTTAAAGGAAATGATGATACGATTATGATAGTGAGTGCCTTTTGTCTTTCTTCCCAATTTAATTATGACTCAAGTAAATCCAAACCAAGCCGAGAGCAAATCTGAATGTAAATCTAAAAGTCTAACTCTGAATCCGTCTCAAATGAAGCTCCTAGTAGGAGTGAGTAGGTGGATGGATTTATCTTAAGTAGACTCTGTATATAGTATGTAAATATAGAAGACGCGCTCTCACGACCCACAGTTATAGATACGGGACAGGGACTCATCAGAATAGGAGTTAAAATGGGAAGCCAGACAAATACCTCTGACTAGAAATATAATTGCATGAGTAGCTACTATCTGATATATACCTAAAAGTATTTAGATTATGATTGCTTTTGAAACTCTATAGCTACTGCTACTACTAAAATAATGTTGCATATACGTACAAGTATGAGTATAGCACTTCTTGTGGCTTCTATATTTTTATGGTTGACTGGACGACTTATATTAGGCTCCGGCATCCCAATCCCAATAGCAATAATATTCCAATGGGCTTCCTTATATTTATTTAGCATCCATGTGTTTATATATAATTTGACTAATTCACAATCCAACTACAATTTCTCTATTTCCCTCGCTCACTTTTTCCTTGATTGTATTTCTAGTATTTGCATAAAATCTGCAATTATAATTGAGACTCTTCCCAGTATATAGCATTAGTAAATATTATGAAGAGGTAAAAGGGAAAGTCAGAGCTCAAGCCAAAGCCAAAGCCAAATCCACATCTACCTACTTCATTATTTTCTTAAGCTTAAGCTGCTGATGTTGATGCGGAGTCTGAGTCACTCCTCATCATAATCATGTATTCCATTCTGTAATGTGTGTACACTTTCCATAGTAGTCCGTGTACAAAATAGAAACTTATATATGAATAGGCTTACGATTAGTTCCCATCATCGTCATCATCATCATGTCTTATTATGAGCATTGTCATTATTATCCAAGTCAATTCGAAATCAAAAAATAAAATGCAAAGTATACGGAAAAACGAAGAAGAAAACCTCTGCAGGATCAAATTAGATGATGAGGCACAAACAAACACGGCGCGGAAAGGAAGGAAAACAAGGAACGGAAAGACAATAGCAAAGCCGGAGCCGAAGATAGAAGGACAAAGTGTAGTAGAGAGTGGGAAAAAATTCTATACAGTCTATTCTATACAGCCCTAGAACATTTTCATTCTGAAAGGATGAGAAAACATGTGCTTTCCAGAATCTTAGTCTTATTGTGTGAGAGCGGGAGGAGAAAAGTCTCCACGTCCCGGCTGTCCCCACTCACTCCTGTCTACTACACATAGTGCCTTGGAGGCTAAAAAATCTTCAGTCCTCCTTCCTAGTATATGCTTCCAAATAGCTATTATTTGTTTTTCCGTCTTTCCTAGAAAAAAAACCGGAAGGTGGGAAAGAAAGATATAAAAGTGTGTATATATACATATATAAGTAGTTGACAATTGAAAAGGAAAACAAGGAAAGAGTATACAAAAGTGTATACATATGTCTGTTTTATTTGCTTGCCTTTATTGTCGAGGGATATAGGCTCAAAAGATGTGTGTGTGTAGCTATGCTCAGGGTTTGTAGTTTATAGACAAGAGGGATAACGAATACTTGGAGGCATAGGGACAGACATTGAAATATACTGTGTAGATGTAGAAAGTAGAGCGTCAAGTAAAATACAAGTTGTCGGATGAAATGCAAATGTATCTAAATCCTACTCCTGTTCTGGCTCTGGTTCTGGTTCTGGTTCTGGCCCCTCCACATCTGCCACTGCCACTTCCTCACACTTTTTTTTCCTTTTTGTTTCTTCTGCTTTTTTTGTTTTATATTTTTGCACAATATTCAACTCACAGGACTTTCTCCTCCATATCTCTCTCTTTCTCTCTCTCTGTGTCTTTTCTCCGTCCCCATGATTCTATTTTCGTATTTTCTCCTCGTTTTTCTTTGTCTTAAGATTCAAGAAAAGCTTATATAGAGCATATGAACAAATATGTAGGCACATCGATCTGTCTACTAATATATTATATGTCCCTATTCGACATTCTGCAGTAGCAATGACTCTGACAATGACAATACTAACTCGTCCTCGTCCAGCATAAGCTTGCCCATATGTCCATAATATGTTAGTACACATTTGTAGGAATCAAGGGATTTATTTCGCCTATCAGTATCTCTATACCTAGACCTGTACCTAGACCGACACCTTTAACTATAGGTACAGAGAAAGGAAGACGTGCTGGGTAGAGTATGTACGTACGTAACTACCTGCATATAGGTAGAGTACACAGAGACAGAGAATACAATGAAAGATAGATTGGGTGGACTCTGAGACCTGCATCTGCATCTAAATTACCTCCTTGTTAAATTCCGCACACAGTCAGACAGAGAAAGGCACACACACACACACACACACACAGTGTGTTTTTACGTTTACAGTTTACGTTCGCGTTTAGTCCTTTTTATATGATGGCATAGTCCCTGGCTTTGGTTTGAGTTCCCATGTTAAAGTCTTGAGTGAGGAGCTTTCTCATTTCATAAATGGTTGACAATCTTATTTGCTCATGGAGCGCAAAGCGTAACCAAAAACCCAAACTAAACCAAAGTCATCTCTTTTTCCGTCCGAGTTTGTAGATAGGAGAGAGACCCATATGCATGCATATGTTTACACCTACTTGAACATTGGGAATAAATCACCCACACCCTTACGCTAAAATTACATCTCATTTACATTACTCCGGCTCCATTGTGTGCCCTATGTATATTATGGTGTATGCACATATATTTAGATTACTCAGGCACATGTACGAGATGCAAAGATAGTTTATAGCTTTTATGCGTGTTCATCACGACGTAATTTGCTAGCTTGTTTCCCCTTTTCCATTTTTTCCCTACTACTCTCTCATTCTTTTCTTTTCTTTTGTTTTCCACCCAGATCCATAGCCAGCCAAGACTATATACTTAGTTCTACGCTCTACTATGTACTACAGTTCTATTTTCTATATGTATAGTCACAAGACAAATAATATGGAAAACTTTGTGCAATTTTCATCACCACGACGACCACCATGCCACACTACTGTGCATGCGGCCGTGGCCGTGGTTCATTTAAATATTTCCACATGCAAACGGCAATAGCAGAGCAGAGTGCCATAGCGTCAATAATGCCAGAGCCAGACCATGACTGTGTAGTACAGTGTGAGACTCAAATTTTTAACATAAATAAAACACAAACAACAAGTTGTGCTCAAGTTAATATTTTTCCATGTGTAATTATCCCGTTTGAAAGACTCATTAAAACATTAAGACAATTTATCATTTGTCCCAGCTTTCCTCCGTCTTTATTATAAAGGGTCAGGATTTTCCATTTTCCCCGCCCAACTTTTAAACCACTACAGTTATCGTCACCGTATGCCGCATGCCGTTCAGGAACCAAGACCAAAAGTAAAACCAAACCCGCTTCTTCACTCATATTTGGATTTTGTTCCATTGTGTAATTACAGATATTTTGCTCATGAAAATCTTGAGTGTACAATTAAGCTCCTCTGCGTATATAACTAGGTACTTTCGATGCTTGCGTTCAGCTCTGATTCATAAGAGGCATGTACTGGTTCTGGCAGTGGTACTGGCCTGGCACTGGCACTGGCAGTGACAATGTTGTAGTAGAATTTGCTATGCTTTCAAAAGGAAAAAATCCGAAAAAATATATACATTATATAAGTATAGAAGGTTCTGACTGAATGGGAATTTTCTCCCCCTGCGCTTTCTCCAAAAGTGAAGTAGGCACCTCTTTCACTTTCACGAGAACTAATACCACCATAGTAACAGAACCAGTGCCAGTACCAGTACCAGACTGAGGGCAATGCGCGCCATATGCTTTCACTCAAGACTCAACTTTCCTAAAACTCTCAGGCAATAATATAGGAGAGTATAGAAGGAGAGACTGACTTTGTCCATTGTATTGTGTACTTGATATATACAATGGTATCTAATGTAGGCAGGACATTACATATATGTGAGAGAGTTGTACACAACAGACTGAGCATGGGGAGAGTTTTAGAGTTTTCGTTTTCATTGTATTTCCTATATATATTCCGTCTGCCTCGTACTCGTCCTCGTCCTCGTCGTCGTCACATTGAAATAATAGCATGAGGGGTTTCCAATGAATGAGCTCAGTGCAGTGTCTGCATAAAAATCACAAACTCAAGCCATCCTATCACTCGTCAGAGACTCTCTCCAACTTTCTATAGATACCTACAATCGGCTGAGCCTCTCTTATTGTGTGCACCATTCCATTCCACATGTGTGCATACGTGTCCCTGTACATGCCTAAACTACATTAACAAAAAGTGAACTATCTCTCACTGAATCTTTATGTTGCATCTTCAAAAATGTTATAGATATAGGTACTTTCCTACTTATATACATATGCATTTTAAATTTATGCTCATGTTTCATGTTACTTACTTAGACAAAATCCTACGGTTCGAATATCAATACTCATATCCATATATCTGTGTACGCGGGCACATATTATTTTTGTAAGTATATGTTTCTATTTTATTTTTCGATATATTTATGATGTACATAATACATTATCTGCGATGTATTTCACTAACTTTTCTTGTGCGATAGTCTCCCTTATTCTTATTCCTCTGCCGCCTTCCTTTCATTTTGGAACAACAACAAAAAAAACTAAAACCAAACCAGGAACTAGAAACCAAATCGTGTATCAGTTTAGATACTATTTTTTTCAGGCTCTCTTGAGGCAGGAGAGAGAACGAGGATGCAATCCAGTAGTATCAGTATCACAACTCACTCACTCGCTCACTCACTCACTCCTTCTATAGAACGTCTATAGGACTCTAGGCTACCAGCAAGAGGGATGGACGGTTGGCTGGTTGCTGGTTCCAAAATTCGAGCAAAAATTCGAATTTGGAATGGAAATCCAGCAGACCCTGACTGTAAAGTATAAAAACTTGATACAAGTGCACTATGCGACTCCTGGAGTAGCATGGCTTCCCCTATCCTATCTAGTAGGCACTCCATTTTTTCCCAAGTGCATTTCATATACATACCTATGATATAACAAACAGGCGCGGATCCAAGGGATGGGCAACATGGCAGTTCCCCACCCTAAAATGAATTTTTTATAGAGGCATTTAAACCAAGATGGTTGGCTTACATCACCACTGAAGAATCAAAATAATCCATACCAATGTTTAGCTAGAAACAAAATTCGCTGCCTACAAAAACAATACTTGGATTCTAAAAACATGTGTACAAATAAAATAATTTGTTCGTTTCAAAAACATGTATAGAGAACATTTTGCACGTTTTAAAAACAAGAAAATATAATATTTTGTACTTTTAAAAAACATGTAAATAGAATATTTTATACTTTTCAAAAACATGTAAATAGAACATTTCGCACTTTTCAAAAATATGTAAATAGAATATTTTATACTTTTCAAAAACATGTAAATAGAACATTTCGCACTTTTCAAAAACCTCGCAGTTATCTATTTTTAAGTATCTATCGCATATAGTTTTTTTGACATAGGTCATTTTAATTCCAGCTTAAAGTGGATTCAAGGGTCATTTTGATTCTTCACTGACGATAAGTATTGCCCGACCCAGAAAATATTTCTAGAGCCGCGCCGATGATAAAAAATTTACATCTGTAAAATCCAAATCAGTTATATGAGACAGGCACATGGACTACTGTTGTCTTATGTCTACAAGTAAATGTAGTACGGCATTTTATATAGCTTGGTCTCTGGTGGTCTCAAGGACTTATTTGATGGAAATAGTATTAAAATATGGCATGTTATCATATCACTTTTATGAGAAATGTAATTAAATATTTTTTAAAAGCAAGCGTATAAAATCGTAGGTTCTACACAAGTTTTAATACATAATGTATCTTCAATCTTTAACATTGTAATATCTTATATTTTTATTATTTTTTACAAAGAAAGCCACGTTCCTTCAAGCATATGCAGATTTGTTATTTTGGCATGTGTTAAAATTTAGATTTTATAAGACTCTCAGCAAGCATCTTCTTAAATTGATTCAAATTTCGCGTGCATTTGATACTGTAAATTTTCTTTTAGGAATAAAGTTATCACAATCTGCCTTTTAACGATGTAATAATAGTGATTGCACTATATACAATTTAATTTAACTAAAATGCTATATTTTAAGCTTGTGTGCTTGTTTCATAAGAAAAATAATTTATTACCTGGAAATTAAATGGCTACTCAAATTGCATTATGATATTATAACGTACAGTCACATACATATTATGCTAATAATATTATACTATAGCACAAGAAAACTTTTAATTAATTTCTTTTCATTTCTCTAAGAATGAATGACGTGGATGGGAAAAAGAAAATATACGATGACTCACTTATTATTCACGCCATATGAGTGTGCCCACATGCTTTGATATAAAAGTAATAAAATATGTATACAGCAACAGAAGCAAACCGACCACTGGACTTTCAAGTCAAGACATGGGAATAAATAGAGTTGCTATATACACAGACAATTCCACTTTTTGTCCCATATACTATGCTATAGAGTCCAGAGACGGCTGAGTTGGGAATTTCAATTGCGTTTTCCCTATTCTACCCATGTCAATTAATTTTAATTGAATTCAGGATAGGAAAGGGAAAAAATAATTGGAATTCAACTAAACCTACCTAGGTATATTATAATTACTTACGTGAGTATGTGTCTCTATATATTTTGAACTAAATGGTACAAATTGCAAAATATCATATCTACCTACCCACATTTGTCCTTGTAAAAAATATAACAATGAATAAAAAGTTTTTCAATTCAAAATTTCAATTCTCGCATATATATCATTCCAATTAAATCCCTACTCTAAAATAGATTTAAGTGCACTAACAAAAGGACATTTTGGTCAACTGAATTATGTAATAGTACAAGTCGTCGGAATATCCTATTTGAATAAAATAAATCCTTTTTGAAGACTATATTAATACCTACACCTACGTAACTCGCGGAGTATTGCGCTCCTGCCCAACTTAAGCCAAGGTATATATTTACATGTAGGTAGGCTCGTGACAATCATTCTAATTGAAATTTAATTTCATTGAGCACGCTGCGCTTTCATGCTAACAAACGAAATTTTAATTTCAACGCGCAAATCAATTCCTTCAATTTTTCCACGAACATGGAAATACTTTTATAATTACTATACACCTCAAAACCCTCCTTATTTCTATAAAGGCGTTTGCAATTTAGAGCTGAATTTATTACAGTTGACAAATACGTATATGCACCTGCCTAATTTCCTGTCGGTCTCGCGGCTCTTTAAACTTATACACTATTTACTTAAATGCAGTGACGTGAATGTAACCTCATAGCAAAGATCACACAAACCTCTAATGAGTCACATTTATGCACAATCTACATACAAATACGGAGATTAGCAAACATCTAAATTTCAAAAGGAATCAAAGAGAAATCTACTAAAAAAAATCTAAAATCGGTATAGAAATACTATATATAACTGTTTCCGCAAGTTTCCAAAAATATTCTTGTCCAAGTTTTTTATAGGGATGAAAAAAATAATATCACGGGTTATATACTTTGCTCAATCTGATAAAAAATCAAAATCTCTCATACCTTCCTATATCCTATATACTAATACTAAAGTGGTACATATATATTTATACAGGTACATAGTATTTAAGTAGCAATGAAAGCTGAAAGCTAAAAAGAAATAGAAGAAGAAAATCGGGGGAAAGCTCTCATCGTCTCATTCTATTTACATCGGTGAAATAACACGAAAATAATCGATGGGCTTATTTGACTAAGCAAACAATCAAACTGAATGCAGCCTATATTTATACATGTATGTAGGTATAGCCGTATACCGTATAGCATAGCACACAAGTAGCAAAAAAGTAAAGTCATTTCCATAGTGCTTGAATTGAAGAAGTAGAAAGAGAGAGAGAAAATTTTGTCTGTATTTGAAGTTAGATGGGAAAATGCCGTGTGTGAGTCTGTTTCTCTTCTTTTGGAAAGAAATAAAAAATTCTTTTAAAAACCTATATGTATTAGTATTAGTAGGGACCATGAGAACAAGAGTCGTAGTCTACTAGTTACCAGTTACCAGTTCCAATCCAAATCCTCGCTCCTAATAGCAATTCCAAATCCAATAGCTAGCGCGTCGCCTTTTTTGTCAATGTCAATAATAATAATAATCAAAAGGAAGAAAAATATAATTCCTCACATTCAAATCAAACTGAAGGGAGGTTCAGGAGGAGTAAACTATGGAGGGAAAGTAAACTCCTCACTTCCATATTTACACGAATACTCTACACCCACACTAACTAAATTGCAAAAATGTGTAACTCCATTTATCCATACACTACTAAAAGTTTTGATGCAGAAATTGATATCATTTGAACTCTGCACATAGACAGAGAAATTGAGAAGAGTTAAAATGGAGATATCTTTTTTTGAACCATCATTAGGAATACTGTAGTTGTGTGCCTATTGAAATACAGAAGACAGAAATGAGTGTCTACTATTATTAAGTACACGAACTATAACTAGGTACGACCCTTATGGACATAGAAATGCCAAGCTTATTATTACATTGACTTGACAACCAACATAATCATGCTCACATGAGTACGGAGTCTACGGAGTAGGAATACAAATTCGAACACAAAAAAACTTTTTTCCTACTGCTTATGAGTCCACCTATTTTTACAGGGTTTTTTTCCAGACTACCTACATGTCGTGTCGTTTCATTTGCATTTTGGGGGATTTTGAATGAATGAATGAGAAATGTGGGGATTTTAGTTTTATTTTTAGAATCCCATTCACTTATTCATTCAGTCATTGTTTGTACTTGTCTATAGGTATAGGTACCTAGGTACTTCCTCTATAGTCATGTAAGCAGAATAACTGATAGTGCGAGTGCACACCTACTCCATAATATGCCTACTGTAAAAGAACCCATAAGGCAAGGCACTCCTATTCCGACTGCACCTGTACACCTGAACCATACAAACTATGCAGTCAAGTACTACGGTGATGTACGCTTTTAACTTATCCGATTTAACTTATCACATTTAACCTGACAGATTTAACTTATGGTCGATTTACCCTATCCCGATTTAACTTATCCCGATTTAACCTATGGCTGATTTAACTTGTGGTAATTTTAACCTATTCCGATTTAACTTATTCCGATTTAACTTGTGGCAGATTTAACCTATGTTATATTTAACTTTTGTATTACATGGTACAGTAAAATAATGTTCGTGTTAAACTGCGATGGAATACTCATGCATAACTTGTTTTAAACCATAAAATTAAGATACAATTACAATAAAAAGTATTGACAAGAACTATTTTTCAGTAGAACAAAGCTTTAATCTTGGATTACTTACTATATTGTATATCAGATCAAAAAATTAGGTAACGTAAATATTTTCCTACTTTTTATATTTATACTGCCTAATTTCCCTTGACGTCGATACGTAAAAAAATTTTAAAATGGTAAAGCAGTTAAAATTAAAAAAGGTTGATAGTCGCAAGCTTGCATTCTGACTGAAAGTTAAATAAATACAAACTATTAAGACAAGATTTGCACAGTTCAAAAGAATAGGGTATTCCTATTTTCACTGAATTTAGTTATTTCCTTTGGAATCCGACGTTACCAGCCCCAAATTACGTATTAAAAACAGCAGTATAATAAAATGTAGTTTTGTCGTCAATTGTACGGTTTAAAACAAAATATGCATGAATATTCCATCGCAGTTTAACACATACATTATTTTGCTGTACCATGTAATACAAAAGTTAAATAAAACATAGGTTAAAATTACCACAAGTTAAATCAGCCATAGGTTAAATCGGGATAGGGTAAATCTACCATAAGTTAAATCTGCCAGGTTAAATGTGATAAGTTAAATCGGATAAGTTAAATGTAGGTAGAACCAAGTACTACAAGTACTCAGATGTGAGTATGAGTACTGATTTCTATGAGAAAGTAAGCCCTAGGAACTAGGTTTGTTTTTTCCATATAGCACAATGAGAAATGGAATAAATCTCTTGGATTTCCTCCTTTGCAAAACAGGTCAAAGAATAATTAATTGCGTACATGCTCCGAATTTCCGATTTAGAATTTAGAATTTTGAATCCTTCCTTTTGTGTGTGTGTGTGTGACAAAAGAAAACTCTACACCACACAGCAGTGAGGCTCGGATAAAGAAAGTGAGGAAGGGCACCAGGAGACCAGGAGACCAGAGTGAGAAGTCGTCTTCCACTACTACTCCTTGAAAGTTGAGAGAATAATGTATTTGCTGTGGATGTACAATTTAATTTAGTGCACCCACGTATTCCCTCCAGATCCAGACAGAGCAGGCAGAAAGCGACTCAGAAAGTATGGGCACATGTTCATGGCTACATGTACACCTGTCGATAATATAAAATAATGTAGTGTATCTATATACCAACCTACATACTTCTTGATCCACACAAAAAATATTGTATCTATGGGCACTGGGAAAGTATACAAATGTCATATAGCTGTATGTTTAGAAATTCAATCAATATAAAATCCGTGACCCAGGCAGAAAGCTCATAGCCATAATAACCTATAGGCAGGCCAGACCAGACCAGACCAGACCAGGACAATGCCGTGCCGTGCCGTGCCCCCATGCCATGCTATATCACCCACATCAAATCAACCATCTTGTTTGTTTCAGCTGTATAAAATCATAGGGAGCTTCCGGAAACCACAAGTGAAGCGAGCGAAAACTATTTCCAGCTTCCAGCCCAGAACCAGAACCAGAACTCATCATCGTCGTTCTGAGACTCTAATAACGTAGTCCGTGTAGGAAAAGTCGGATTGGAAAATTCCTAATAGAAATCCAAGGAGACAATCTCCAGTTGTCCAAAAGCTTATAGCTATGAGGGGGAAGCCTGCCTCTAATACGGGTACTTTATATAGGGATATATGACATAGCCATGGTCTTCCATGTATAGTATTTTAAGTACAACAATGAAATTCAATTCAAGTCCGTAATTCAGTTCAATGTTACTCGAGCCGTGGGGACGATAACAAGGCGAAGGCAGCCGCCCAACGCGTAACGCAGAGCCCATGTGCCACGCACCCAAAAACCAAACCCAAACCATATAGACCCAGAGAGCCATGGAAACAAGACCCACATATAGTGAAACTGAAATTGAAAAAAGATGTGTACGAGTTCACGAGAATGGGAACAAAACTCTTGTGAATGTTACAACGTTCCTTGCTATATACAAGATACTATCTGAAATATAAAACCACATGAAGACCCACATATATTTATATATGCAATTATAATATATGTATCTACTGGAAAAATACGGGAAGGCCAAAACTACAGGAACCCATAATCCATAATAATATGTATAACAAAGCTCATCGTCGTCGTCATCATCATCCCTAAATCGAGAGGACTCGCAGGCCCAAGAAATTCGTAGAACCAGGATACTGTAGAGCCACGACGAGGACGACGAGGACAAGGACGGGAACTAGGACGTGAGAACGCGAGAAATTTTGAAATTCTTAAACGCAAATAGAATAGTGGAAAAAGCGGGGGACTATGTCTACTCATTGAAGATAATAAAATCGAAATAATTCCAATTGTACGTTGTTAGTTGTTAAGTTGGTAATTTGTTTCAATCCCATTTCCAAATGTTTCAAACCTTGTAAATTGTATTATGTTATAACTCCATAGGCACATAGACTGACGACACTCAAATCCAAATTTAAAGGCTAACTGCCACTACTGCGTACCACTGAACTACTGACTGCTTTACATTAAATTCTCCACTGCACGGTTTAAATTACGGTATATGTCCCCAAGAAAGAATTCAACTGACGAGCAGGACGGCAAACTAATGACTACACAGTGTCTACTAATGGACTCTGAATTCTGGACTTTTTGGATGTAAAGTAAAAGTGGGGAGCTGATTGGAAAGTGAAATGAAAATACAAAATATATATATAGAGAGGAGAGGCGAGAGCCAACGAAGGCGAAGACGAAACTACTCCATCTTTCATTACTTTCGAATATTCAAATTTAAATTATCACCAGTTCACCAGGATTTGGACTAACGAAGGCGAAGGATGGAGTGAAATGTACATAGTAGGTATATAGGTATATAGGCCCCTCCGACTCTACCAGCAGAGAAGCACATATATACAAAACATATTAGTTCACACAACTCACAATTTAAGTGAGTTCACGACTCAGGAACAGCTCGATATAACCAGAGTACAGTACGAGTTGTATGGAGCGTAGTGCAGTGCAGAGGGGCAAGAGCCTAACTACATTACATCCCATACATACGGCTTTCAAAGGAAACGTCTCAAGTTTATGGGGAGAAAGTGTTCAAGATTAGTTTTCGACTAGTACCATCCATTATGAGAACACGTATATTACATAGAGATATGTCCCACCTTTTCTTCAGCTTTCCCTTCTTTCCCTCCTTGGCCTGGCTTCGGCTTCGGCTTCGGTTTCGGTCTCCGTCTCGTCGTCCTCTTCTCGCTCTTATTTTTTTGCCTTGTCATGCTCGCCTTTGGCTTGGATTAAAAATTGTAGTCAGGTTCATCACATCAGAGGGAAAATTACGAAACCTTCGAAAAGTTTCTACCTCACTTTTCTTTTCCTTTCCTTCCACGACATACGTAGGTAGGTAGGTACGTACCTACCTAACTACAGTACGTACGGTACGGGAGGTTACATGCATATAGTTGAGACGTGCGGGAGCTGCTATGCTACACGAGCACATATATTACAAAGTGCGAGGACAGACATTACATCACTATGGTGTTATATGGTGTGCTATCAGGAATCCGTATCGGGGATTCTGACCCGGCTTTACCACACCCGTCGTGGATCCGTGCCATACAGCCATAACATAAACATGTATATGTACCTAGGTAGGTAGGTAGCTGTGCTCACTATAACCCCTAACTGCACCACTACTATTCCATTCTAACCATGTACTTTCTCCTCTGTAATGCAATGTGACTTGAGACTGAGACCGTACAGCACACACGTTCCCCGTCAACCTTCCTGTCAACTTTGTCTTGCTAACTCATGAGCCTACCTAGGTATCTGGGTAGATACATATATCCCTACCGATAATATCTATTAATGAATGGCTTTTCTTTTCTCCACTGTCTACACATAGAAAAATACAATAGAGGACCGACAGACAAAATACAGTTGGCTTTGCACTGTGTTTTATAAATTGGTATCCAGACTCCATACATTTAGGTGGGTAAGATACTTTGTCTACCAATGCCAATACTGACTGAGCCTTCTACACAATAACGCGGCGGTCCATGCATAGGGAAGAGGGCACAAGACACAAGGGATAGATAGGCTCCCTTTGTCGTCTTTACCGTGGCCGGAGGCTACACAGCTCTACAGTAGAATTCTCCCACCTTCCATAATCCGAATTTAAATTCCAAAAGTCCAACTTGAAAGTTTCAGCAGGTAATAATTTTTGAAATTCTCATCCACGGTACAAATTCAACGGTAGGGGTCAGAAAGGATGGAAATACAAATATAAATAGCGATGGTGAGGGTGATGGTGACGGCAAAAGGCGACGGCGGACAGGTCAATACTATACACTGCACTCAAGTTAGTAGGCAAAAGCATTAAGACAGTGTACATACTGCGCGGCTGTCACGAGTACAACTAGACCTTAATTAAATTGCGTAAAAAGTAGTGACTGTGTGGATGAGGGGATATGGGATCGGGATCAGTTTCGCCTTCCCTCACGGTCTTTCGCTCTAAACGAACGAGCGGGATCGGATTCAATAGCCAATGATATTAATGCAGAGTAGAGAAACAGAACCTGCTTAACTTGATCTCACAGTCTCTATATGCCTCTCGCAGTCTCTGTCTCAGGTCTCAGCTTGACTCGCTCTCATCCTCATATACTTATACAGCGCTTCAATGCGGTGGAGGCAGAGCGACAGTGTATATTCCTCCATGCTTTGTCAGCAATTCAAAACACGTCTGTTTTGAGAAGACGAGCCGAGCCTATAGCCAGGAGCACTTCGAGCAGTTCCATAGTTCCAGAGCCAGAACCCAAGTAAGTCCTATTGTAAGTTTCACCAGGCAACTAAGTCAACTAAAGTTAAAGTCTCAAGTCCTATGTATGTATTTAGAGCAGTGTATGTACAGTGCAGTGTCTGGGGAAGACTACATAGCTGTGGATGCGATGGGATGAGAAGTCGAAGTCAGTTGGAGAAAGTCAAAGCAAAATGCCGGAGCCCGAGCCGGAGCCGGAAACAAAAGTGTAGGCGGGCGGAGGTATAGTTAAAATACCCGCGTAGCCGGAGCCGGAGCTAGCGTAGGTAGACAGTTAGTCTTGTCATTGTAATTCAGTTTTGTACGGTGCGGTTACACCTACAAAATTCCATTCCTTCTCCTCCACACACCCACATACACAGAGACACACACACATAGGCACACAGAAGCAGACAGAGTTGAGAGTCATATTCCAATTCCAACGCCAACATCCCACTCGTACGTACAGCTATTATGTATTCTAGATAAATCCCGAAGTCCTTTTCTCTCAACAACTCCACTACAAAACTACAAGACTGCGCCGCGACCGGGACCAGTACCGGTACCGGCACCGGCACCAGCACCGGGACGGCACACCAACTACCAACTTCCAACTTCCAAACCAATCCATTTCTAAACCAAACGAAAAACTAAGTCAAAGCCAATGCCATGTACTATATAGCGAAAGCCAAATCCAATGCTCGAGTCAAGAGTGGTGGGTAGGTAGGTAGGTAGGTAGCTTCTCTATATTTATTATGTAGTCGACTTTTTCCATTCCTGCAGAATTTCATATTCATATTCCAGACGCGTGGCCCATACATAGCGTATGCCCGTTGAAAATGTTGAAATGGAAGGTAAAAGGGAAAATACGGATGAGAAGGAGAGGGGAAAGGAAGCAACACGACGACGTTTCTACGAGCTCAGTAACCAGCGCCAGTCAGCATGATATGCATAATATACTTTAACATAATCATACCATTCCCATTCCCGTACCCCATCTGCTTCCTTCCTTCTTTTCTCTCTCTCACTCTCTCTTTTTTTGTCCTATACACACGTTGAGTCAAGATTTGAAAAAGGAGTTTTGCTCAAAACCTGCGAAATGCTCAAATGAGATGAGACTGCCTCATGAGCTGTGCACGAGTGATCATTGTCAAGAAGTAAGAAGACTCAAGACTTAAAAGTAAGACTCAAAAACCCATCCGCGAAGGAACGGGCCCGAACCGAGAGACCGAGACGTAGAAATATATGTAGCCAGCGAATACAAAGTAAGACACACTTACGCTTACGCAGCACAAACCATCCACAGACAGAGTCAGCTGAATCAGAGAGAGAGAGAGAAAGGAAAGAAATCAACGTCCAACTCATATGTAGAAATGTCAATATGACCATCAACAGATCAACTAAATCAAACCCACATTTTTACATATATACTGAACTAAAGTTCAAAGTCAAGCGCAATACTGAAAGCTGGGGCAAGAACGCTGACACTAATTATAGGTTAGTTATAAGGTTAAAAGTTTATGCAAAGTTTAAATACGTCATAAAACGCAGACGGCTAATTATTTAATTTCACATGAATTCACAAAGTCAAATGTGAGCTTTAGTCAAAAAGAGCAAACAGACGACACACAGACTCTAATACAAATGAAAATAAGTTTTCTAAATAAAATTGTAAAGGCTACAAAGTGCTTTATATTGTGGATGATATGAAAAATATTCCAAAATCTATAATAATAAAAGCTGTAAGTTTTAATAAATTCAGGCCAGGCCCAGCGTACTTTAAAAATAGCTTACGTAGGGAGGTAACTTCACATATTCCATATAGCATCCTGATAACAGATCCTCCATAGGAACCTAATAGAACTTTTCTATTCATTTTTTGAACCAACACCAAGACTTACACTTTACAATTCAGACTACCTACCTACTTTGAACTGAAAACTGGAAATGGTACATACAAAGCGATCTGCCATGTATAGAACAGCCGTACATCAACCAAACCGGTGATGAAAATACACAATAGGTCAAGATAAGAAGTAACCAAAAGCTACGTAAACTATATATAAAACTGGAAACAATGCAGTGTAGTATGTGCACTCGTAGTATAGAACATGGTTTTGAAAGGGGAAAAAAGTAAAATAGAGCGAGAAGAGAGTTGTGACTTGAAACATAGAAAAAAAAGTAAAAAAAAAGTAAAAAAAAAATAGAGAAGGACGATCTTTTCATTTCCAAGTTTTTGTCAATTCTGCTGTTGCTACTGTACATATACTACTGTGAAATAAAAGCTATTGTATTCCTTTCTCTACGGTAAAATATACTGTCTACTGTCAACTATTTGTACGTATGCATAGACTCAAGTAGGTACCTCCTTCCATAAACGCATAGCTTTCCTTATAGTATGTACACACAGTATAAAATCGAGTCAGACAGAGTGAGAGCGAGATAAGAAAAGAGAGGGAGAGAGAAATTCACTTGAACAACAATGAAATATGGTGGATGGTGGATGGAGAGGGGCGCCACTCACTCTTCCGCTCTCCTACCTGTGCCTCTACACATCCCTCGGTCTACCTCATCCACTTCCATCAAGATTAGCTCCCGAGTACTCGAGCACCAGAACCGCGGAGCAATTGTCGGAGAAAGAACAGATGCTCAGACTCAGTCAGAATTAAGTGAATCTAATCTATCTACCTACCAAGAACCTACACAATACAATCACATAGAAGGCCCAGGTAGCCCTCACCCTCATATGTACATAGTCAAGTAGGCCCCTTTCATAATACTTAGATACGTAATGTAGGTATGTAATGTAATGTAATGACGTAATGTCCTTTGACTACACAAGTACCTACTTTTAACTAAATCCATTCGTTTAAAAAATTGTATAAGCCCAACTAAATACTATATGTGTGCAATGTTTTTTTTTGTGAAGAACAAAACTAAATTGAAAGAGAAATAAAAGTAGTGAAAGTATATAAGTATCTATGTATACATCGAGCTTTGACTGGCTTGGCTACAGAATAATTCGGCGACGATGGCCACGGCCATATGGTTCCTGACTGCGGCTGACGTAAACATAAAATAGGGAAAGAAGATGAAAAGAAAGGAGAAAACTTATTGCTATTACTTCAAAAGTCCTATGGTCCTCCAGTCCCAGTCCCCAGTCTATACACCCTACAATAGTATGTTTAATTGCACGTATGGGGATGATGATCATAGATTAAAACTCACAAAAGGTTACAGTGAACACACCTACATGTGTAGTACTGTAGTGACTACATAAAAACGGTATAAGCGTCAACGGACGGGACTCTTCCACAGACTTTAGATTTAATAGACCTTTGGATTTAGACGTCGGCGTGGGCAGTCCCGCTGCCGCTACCGGTGCCGGTACCGGTACCGGTAGAACTCTTTTTTATCTCCTGTCTACAAAGTCTGACCTGGCAGTGGGAGTGTTTACTTAACACATTATGAATCTCTCTCCTCCAGCTATGTACTATTTACCATTTTAAGTCCAACTCTTCTTCCGTCCGCATAAAATTCAGATGAGGTAGTTGGCTACTTACTATATGGCATATAATATTTTTGAATGCCGTATGTGTGTGGGTGTGTACTGATGGGGAGACTGTAGAGCATGCACCTACACAGCACAGGCAGCTTATTTTGAGACTAGAAAGAACATTTTGAAATAAATTTAATTTATAATGAAACCCTCATTTCCCATGCATATTCCTATTAAAACATTCAAATTCACCAGAACCACGTTTCTCCACAGAATATCAGCGTAGTATGGCATAGGCATAATATGATGTCATGATGTGTATTGCGCGAGAGCTGATGTGATTGCCTTTCTCAGCCCTTGTACTTTGTACTGGTAGGTAGGTACTTTATATAGTCACTCTCATTTCATTTTCAAATTTTGAAAGACTCATAGAATCTAATGGGAGTATAGTGGAAGGAGTAAAGCAAAGTAAAAAGTAGGTACTAGTAACGAGTAATACCACCATGAGTACCATGGTACCTACTATGTATATACCCTCAAGCCTATACTTGTAATTCATATATATCTATAGTACCCGCGGTCCTTAATCCACCTGCTGTAATCACCAAGTGGAATCAATTTATACAGGTATATGTCTCAGAAGTAGCTCCCTCCTTACAGTATTGTCCCTTATGGCAGATTCTCCGACTCACCTGCTAATTATTTCCCCTTCAAGCCGGTACTGGTACTGGTACTGGTGCTGGTGAGGTACTGAAGTATGGAGAATACAGGTAATTTTTTGTTTTACATATATATCCGCCTGTAGCATATACTTGAATTAATCAAAAAGGGGGTAATAATAACATGCAATTATTTATTTTAACTCCTAGTAGAAAATGCCTCTATTATTACGAGGAAATTATGACATATTATTTTAACAGTAATATAACTCATGATTGTTTACTCAATCAAAGCATGGCATGTAGCTAGTTTAATAGGAAAACTATTGCAACTGTACAAAAAGTTTTAATTTTAAGAACAGTGCCCAACTTGACTATAAGTTGAATCGGAATAAGTTGAAATGAAATAAGCAAATTTTACCACAGTATTTAAAGTGCCTACTTCTGGCAATGAGCTGGCTAAGTTGAATTGGACAAGGTGAGGTTTGGAAAATCCCATAATTTTTAGCTACAATTTAAAAAGGAGGAGAAGGCGGCTGTGGGAGAATTTCAATGGAAAATAATATAAATGTGGTACTTAATATTTTATCTTCCTCCTGGTCCTGGTTTCTCTCCCATTTCCTACACAATTTCTCTAGCATCATGGATGGCCGCATATATATGTATGTAGTATCTATCTAGGTTAGGCCGAATTCTAGAATTTTAGCTTAGTTTTCCAAATGGAAATTATAGCTTTACCATATGTTCCGCCATCCCCATCTCCATTCAAAGTGCATGCTAAATGGTTTTCTTATTAAGGACAGACCAAGTAATGACTGTCGTCGAGTTGAATATTAGAGTTGAGTCTTATATATTAAATCATAATATAGAGCCAACCTCGTTATGCATCTGTAATCTTTACCCAAGGTGGATGGATAGTGGATATAGGAGGTATATACCCACATTTAAATTATATCAACAAGTCAACATATATATGTATACGGGACATTAATATTATTTCCAGGTTTCCAAATTTTCACATTTCCATAGCTCCAGCTCCAGTTCCTCCAGATTCCACGGCGAATACAACGACAACGACAACGAAAACGACTACCTGAATTCCTAATCATAATCGTCATAATTTCGGCCATATTATTAAATCTGAGAGCATACCTCTTGCGTAGGTAGGTACATACATCTTGTAGAAGTACTACGTATAATATGATCATATTATTATGTAAAGCTTAGCCAATCCTCCAGTCCTTTTGTGGTGACTGCTTTTCCCTTTATTGCTTAAAGTTATGCGGAGAGCTATAGGTACGTAGGTAAGAAGTAGTAGTAGTGGCAAGTAGGAAAGTGTATTAGGTACATAACTATATACAGTCTATAGCTTCTTATCCTTTCTTGCCTTTCATGTTTTGAGAGGTAAGGTAGCTCTTATTCTCTTGTATTTTCCTTGATAATAATAGCAAACACGTAAACGACGATGATGATGACGACTACGACGAGAGGGACGACAGGCGGAGAGGCATAGGGAAGGAGGGTTGATGGAAAGACGCTGTAGTTTGTGCAAGAAATATCTTTAATCCAAATCTGAATGCTAAACCACATTTTATGTTCGTCGTTCAGTTCATCGTCATCGCCATCGTCATCGCTCCTCTGGCTCTTGCTCTCCGTCTCCTTCGTGGTTTGAGTTTGGGTTCTTTGGTGAGCGTTTTCCTCCTTCTCAAAAGTCTCATCTGATACTAAAGTAAACTCCACAGAGTCTATACAGTCTCGAGTTTTAAACTAACCTACAAGGACACTAAGGCTTCACGCATGAATGTAAGTATATACGTAGGTACATCTATGCCTTATTGCTACTCAACATTTATGACACATATATGTGATAATCCAGAAGAAGTTTAGTCCACAAGCTCCAATGACTTGCTGTGGACTAGACCACAAGATCCAAAATCACAAAAGTTTGTATCTCATTCTGAATATATAGGATGATGTATGCGTGCGATGCAGCTGATTGAGTTTTCCTATCAACAGTTCCACCTTAACACACTGATTTAAATTTAGTTTTCGGTAGAATTCCTTTATATGGAGCCCGAATTGGTCATACGCACGGAAACTTCTTCTGGACTAGTCCAGAAGCATCTGCGGCTTGTGGACTAAACTTCTTCTGGACTACGACATATATACCTTACACCAGGTTTTCCCTAACAAGCCCAACAAAGCGATTTCATTTCATTTACGTTACATTTAAGTTTAACTCCCTATCTACATACATAGGTACCTACCTACACAAGTTTCCACTACATTACATACACACCCTCCACCAAGTTTCTTTTTAGTTTTTTTTAGAGAACTTCTTTTAATAGTTTCCATTTTTGATTGTGCGCTACTCAGTATGGGCCATGGGCTTTCTAGCTTTTGGGTCTTCAGTGCTGCTTTCCAGTTTTCTTATTTAAGCTTTGACCACATGTTTTGTCCACATAGAAGTAGAAGCATAGTACATACTAAAGTCTAGTCCTTTAAGGGGGAAAATATCAAAATGAGCTATCTGCACATTTCTATAGGACGAACAAAAACAAAAGGAAAGGGCCCCAAACATTTTTTTAAAATTTGTGCGATAGCTTCATCACCAACAAGCGTCCGCTTGATTTAAATCTTGATTGCAATTTTTCTGGTAAAATGTGTTGTTTGTACACATATTAGAAGGTAAAAAGGTAACTACCTACGCACATTTATAAGCTTTCTCGTTCAGTGTCAGTACCACAGTGCAGGCGGGGATAATGACTTTAATTTAATCTGTCTCACATAGTTCAACGCCAGCTCAGAG
The DNA here is from genome assembly GCA_949802685.1 of Dicyrtomina minuta. Lineage (NCBI taxonomy): Eukaryota > Metazoa > Arthropoda > Collembola > Symphypleona > Dicyrtomidae > Dicyrtomina > Dicyrtomina minuta. The sequence continues at coordinate 73,989,084 of OX461808.1, read as the reverse complement.
ACTCAGACCATAGACTAGACAGAGATTCGCACGCTAAAACTATTCCCACCCAAATGGCATCATTACTATATATTCAAGAGGACATTACCTACATGCCGGAGACCACTGTCGAGACAGACAGGGTCTGTTTTAAAATACCAAATTCTCCAAAGCCAAAATAAGCATGCCTTGAGACTTAAGAGAGAGAGACAGAAACTTCCTTATTTTGAAGTTAGTGTGAGCACTCTTAAGTCCAAGTCCCAAGTTTGTATATAGATGTACAATAATAATGTGGCGTGTGCGGTAAAGTTGCCAATTGTAATGAAGCAGAAGCGAGGGTGATAACCTAAAATTACAGCTCAAACAGCGCCAAGATCCACACTCCGACTCCGAGCTATGTGTCTCGCTCCCGTATAAAATGATCGAAATCCTAATTCAACCAAATATGTAACCGAGAGGACTTCGTTAGCGTTTAGTTTGAACTGTCTCTCTCCTAAATAGACGTCGTAAACATTTAAGTGTAGTACATAAACAAGGGGTGAATGGTCACGTTCTGTCTTGCCAACTCATCGTCAGTAGTTAGGAGTACTAGACTATAGGTTGTAAGGTAGTCCCTATATACTGGGCTGTGTTTGCTATATTATAGTAAAATGTCTTAAGGCTGTATCAGCTACCTATATGTCTAATGACTTTGAATTAGATTTTTATCTCAGGAGGTTCCTGATTATAAAAAACAAGGCATATATCTGTAATCAGTAGTTACTTATTATTAGTTTTAAAAAAACCTTTAAAAAATCTAACTGAGTATATATAATAACGGCAACAGTTGAATTAATTAATACAAAAAAGTTTAAATAAATTACATTTTAATAATTAAATTAATTTTATCTTTATTTTAAAAATGACTACCGTATAATGCTGAACTTTTTATTTAGTTTTATTCCAGTGTCAAATATTAAAAAGTCAAGATAGGAATGACGCAGTTATTATGGTATATAGTTTTTATTTAAAAAATAAATTGCAAAAAAAAAAGAAATATGTATACATGTACAGAATTTCATTGAGAATCTTCAAATGCATAAATAAATGCTCCTTCCCATTCCTTATTCCATTAACATGTGAACTGAATCTTGTATATGTACGAGTAACTTAACTTAAATGTAGTGTAGTTCGTAAATACTATATTAAACTGAATGTAGAGAGGAGACACCTATATCTGTACAGGGCTATACTTTAGGTTGTTATACAGTCATGGTTTTAAGTGTAGAAAAGGGAATGAAAAGCTAAAAGATATACATGTACAATGCTAGGCACTTTTGGTGATCCTTTCTTTTTGCAACTGGAACCCTGTTGGTTGGTTTCTCTCTCCCTGCATTATGCAAATAAGATGTGAAAGTCATGGAAAAGTTGGGAGTTGAAAGTGGCAATGTGCTCTTCTCTTTAACTCGACTTTACTCTGATAATCCTTTAAAATGGCAAGAGAAAAGTCAGCTCAACTTCAACTTGGATCTTGGATCCCGTCAGCAGGCATAAAGTATATATAGGTAGGTATAGGTAGGTAGGTACATTATATATAGTGGAATAAAAGCTACCTTCCCCTTTCCATTTCCACACACATACACACACACTACGGAGAATTGCTGTCTACTGTCTACCATCTCCATCGCAATCACCATACTACTCCCAATACCAGTCCCAATCCCAATACAGACTCAACTCACGATCAGTGAAACTACTCTACGCAACGAAGCAAGGATGAAGTGAAAGGGAAGAAAAAGAAGAAGAATAGAGAGATGGAAAAAAAGGTCTTTTCTCTTCTTTTTTTTAGAACCCAGACCCAGACCCAGACTTTTGGTCTCCATCCTCCATCTCCATCCATATTATTTCCTCAAGCAAAATGTTCAGTGTTTAGTTTCAAAGACTCACTACTTACTTACTGGTCCCATTCATGGTCATGCACTCTTTCTCAGAATATTATTTTAAGCTACCCGAATCCACACACTACTCGGCTTTTACCACTAGAACTATAGGGTTTGAAAGGGCTTTCCAATTCCATATAGCTCCAGCCCCTTTTTTCCCTTCACCTTAAAATAAATATGAATTTAAATCCAAGTTTAAAAGTTTCAGTAGGTTTATTTTTTTAATAATTCATATTATGTATAATATATGGTCTATATAGTTCCACTATTTAGTCACTTTATTTTTTCTGAGGACACTAATTAAAAAAATACATGTACCTACATGTTTGTAGATAATTAGGTCGTTAATTTTTAATCTACACTTTCTTATATTTCATAACCCCAGTTACGCTATACAGCTATTAAATTTGCGGAACAAATATTTAAATAGTTACCTAGGTACACCTAAACTATTATTTACACTATTTACAGTACAATACCATAGAAAAACTAGGTTAGGCGGGTTGCCAATTAATTTCAAAGGACGGCAGCCTCTACTACAAAAGGTAGTTACACAAGTAAATATGTAAAATATAACATACAATATCCATTATTATTCAAATGGGTCTACACTGTCTACTGTCTACAGTTTGCAATATTCGCCATCTTTTTTTACTCTATTTCAGTTTACACAAGTATATTATAGGGATGACAGAATGACAGAGGAACTTCCATTCCAATTTACATCATAGCATATTGCACGTTACATAGAATTTAATGTAGTCAACATTATGTTATGTTGATATTCATATAGTACAATGTATACTCAATAGAATAATTTTGTTTATTCAATTTATGTTGTTTAGAATTTTTTTTGGGCGTACTTTGTTCTTTTCACAAAAAGACTAACAGTCTAAATAATGTCTATAAAAAAGTTGTCGTGAGAAAATTAAATCTTTTACACTGTACGAGTCAAGAAAAAATAAGAGCACTGCGTGTAAAATTATTACCTATCCCGCTCCTCACTAAAATACTATATATACTGTGGGCATAGAATATAGTAGCTTAGTGAGGTGTGCCTGTCCACGAGTTAGCAGAAGGAGCATATCAGCCGCCGAAATGAAAAAAAAAATACTAGGAGTATAAGTAATTCCATCTATACAGAAATTACCTATAGAGGACCAAGGAAACTACCTGCGAACAACCCTCGTTGGCTTTACAAACTACCAAGTATGAACTAGGAAAAAAAGAAAAAGAAGAAGAAGACATTTGAGTAAAAACGTTTCACTATCCGCCATTTTAAATGCAATCCCTCCAGAGTAATTTTTCTTGGATGGAATAGAAGGGCTACTTACATACCTTGTGTAACTAACGATATATATGCCTACCTACCTACCTACCTACATTTTGTACATAGAGGGAGAGTCAGGACCGAGAACCAGAACCAGGACCAAAACTAGGACCAGGACGAGCCTACTACACCAATGTTGATGTGGTTCAAAAGGTACGAAAAAGAAGTAAAAAAAATAGAAGCGAAAGAGAGAGAGAGAAGGGAAAAAAGCAAAGTAAGTCGTTTTGGGACGTTTTTTTTTCTTTGCTTGTCGGGTTGGTTGGTCGGCTTCTGTTCAGAAAAAAAGTACGGCTCGGCATTCTTTTATGGGGGAAACGTATGGTAGACGTCGTATTATGCACATATTACCTACTTTCATACTTGTTTTCCATGAAGACGAAGAAGAAGAAGAAGAAAAAAAAGAAGAAAAATCTCATCTTTTCAACTTTCCCACTTTCACTTCTATTATTCCTTAAAGTACATATATTTTATCTTCTTGTCCGTCCTCACCAGTGCCAGTATGCCGCCTGCCCTATAGATGCCTTTCCCTAAGCTAAGCTTCTAACATGACATGAATTTTTTTTTAAAGTTTCACTATTTTATATTTCATTGAAAACTTGCTACGTAGATATTTGCTTATTTCATATTCTATATTATTCTATTGCACTCAACCTTAAAATACATAACTTGGTATGTATAGGAGGTAGGTAGGTACTTTAAATTTTTTGTCAATCTACGTAAAGTGTGAAGAGAGTCTATACAGTCTACACCTCCTCTATTCAGTATTCAGCAAAACTAAAAATAATGAGGGCAGACAATTTTAATAAACTTTTACACCCTTGTACTATACACCAGTCCAGTGTCAGTATATTATATATATATTTTTTAATGCAGTAAATTTCATTTTTTTATTATTTTTAGTAGTTGTTGGAAAAGTTTAGTTCGAGCTGGAGAGAAAAGTATTATGTGACATTCTGAGAAAGCGTGATGACGTAAAATAAATGCTAATTTTTCGGAAAGAAATAAAATCCACAGCTGCTAAAATCCAAGAATCATCATCTCTCTTAAATTGAGCAGCACAGGAATTATGTGCTAATTTTTACAAGCTTTAAATTCTGTATATGGGTGGCAATATTAAGAAGCCATTCTTTTCTTTGATAATATTACGTAAAAATAATTTTAAAACATCCAAGTTTTGCAAATTCGTCAACAAAAGGAGATGTTTTATTTTTTTAATTTTATAGTCAACACAGCTTACAAGGCAATTTTCGATCTCCACTTTAAAGTCCCATAGTTTACATAACCAATTTTAAGTGCCCCGTGAAAGGATTAAAGGCTGCTTTACAAAGCTGTGGAATTTTACCATATTTTAAACCAAGTGTGTGGGTACATTGTTTTCTCTTTAATATAATGTTAGGAGTATAAAATATAAAGATGTGATTCATTCGGCTATTTTACTTATTTCCCTTGAGTTTTTATTTCGCCTATGCCCAAAACAAAAAAAAAACACGTAAAACCGAAATTGCGACTGTGACAAAATTCAGAAGGTTTGAATTGTTGGTAGACGTACTGTACGAAGCACTGGTCCGTCGCGTACTACCTATCTTTATCCGTATTCGTATCCGTCCTAATACCAGTAAAAAATAGCTGTCTCTTTATGCACATATATCTCATGTGTGTCCGCGTGCTGAGGACAGAAGAATAAAGAAAAATGAGAGTAATATGCTGGATGTCAAGATATTGTTTCAAATGACATATCGCCGACTTTTTCACTTCAAAATGCATCCAAGCAAATTCAAAAATTGAATCGAATCTAAATTACTCACTATCACTATATCCCAACCAAAGCTTGTGCAATAATGCCTGCAGTATGTACGCGTCCCTACATAAATACACATACGAAATATATATAGTGGTAAACGCGTGTAAACTGAACTGTAAACTTGGAACGTTCAAAGTACCGTACCGTACAGCACAGCATATATAGAAGGGAAGTGACTTGTGTACAAGAGAGAGCGGCAACGTGAACTTATTCACCTCATCTTGAAAAATACAAAAGCTAATAGAGGCGCAGATTATTCCAATTCTAAATCTAGAATATATTTCCATCTACCTATACAAGTTTTTTACATGTGCAAGTGACAGGGATGTGACAGTTGAAATATTGTATCTTCTGCCTCATTCAACTCTTTCAAACCCTCAACCGCTTAAATATATACGTAGATAAGGAAGGTAAGTACCTAGTTTGGTTTTCTCTATACCTATAAGGTTATATTTAATTCCAGCCATCCTACACACACACACACACACAGACTCAAACGAAAGGAGAAACCAGTTACGACTACGAGTAGCTTTCAATTTTTCCATTTCAACAAAATCTTTGAACATTCCAATTTCCAATCCAAAACTAGCTCCAGCAAACTTTAATCTAACGTCTCAATCGTCCAAAGACTAAATTTCAAACGTTTTCTGGCTCCATGCATCTTTGTAAAATTACACAATTAAATTTTTTACAGCCTCTTTCAAAATCCTGACAACCTCACAATTTCACAAAACCATGGAACAAAAATACACTTGGATTTATTTTTCAATCCTATTTTACACATATTAATGGATGCGGTCCGGAGGATTACTTGATACGTCCTATGATACGAATACTGCGGCACTGGTAGATGGGTTTGGTTTGCTCTGTTGTATGAGGAATAAATCTTTTTCAATTTGAATGAGGAAATGAATATATAGAACTATAGGGGAGTATATGCCTGTCTCTATCAGGAAATTCTATGCATGACTGTAAAGTGAATGTAACAAATATCAGACAGAGGGATATGGGTTTGCTAAACTCACTCGTCCTACAGTAGTATGGTGCTTTCACTCACTACATGCCCCTACAATCCAGAATAAGAAAAAAAGGAAGAAGAATTGGATCTATTATGTCTCAAAGTATCTATCAATTCCCGCTCCTATCGGGATAGATGATATACTTTACAGTATATCTATGTCCTATGTGAGAAAATATTGGAGCGATCAAAAACATAACGGAGGAAATTATTCATTCACAATTTCAATTCAATTCCTATACACTTTCTCATGTGCAGATATATGGACGTACAATATATATCTTCTCTGCTTACAGGACCAGGACCACGCACGGCAGAAATGGCAATGCCTTAGAATTCCACGTATTCCTACAACTTCACCATCCCCACTACCAAACTTTCAAATCCTGTCCACTTTATATTCAAAATTCGAGGTGCCTACATAGTTTAAATTTGAACTTTGAGGTTGAAAGGTATTCTATGTTACGACTCCCTGAATGAAAGAAACCCTCATCCTGAAATAAATGTAGTGCTAATAGAGCGTTGAATTTTATAAAAATAATAAGCGTACGCGTATAGGGGCCATTTATTTATCACCTTTCTCTAATATCGATATACGGTATACGGCAGCCAATATAGTCCAAGGAATTGGCCTAGTAGATGGCCATATGGTTATGGTGGTGGTGCAATTTCAAAATAAATACGTTGACCTCACACACTCACTCAGTCAATCTTGGGTAGTTATCTATAATAGTTTTTCATGTATCCCATGTGATCACATCTCTTCTATGAAAACCAATTCAAAGAACAAGATTCATGATTCAGTCAGATTAAGTTTATCATACGAGATTTTAAGTGTATGGTATATAGATGCCTATAACTTCTCTCTATATCTGAATCAATCTTATTTGTCTTTCTCCCTGCCTGTCTCCCCGGACTCGATTCAGAATTCAGTTGATATTCAATTTCCGATTTTGTTTTCCCACTTCAAATCCTTTTGGCATGTCCCTTCATTGAATCGCATGTGGGAGTGTAGCCGGAATAGAGAACTTTTACTTTGTACGATTCTAATCGGGAGTCGGGAGTACCTACCTACCTATCTCGAATTTTCTCGAGGTATTTTTATGGGAAGAGTCCAGATGTAACTTCAGGGCCATGGCCAGGGCAATGGCCAGTGACCAAATAAGTGCTAGTCACATATTGCTATATGGTCTTAGGTTCCTAGAATATATATGAAGGCACGGAGGTCTACATGGTTCTGGGCTAAAAGCCCTGCCTGTAGCCTAGGCACATACATATGGCTAAATAAGCTGAGGCTGCGACGGACTTTGGTAGTCATGGTCGAATTCGAAGTCGAAGTAGTGTTTGAATTGAAACGAAACTGAAAGCTCTAACAGTTCCTGCTCAATCTTTCTAAACTAGCTCTAAGTTCACCTTTATTTCCGAGCCCGCTTCCGGAACAGACATCCCAATCCGGAGTTACAACAGATACAAAAGTGTGTGGTAGGCCGGACCACACACAATAATGCGCTGTGTTTCCCACTACTATATATACACTTTGTACAGCTATTGCTACATATTCTTCCATGGTTTTTCCCCAATTCCACATCAGAAAGCCTATAATATGTACATACAAGGAAATTTCGAGATCGAATAATTTTACATCATGATGGAGGGCACAAGGGTTTAGCAGGATGTATCATTAGTTGAATTTTTTAAAATAGAGGATTGAAACTGAAAGCTACTTCGGTAAATCATGAATGATTATAGCCGTTTATATAATTTTAATTTAATTGTAAACTTTACAGCGGAGTATATTTTGATTTCCGTTTTGGTATATATAAACCAGGTATGCATATCAGACTTAGGAGCACGGTAGGTCATTAATTCAAAATGGGCATTTAGTTAGTTACTCCGAAGCATAATATTACTTTTGCCATATGCCAAGTCAATGCCTTGGAATCCCGAGTAAATCAATACGTAGTTGTGGAGAGCGAATAGAGTAGATCAACATGACGTGAAGTACTCGATTCTCTGCTTTATTTATAAGGAGATGTGCTCGCAATTCAAAATTTAATCATTTTAGAGAGTATCTATATGCAATGAGAGACATGTAGGTAGCTCTCATACTCTCTCTCTCTCTCTGAGGTTAATCGAATCTCGAGCGTAAAACACTTGAACGTGAAACTTATATATACATATGTATATTCAGAGTCCTTTAATCGTAATCATACTGCTAGTACGGTAGTGCTCATGTATCTTACACAGCACTTTACTTTTTGCAAGATGTATAAAGATTGCCATGGACTTGTTCCGGAACAGGAATTCTTTAGACTGCATATGTGCAGACGCAGACTAGTAGTATGGAGCCTGTAATGTAGTTTTAACCATTTCTATTTATTATATTTTTTACTCAAGTCCATTAGTGACTACTAAAAGCGTCTCATAGAAAACTCCTTTACCTGAATAGGAGGCTTGGTTAAGCAGTAATAGATTTTACCTGAAGTTAAGAGCTTAATGGAAACTTGTAGAATAATATTCTTGTATTCCTTTGCTGCTTCGATATACATAGATACTGCAGGCTTGTATAGATTTATGGACGAATGGTAACTGAACAGTTTGAACACAGTTAATTTCGATGCATTTATAGGCAGACTATGAATCACAAACTTAAACATGCTATTAATTTTAGTTAGGAAATAACATTTATCCGAAACTAATATTACATAGAATGCTATAGTAGAATGGTGTTCGCCTCTCTCACCCATTATTATGACTTACTGGTTAGCTCAATAGGAATGGTAAATGCCAATATGAAGATGATTCCCTGCATATTATTTTGTCGATACGTTAAAATTATTATAAAGAATAAATAAATGGAATTGTGTCGTTACCTTGAAAAGCAGCCTCAAAACTTGGAGCATCGACAGTAACCGCTCCAACGTCCCATACAAATGACCAAAACATGGTCATCAGTAGAATCCAACCAATTTTCACTGTTTGTAATTTATCAGCCATTTTCATGACTTTTTACGTCTTACTTTTCCTATTTGAATCCCATGTATTTGTTTCTTCGTGACGGTAATTTTAAATTAATTCTTCAAAGATTGTGAACTGTGACAACTATTATTTCATTACTTATTTTAATCAATCCGCGTCTACTGAACTTTGATGACCAATCACGCGACTTATCAGCAGTTAAGTACCGTAGTTTCACATTAGCTAATTTCTTTAGTTTGAAATGTTAAATGTATTTTATTATATGAAATGAATTTCAGTACCTATGTAAATGCAGAAGTAATATTGATGATAATAATTTTTAGTATTAACTAGAAACTTTTAGCTTCGAATTCTCGACTACAGCTAAAAAAGTAAGATCGACAACTATGGTTCAATGTCACTTCAAACTACTTCAAACTTTAGTTTGAGTTTCCATTCAGCAGCCTAATAATAATTATTTTTGGGGATATTAAAACTCAGAGGGATCATAGAAAACCACAAAACGTATGAAAATGGATGGTGGGAATTTTGAACTGTGACACAAACTTTTCGTGTTTATTTTTCGTTTTCTCTTGTCAAAATAGAGGACGATGACGAGACTCTTGTCTTAAGATTTTCCAGTGATAAAGTTTTAGCTATTTATTGGTATTTGAAAGTTTTATAATTTTATTACTATGAAATTCAAGACAAATCAAAAATGGCTATTACTTGAAGATGTTGGGAGAGAACTGGGTATTTATTTAAATGACGTTTGAAATAACAGATCGCACCGACAACGACAACTGACTGACAACTGATGACTGAAGCTTACAATAACGGCGGTTGATGACTACTTAAGGATTAACACTAAATGTTTACAGGTTAAAAACGAGACTTATTTTTAATTAAGTATGTGGTATGTTTGGGATAACTTTGTGATTTTTGTGTTCATTACTCACACTTTGTCTGTATGTCATAATAACCGTTACACCACCACACCAATTGCAACTGGGTCTTATGAAAGTCACCACAGTTTTCAGTGATACGACTTTGGCTGACACTAGCACAAGAACGAATGTCGAATTCGAAATAGTTGAAACACTTGTAACTTGTGACTTTCGCCAAGATTAGAAGAACAAGCTTGCGTCCACTCTTTGAATTGAACTTCAAACTGAATGTGCTGTGGCTTTTAAAAAATCCAGAGTTCAAATATTGCCATTCACCTCCAGCATTAGCCGGTGCAGAAAAACTTTCAGCGGCCTAAAATATCCAATTTTGAATTGAAACTTCACCTAATATCTTGAGTTTGATCTTTCAACTTTGCTTTAACTGTTAAAATATATCAACTGCCTCACTAAATGACTTTGGCCCTATTTAGGGTTAGGAAAAAAATAATTCCTGTGTGCGATATTATACGCAAAGGGTAAGTTGTAAAAGTTATAAGTGAAGTGAAATTGAAGGTAAGGAATGAAAATGAAAAGTTTTTAATTTATTAGAACTCTAAGTGAAATAAATCATTCAAGTTTTTACTAATCAGAAACTGTACTTTGACCGAAAAAAAATTATTCCTTATATTAAATTTTTTTGATGTCTTCACAAACTATTTGTGTCCGTTGTTTGTTTTTTTTCACGATATAATTTATTGATGATGACCACACACGGCTCTCCTAACACTTACTGTTGCTACTTCAGTTTCGGTTTGGTTGTATAGTATGCTACTACGGTTCGGTTCGGTGAAATTGTACGGTGCTACTCAGCGAAGAACGAACAACTCGATGAGGATCCTGGATCCAGAGTTGACTCCTGAACGAAGAAAAACAGGCTGAGGCAGGTTCGCTTCGTTTTCCACTTTTCCAGTTTTCCATGAGTCGTCGGGGGAGAAAAAAGAATGTTGAGCTGGAGCGCTGGCTGGATGGCTGGAGGAGGCTGGTGGTGCTAGTTGGGACTTGAGACTTACTGCTTACACTAAATATGTACGTTTTGTACAATAACTTTCTACAGATACTCTCAGATACCCAGATTATTCCTCACTATTTCCTATGGCAATTCCAACCAATGTAGAGGAACCTATATATGTTACTGTGTATGTGTCTAGAGGGATCATATCATATATATATCTTTGCTGGAACAGGGAAAGCTGTTGGATTCATATGATTGCTAGTAGAACTCGGAGAACTCTGTGGGATACATGAGAGGGAATAGGAATGCATTGCATTGGTGGAAGTTTGGAAAGCACAGACATGAATGGATCTTGGAGAGCATGTCACGTATCGATCGCCTTTCTTTCCCCCACGATCATAGTCTCGTGGAAGGAAGCAGGCAGGCTAAGCTAAGCCATACCATGCCAAGTCAACCAACCGACCAAACAACCAACCAACCATACTCAACTGAAAAGGTACTGAACAGAATAGAATAGAGGAATAGACTCTACTACTTCGACTTGAACTTGGACGATACGATGTGGGGAACTGAAAATATACGGATGAGGAATATATATATACAATGTGCATACAGCCCGAAATTGTGAGTATACACATTTAAAACTACGTGTAAACATACAAACTTTTACTGTATTTTCTCTACTCTGTTCTGTATAAACGGAACAACTTACACTTACAGGAACAAGCCCTTTCTCCGAAAGTAGTTTGTATGGTGTGGAACTCTCCCTTCGTCTCCTCGAAAGTTACCCTCGAAAGATATTTTACTTTAAGACTAAACTAATATCTTTCTCAGACTCGTAATTAAATATGTATGTTTTACAATTGTAGCACAGCCTAGCGCAAAGTATGAAATATGACAAAGGCTCCTACTTTCCTTGGTAGTTTCGGTTTTGAATGTTTTGTCAATGCTTGGCCCTCTACAATAGCATATACATAATAAATATAGATGTCCAACTACAACAAGTGACTTTTCAGTAGGAGAGAACTATGGGATTGTTCTATTCGGAAATTACTAAAAAGTGACTGTCTCGTAGTATTCACGTAGTTGATCCAAACAGAACTCGTCAGCCACACAGCATCGGTTTCAATAAGCCTTCCTCGTAAATAAGTGTGACCGGTATAGTTGGTAGCCTGGAAACAATTTCAACTCAATCATGAGCCCAATCGCTTACTTCGCCTCCACGAGAATTGTTTTGGCTTCAGATATGAATATTGACTCAACTTTTAATACCTTCCGTGCTCACTTCATAATATCATTTTGATTCTCAAGGTTTGGGAACAACGCAGGAGAGCACAAACACATTAGAATTACACAAGGCAATGAAAAACTTTTAGACTTTTAGAAAGGTACTACTCCTTTTTTGGAGCGTCAGAGTGCACATATACTCATATTTCAGAGTGTGTAGTAGGTAATAAAATGAATAATAATATGATGAAATAATGCCGGTGTGAACACACTGTCAGAGGTCAGATCAGCAGGGAGCAATCTTAAGAAATTTATTGTCGATATAAAGTGTACGTAAATGGAAACATATGTAGAAGAAACAACTCATGTTTTCCCCTTTTTTGCTGTCTTCCTCCTTTTTCCTGATATTGCTTTACTTTATTATTAAGTTTGTGCTACTTATATGTTATGTAGTATGCATTTTTGATCCAAAGAGAAAATGTATTTGGAAGTAATTTTATGTATATTCCATACTCTGCTTAGGACTGCCTTTGTCTGAAACAAGCAGTCACTCAGGTGTACTATAAAAGTCTCTTTTCTTTATTAGGTATGGGGAAGGAGAACAACGGTAGGAAAGTTTGGCGTTTGGCTCCGAATTCGGATATTTCTGATTCCCTCACGGAAAATATTAGAATGTCCAGGAATGCCATCTATACGCTAAATTCTCCATGATTTACTATGTGTATAGCAAGAAATGTTTTGAGGCTGGAAGTGGAAACTCGATCGAGGAGTAGGAAACGAAGACTATGAAGTCAAAGCTCAAGAAAAGTAAAGCTTTTTCAAATCACTGACGACCATAAAAAAAATCGTATGTAGGCATATATCAAGTTCTTTATTGGAATTGGCCAACTCCAACTTTCAAGTGTAAAAAGTATTCTACGGAGGCTCATGTCATTTTTACCTCGAAACTCTTAAAAGTCATCTGCTCTCTTATGATTGATGATCCCATTATGAAGGACTGCTCAGGATACTTTACTAACAGTCAACAGGACCAGTGGGATAGGAAGGAAAATAGTGCCAAAATTCATCCAGAATTATAGAACGTCAGCTTGGGAATTTTTACAAACTCATGAGATTTATTACTTAACACATTTATATACGAATTTAATAAGGTTCTCCACAGTTTACTTAGTTAGGCGAAGGAGGTGCTACTTAGCTTGTGGTATAACAATAAAAGTTTCAATTTATATAGCCTTTTATTAATATTCAGCCGATTTTAGCAGTAATTTATCATTATGTAATTACACCTCCAAGGACGTGTTGTGTGAGGTGTCGTGTCATAGTATCTACCTTCTAGGCCGTAGGATATTAGTCATTCGTTCTCTAATTTTTAAACTTTTGACTTTAGTATATAGGTATATATACATTAGTAATATGATTACAAGGTGTTTGCTTGGTATTTGTTCACCTAGGTAGGTATTGCAATAAGTAATTAAAACTTTCTTGCATGCAGTGTACAGTCAGTTGGCAACGGCAAGCGGTGTAGTAAATGACGAAGAAAGTTTTTATAAACTATCAAAAACAAAGGTACAGAGCAACGTTGAAGCAATGGCCGTACCCAGAATCTCCAGTACTAAAATAATAGCACGGAATGCAGTTCCCTGAAATTGATCAGATTATTAATCAAATTATTTTTCACTTCTCACTCGCATCACGTTTAACATTTATACGTGCAATAAATCTGTAATACTCGGTGTATTTACCTCAATTTCAGTCGAGTCTCCTGTAGTTCTCATGGGTCCAGGAAAAAATGCACGGAATTCATTCTCAGTTTCATTCTTCCGGTCGCAATAACGGGTTATATACTGTTCAAGTGAGTAATTGCATTGTTTTTATATAGTTTTGCTTACTCAAGGAAAAATAGTAAAATTTAAGTAAAAATCTGTTCCATAGCCAAAACTCACCGTCATAATGAAGTGCATGCTAATGTGGAAGACTACGAAGAACGTCGTCACTTGCCAATACCTTTCCTGTCCCTTTAAGTTTGTTTTTTTCAAGTTATTGGCAAGGTAAATACAGGCAACTAAAATGTAGAGAGATGAAAGTATATATTTTACAAATCCAAGTTTTTTTTTATAATAATTTACATACAGGTGCTTTATTAGTAATATCATTTTGCCACGATTATTTCTTACTGGCTACAATATGAGCCGAAGTCCCCATCGTCCAGTGAATCCAATTGAAAATATATCGCTTCCTTGCGTTAGGCTCTGGTCTGAAGAATGAGATTAAAACTTGAAGAAGTGTTAAGGCTAGAACTAGAAAACCAAGGATTGGATGGTACTTCTGAGCCGGATCATTACGTCCCTCATCCGAATATCCTTTGACATGGAGAAATATTGTAATTATCCCAATGACGGTGAATACCATCGTGAGAAACATGCAGAGTTGATGGAAGCCAAACCAAAATGCTTTCCGATTAGGCTTAAAATCTGTAAACGTTTGCTTGAAGTATCTTGCTGTGAACATTCCTACTGGTGCAAGAAATATCCAAGAAATAATGAGGAGTAGCCCGTGAATTTCGATACCAATCGTTGATTGTTCGTCAACTATTTTGGGTTCTCGTAGTAGAACATAATTGTCAGTGACGCCTCGGTCAGATATTAAAGGATGTTTGCCTAAACCTCCTACAACAAATATTACGAAAATAAAACTATATGTGTTTTCATTAAAAATAGTTAAAGTCAATGTATCACTTTGAATGGCGTATGAGCAATGGCTGATGAGGTATATATTCAGTTCATACCTGAACTCGCACGGTCGCCACGGGATAGAAGTATGAATACTTTGTCGTCCAAAAGATTGTACACACCACCTCCATGGTCTGTTAAATTGATCATTGGCTTCACTGCAAACTCACACCGAATAGTTCCATCTTCGATTGACCCTGAACTACCCTTTTTCACAATTACTTCCTCGTTGTCCATCTAAATTATTTTCATATATTCAATATGAAACCAAGGTAAATTAGCGATAAGTACAAATTCTAAAAGATAGTAATATAATTTAAATAGCGGGTGGAAAAACTTGACAAAAACTTACACGTGTGACTCCCTTGTTGGCTTTCGTGTCTTTCATATTAAAAAACTCTCCAATTTTTACGCTCGAGTCGCTCAAATAGCAACCAAATACACTGTCAGCATTCTATGGAAGCACATTTATAAAATTTGGTGTAAGGGTTTATATCTCTTTTAATTACGAGTTTAAAAAGCGCTTAGCATTTCTTTTAACCTTTGCCCCCCCCCCTCTACATTTTTAAGTCTTACAATATATGTTTTTATGTGTAGGTAGGGGGGAGAAAGCAAAGGTCACGGAAGGACCCCGCGCATATTTGTTATATTTCTAAATAATGTGCTCTGTACATTTGGTGTTTAATAATTTTTGTTAGCTACCATTTGGCCATTATCAGAAAATCCAACAGCAATATATCCACTCGTTGCGCTTTTCCCAATTTTTCTTCCAATTAGCTCAAAATGCAATAGCGTGTTGTTACTTTTTGGGGGGTTTTTTGCAAAGTATTTGACAAAGTATTCACAGTTTTTATCATATATACAATTGCGAGGAATTCCAAAACAACCTTTATGTTGTTCAGATTTTGATGCATCTCCACAGTCAATGTAGTCTAGCAGACCATCTTCAGTGCCTCCATGAGGGCCATGTAAATAGTTAGCTTTGGAAGTGATCCCTTTGTCTTCCGGATTTTCGTGATATCCCAAAGGTCCTGATGTATAAATTGTGTAGATTGTTTTAGGATTAAAATCACGAAGTGGTATAGTTTTATTACTATTCTATAAAATGTTACTCTTTCTAAATGTTTCCACTTACCAGATCTACCTTTCTGCCCCCTTGCTAAGAGTAGATAGAATTTCTCACTCTGTAAATTGAATATCTTTCCAACATCCTTTGTTATATTGACAATTGACTTAATTGCAAATTTACAGGTAATAATTCCATTTTCGTATGAACTAGTACTTTCGGGTAGAATTGCCTTTTCATCCTCAGCCTGTATTGTTTGGCACGAAGCAAAAATTCAATTATTTTCTCGGATTACTATACATATTGTGGTGTGTGCAATGATGAATGATACCAGTTAAATTCCAATGACTTTACACTTGTTACTGCTGCATTTCCTCGTGCGTCATTCTTATTAAAAAATTCCCCAACAACCACTCTGTTGCCGTCCAAGTAACAACCAAACACTGCGTCAGACTCCTGGATATCCAAGCACACATATATAATAAATTATAGCAAAGTATTTTTAGCAATTTTGAGAATTCCAATGTGTAATAATTACATTGAAGGCCTAAAATCATTCATTTAATATCCAATACATATTGTTCCTACCTATCTACATAATTTAGCAACCTTTGGCAATTCTCAACGGAATTTGACATGCGATATACCATATGAAATTCGTTGAAACTTCAAAATTATTTAATTTACTATTTTTTTTAACTATAATTAACTTTAAATGTGCAATTTAAAATTGAAGCTTTGGTAATTTGTGCGTCAATCGCAATATATATTGTTCTTCTCCTCATTCCCGTCATTTTGACCTATCGCTTCTCTACATTTGAAGAGAGTGATCGGTCGAAATTTGACATTTTAGGTTTGGCGGGAATTTTCAATATTCCCTTATTTCTACATATCAACATAATTTATCTCAGTTTTGCATTTCTCAATGACATTTGACATGCAATATATGATTTTGAAGCTCTTAAAAACAAAAAAATTATTTAAAATTGTAATTTATTACATTTAATTTTTTAAAGTTATTATTAACTTTAAATTTACAATTTTTTAATACCGATTTTAGCATTTGCGAGTAATACCTCATATTACTGTTAAGGCTGCTATGAAACAAGGGCTTTAGCCCTTGTTTTTGTAATAATAATTATAAGTGTACCATTTGATCATCATCTGATATTCCAACAGCAACATAGCCCTCTGTAGCCACAGAGTCAACCTTTTTCCCAAATAATTCAAATTCATACTGAGCCCCTTCTTCTTCAGAAGCAACTCGCGAATAGTACTTAACGAAAAGTTGGCAGTTATGACTTTGACCGTCCCCGACAACACAGCCTTGTGGAAGACCAAAACAACCGGCAGTGGACCCACAATTATATTCGTCCACTATTACGTGATCCTTTAATGAAATCTTTGTTTTTGATGAGTCTCTTATACGATGATAGCCAAGTCCTGGATAAAGATGTTTAAAAAAAGTTTCTTTAGCATGAGTTATTCATAGTGAAAAAAGGAATATTTGTTTCCTGAATAGTGTTGTAAAATATAAAGTGGTTAATTGATTTAGTAATAAGTATGTCTGCCTGAGTGTCTGGTCACTGAAGCGTCGTATTCACCAGCAGCAAGTAATAAAAAGAACTCATCTGTGTCGAGATCAAACCTTTTATTGATAAGATTCATTAAATCTATTCGAGAATCAATTGAAAATTTACACGTCATAATTCCGTTTTCCTCCCGAGAATTGCTTCCTGTTCTAAAAATGCTATTTTGCTTGGTCTGAAATTAGTGACGTAATTTAGATAGATATAGATCAGTTGTTGTAAATATTTAAATTAAACGCTTTGAAAGAGAAGGAATGCTTTGTATTTAATTTTGAATGGATTCTGCATGTTTCGTATTTCTTACTCTGTTAACTGGCTTGACCGTCCGAGAATCAGGTATTGCTGGAATGTACCATTCTTGGGCTTCTGTTTTGCCATTTGCCGATAAGCATACAATTAAGCTGTCTGAATCCTTGCATCATGCATGAAATTTAAGAATATGTAAATTAGTACAGAATACAGAAGTACTCGAAAAGTTTAATTTAATTTACACATATATATCTGTGTGCAGGACAAGCCAATGCAATAAGAAGCATAATAATATGTGACATACAATATTATTTTAATGTGTGTAAAATAATAGATTACCATTTGCATGTTTTCAGAGAATCCAACGGCTACATAGCTATTTGCTGGCTTGTTGATGATTGTGGCCATCAATTCTAAATCGAATTGGTTCCCATTTTCAGATTTGTGAAATGTGACAAGGAGCTCACAATTCTTCCCTTTTGATACACAATTAGATGGTAAGCCAAAACAGCCTTTCCCTTCCGAACGAGAAGGTTGCCCACACCCAAAATAAATATCTTCTGCTGCACTACTGCACTCACACAGTAGTAAAATTGCAAAGAAATTTAAAATTTTAAATAAAAAGTTTCGAAACTTTTTAGTTTCTTTCATTTTGCGATTGATTTTGGAAATGAAAACCAAAGATAGAGACTAGGGATGCGAATAATATTATAATTTCCGTAAAAAATATTATAATTGCATAGTTCCTTGAGAATTATGTTATAGCATGTAGCCTTTGTAATGGTTTCAGTAGAAAACGTGTCGAACCGACTCTTCAGGAAGAAGGAATGAACAAAAAGGTTTCAATATTTTGCAAATATTTCTGCTTGTGGAAGTACCTACGAAACATAATGAATAGTAAATAGTAAGGAAATGATGTTAATAATAATTTATTAATAATACAACTTCATCGTACAAAGAAAAAGTTGGATGGGGCGAGCTTCTTCATTAGTCATTAGTTTAAGGACGTATGGAGACACGGAAAACCCAAAAACTATTTGCTAAAGCAGGTTAATTAAAATATTTTTGCGCGTGGCACATAATTTCATTCAAATGGAAAAATCCAATAATATTCAAATATTAAAAGCAATCACAATAACTCAAAAATGGATGAATCTAAAATTGTCGAATGACAAATTGAATGAAAATCAATCAAATCAAGAGTACAGTAAATATTTACATCCTCATCGCTGTGGTTTTTGTTCATATACATATCGTCTGTGAAGAACCAAAATGACCCATATCCACTTTCAGCTAGAATCAAAATGAGCTATGTCGAAAAGCACGAAATGATACGTATGGAAGTGTACAGAATGTTAAGTATGAGTTTTTGGAAGGTGCAAATTGTTATAATTACATGGTTTTGAAAAATTGCAAACTGTTCTATTTACATGTTTTTGAAAAATTGCAAACTGTTCTATTTACATGTTTTTGAAAAGTCCAACATGTTCCATATTATGGGCATAAAGGGAATAGGCAGCATTAAAAAGGGATAAAGCAGTGGCTGGCAGTAAGTACCGATAAAGGTGAATAGGCAGTCTAGGCAAATATCGAATTTAAATTTATAAAAATCATCTTTTTTTTAAGTGTATTGGCAGTTGTGACACTTGGTTTTTCTATCGCCTGATTTGCATTATCTATTGCTTAGTTTTACATAAATGTCAAAGTTAAGTAAGTTTTTAGGTTGTCACAGTATTGTTTTCTCAGTTCAATTTCTTAACCCTCCAAAGCAACATGGCATCTCAAGCTTGTAGTAGTGGGGCACACAAAAATTTTGGTACTAATAAATGGAAGTTTGTGAAATCGTTCGAATCACTAAAGGAAGCGCAGGAAGGTATCGCCAATAATTGGAAGAAGAGATATTCCAATCGACCTCTTACTTAGACTATTGAAACTCACTCTCACTCAGTGACGTCATTCACATTGATGCAACATACAAGGTATCGTATGAGGGGTACCCATGCATTATAGCTGGTGTTACTGGCATGGGATCCCATTTTCATCCAGTCCTATTATGTCTTTCGACTGGTGAAGCTGGAAGTGATTACGAAATGGCTTTTTTGAAGAGATGTGTGTAAACACATCTTTGGTCTCGCAGTAAAACGCAACTTAATTGAGTTCCCATTAACCGCAAAACTTGCCAAAATCAACATCCAACGATTCAAGAGATGAAGACCTACAAAAGCTAGTCGTCAGCCATTAGTTCGACAATAGAATTTAATTTCAATTTATTTAATTTTGATGGACGACTTGATCTTATTTTACATAGTTGCAATTTTTCAATGGTACTTTTGATGTAAAACACGCTATCTTGGTTTCAAATTTTCATTTTTTGTGTTTACAAAACTTTTTTCAAAATAAAAAAAAACTGCCTATTCCATACAATAAGTGACCACTGCCAATTGCCTTAAAACCAGGACTGCCTATTCCCTACGACGTAATTCACTGCCTATTCTCCCCCCTCTTACTGTCAATTTCCATGCATAGCCCCATATTATGTATATGTTGTGCAACGTATACTGAGTCCGTTGGGCTATCGTCGTGGGACGACAGTGTCAAGTTTATTTTAATAAAGTTGTCTTTCTCTCACGCTTTCGTTCAACATCATAATAATATTTGATGAGTTTTATACAAAGTGAATTTTTTAATAATATGCTAAAAATGGATATGGGTCATTTTGGTTCTTCACAGACGATATACACATTCCTGAATGAATTATTACTTATGACATCACCGAGGAAAAGGCTGAAGAACACTGAATTCATACCCTCGAATTGTGATATCCAAATAACCACATCTTGCAAGAAATATAAAATGAAATGTATAGTTTTCAGGAAATTTGACTCAAAAGTTGGAAATTTACAGTGACATCATACTTTACAAGCCTATTTTAATTTGACTGTCGTTATGATTATTTTATTTCAATTTTTTGAGCAAGGCTTCATTCCCCCCCCCTCCCCCCCCCGCCTATTCCCACCATAAAAATAAAACTTATTCTAACTGTAGCATAATCACCACAATGCTCGCAATTATTTTTAGCTTAGTTTAATGTTCCTCTAAATAGCTTCTTTATTCGGCCGGTACAACAGTTTGCACTTGTAGCTAACTTTAAGTATAGTTTACAAGGCTTTCAAAACAGTGGCTTGAAATGGCTTGTGGTTTCTTGAAGCGACGAGTATGCTGGTTACAAGAAACCCCTTATTTTGAAATTATTACACAAAGCATTTAATTTCCTGTTCTGGTAGAGAGGTGGTGGTAGAGGTTTCCTTTACTGACCAATCTTAACTGACTAATCTTATGTAAAAAAAATGTATGCATTATAAAGATGCAAGAGGTAAAATAAGACAATTCAGATAAAACCAAGAAAAATAAAATAATAATTCCTCCATTTGCTAGCTGTCGGAGAGAGAGCGGCATTAATTACTCATTGTCGGAGATAGGAATTAGTTGGGTTTCCCGGCATGTGCCCGAGACAGCGGAAACGAAAACGGAGCCATTTGAGGAAAGTCATAATATACTGATAGGATAATTATAAATGTCGTTATGATCAGCTCGAGTAAATATGATTCTGTGGGGGCTTCCATAATGTGATAAAAAATCCAAATCTACTCTGTAATAAATTATTACTAAATACAATTTTATATTATGAGCATCTAAGACCATAGATGGTGTGCAGTTTGCATTATTAATTATTTCTACAGTTATACTTTTTTTAACTTCATACTAAAAAATACATTCGTAACCACGCAACCATTGAGAGTGAAACTTCTTATGGTCTCAATGAGACCTGAATGTTGCGGTGGTTTGAGGGCTTGAGGGTTTATTGTGGTAGGAAAATGCGAGGGTATTTGTGGCGGTATTTGCTGCATTTAAAAATCAGTGAGCAGCGGAGAGTCGGAGAGTCGGAGAGGAGAGCAGTAGAGCAGTTTAAAATCAACCAAACGGAAGCAGGACAAAAACCAAACTTGTCATCTGTGATAGTTAAGTGATTCTAATTATGATTACTTCTTTACTTTAAGTCAAACTTACTTCATAAATTCCTCATTTTACCTTTGTGATTTGAGTTTAAATTTCAATGGATTATGTACATTTTAAGAAGTTCGTAATTTTTCCTTCTTGAATTCTTTCGTCTTTCCAACAAACAACAAATATCAAATTGATTTATAACTGCAACTACCTATTTATCCTGTTCATTGTATCTATGTATCTTGTATCATAAATCATAACTGGCC
The DNA here is from genome assembly GCA_949802685.1 of Dicyrtomina minuta. NCBI lineage: Eukaryota > Metazoa > Arthropoda > Collembola > Symphypleona > Dicyrtomidae > Dicyrtomina > Dicyrtomina minuta. The sequence continues at coordinate 73,967,049 of OX461808.1, read as the reverse complement.
CCGCTCACCATTTCTGCCCAGAGTCGGCAAAATCACTTTTGAGGCTTGACACAAGCACGGCAGAAAATAGTTAAAACTTGAAGCTTATTACAACCCACACGTGACAAGTAAGTCTTCAGTCAGCAGTCAGTACTTACTTAGTTGTTCTTTACTATTTTCTTCCTCGCTGTATCCATTGCATGGGCATCTTGTTAATCATTAATTATGCATTTGCTATTTAAAATTTAATGTTATACTTCCTAATTATATACTATTACAACACAGGGTTCGGTTTAGCCGTCTTCGCCACATCCCTAAATTTATACAAGAATGGCCTCTTTTAGTAATACACAAGGTGATAAAAACATTTTATATATTATATTTTTTTGCTTTATTGTAGTATTAATGATAACGGATAATGGTGAACGATGTGGGAGGCACAAGAGTGTTGTCGACATCATTATTATGTCTTCGCCGTAGATTAGTCAATCCTAATTATCTTCTGCCCCGTAATGTAAGTTGTATGCTGCCTAATAAGACGGAAAATGATTTAAAATTACAGATGGTGAGAAAACTGTTCAAAGTGCGTTAAATGAGAAGGAAAGATTCGGAAAAAACAGTGATCGGACTTTATTACCTTCCCCTCAACTGACACACAGAAAACCTCCAGTCAGTATTATACGAGACCAGTCTCACGCTCCGAAATCCATGGCATCCCCATTATCCAAAAAATTAAAGAAAATAGAAACACCCAAAAGCCGTATCACGCTTCAAAATGTTGGCAGAGATCTGGAGACTATATCGTTATTGAGTGAAGTAGAATTCATAAAGATTGTTGTAGCTCTTTATTCGTTAGTAAAAAGGGAGAATGTTGGAAGCCTTGTGTTGCCACCTCGAGAATGGCTTATAAAAAGTTATGAAGAACACTTTCCCAGTGAAGAAAATCTTACAAAAGTCCACAATAATTGGTTGTGGCACTTACTTGTGGGCTTAGAACTGCCATTGCCTATTTTTGTTTTACCCATGAAATCGAACGAAAAGACAAATTATCAGTTTGCTTCATCACTTAACCCTGAAGAAAAACTTCAACTAGATGCAATAAGTAGGGAAAAAGAGCAGATCCGGAAGCGGGAATTGGAATACGTGCAGTTTAAGACAAAATTACTCACTAAAGCAACCATAGGATTACAAGAATTGAAAAATTCAATTGAGGCGGAGCAAAATACAAATGATTACTCAAATTTACCCGATGAGGAGAGATTAACTCAAGTTGGTAAAGAATTAGAGGCTCTCATTGGCGTAGTTTTGGATGCTCTCATCAAAAGTGGGCAGCTATCCTCGAGGAGTAAAGTCATGGTTCATCGTATTCTTCTTGGCGAACCCGTTACTGAAAAGATAATGGGTCAAATGGATAATTATATTATTAGCTTACTTGTTAATAAGCTTCACATCCTCAGTCTTGAAAAGAAAGGAAAAACTTTTCGATTTGTCCTTAATGATTTCAGTTCTTGAGGTAGATGCTCCAACATTGTTAATCCATTCATCTATACGTAAGTCAGTACCCCTCGTTTATATGATGTAATTTAAATCTAGACCCCTATCATGTACGAAAAATGTCTTAACTTCCAGGTAAATCTGCCTATACATTTATTGGTAGAATAATTTGCACCAAAATTAAGGATAAGTTTTGAAATTAAGAAAATATTACCAATTAATTAGTAATTAACTCACTTAATACCTTATACATAATTAAATAATTAATGTAAGATTAGCTTGGAACGATAGCTATATTTTTGATTTAATACGGTAAAATTCATCAAGAATATCTTAACTCGGAACTTGGCATCATAACTTCGAGGATTATACAAGCGAGAGAGCACTGTATTCTCTCACCCTGTTATTTAATTACATATTTCCATTAGACCATAAATCTGTTGGTCTAAATGCACTTATTTTTCCAAAATGTAAAAAATATTTAGCAAGAAAATTTCAAAATGTTTTTTCTCACAAATTTTTCCCCTAAAAATTTATTATTGCTAAAGCTAAAAGACATATAGGTTTGTTTTTGTTTTGCTTATAATTTACAAATACGAATCGTACTGGCAAACATTCACCGGTCTTCACTTCAACTTGTTGTACTTCGCCAGTTCCATAAATGCAAATGTAATTTTCACACACAATGCGATGCTTAAGCGATAAGTAATTTTATAAACGAATTTTAATAATTTTATTATGCAATAGTTTTGTAATGCGTACATTTGTTCCATTCTTACTAATTTTAGAGCTACCAAATAAAGGGCACCAATGTTTATTTTGCATTAAAAATTAGCAACATTTTTTTACTCGTATTTGCTGCTTAAGCGTTCGATTCGAAAAATCCAAGCCCAATCTAACACATCTTCTTTTCAGTTTTCAATTCGATGATAATAATAGGTATTTTGTACCAGTGCAGTGGTACATAATACTACCTGCTAGCACATAAATAAACGATATATTCATCAACAAATTATTACATTCAAAATGATATTTATTTATACGTACTTAAATTTTGTTTCTCATTCTCACATGCTAAAAATTAACAGTAACAGTAAATTACATAGCTTCAAAAATATACAAAGGCATCTAATTTTCTGTTGACGAAATGCTGCGAATTGCAAAATACATCGAAAATGGAAAAAAACATTCAAGATTAGATCAATAATATCTCATTTTGTGTGCATTGATACTCATAAAAATTTTAAACGTAATTACATGTAATATTTATATATTGATATTACATAAACTCGTAAAATATGTGAAATATGTTTAAAAAACTTAAATGCGCAGTGAATGAGATGTGTAGATATTTGCCTTCCCTTCTTCCGGCTACGTATATATATAATATGTTACGTCGAAGTTAGGGTAATTATCACGTATCAACCTCTGCAATGTACTTACAATATTTTGTAGTGGGGCTAGATACTAAAAGTATAATATACTCCTATTTATTTAAAAGTGACTTCAAGTAAGTTCAAAGTAGCAGGCTACGATAGTCATAATTTTGATTCATAAAGTACGGATCCCACGTTTTGATTAACAAGATATAAAGGCGGCAAAAGACAGGCTCTTAAATACAAGCAAAATATGACTACCCACATAATTAAAATTATTTACTCCAGTGCATAGTTAAAAAAACATGTAGACGTTACGTAAGCTAATAATTGCTACACTAAAGTCGAACTAATTTATTAAATAGTTAAATCCTAAAACAATACAAATTCGATTTCACACTGAGCAGCCTCAATAATACTTTATGCTCCTAGCAAGACACACCACTAAATGTTAATTAAATAAAACTATTGAACCAGTTACTTAACAATATTATAGTATGGCAAAACTTTTTTTCGATTAAAAGATATGATTAGTTGTACTTTTCATTTTCATGTTTTTCTTTTGAAGATTATGATTAATTCAAAAAATATCAAAAAGATACATACAAACTGTCCATCTATTGAGGTTATAAATTGATTAGGATATCTAGAAATCCCCCAGATGCAGAAACTCTGCTGATAAGTACACGTTGATTTTAGTGATGAGTACTTAATTAGGTAATCGCAAGTACAAATGCACATGTTTGGACTCGGACTGGACGGTACAAGAATACAATTCTATTCAAAAAACAGTCCATCAGAATAATAATATCATTACTAATCGTACCCTAATCAAAATCACTTAAACATTTTGTAAGCTATCAATCACAAAATACACCAGTCCACCAGCTGTTGCACCAGCTCCCAAAATATACATCGTCAAAAATGCTGTACGGAACCCCGTGCCCTGTAAATGATATTAAAATTGTATCGCCAGGTTATTCAATAATGTACGTACTGAAATTAACGGCTGTTAAATTAATTTTAAAAAATTAACGGATTTTGAATAAAAATTGTAAAGTACAAGATTGAAATATTCTCACCGGTGCTTCGGCATCAAGTCCAGACATTTTCATGGGACCAGGAAGAACAGCTCGTTTTTTATTTTGAATCTCCATTTTCTTGTCAGCTCTGAATGTATGAATCTGTAATAGTCGTATGTAAGTAGTTGAACAACAATAATAATAATTCTGAATAATTTCAAATAATTCAGAAAACAGATGAGAACATGAACAAGAAACTTACCGACATAACAATATGAAAAAATACATGGAATGCCACAAAAGCAGCTAGAAGACCCCAATATCTAGTCTGGTTTTGAAGGTTAGCTTTACTCAGATCATTTGCAAGGAATATACACGCAACTAAAAACATAAATTAAATTACATTAAAGTTATTGCCATTATTTTAGTCCACGAAGTTAGTGGTTTTTTGTAAGCGTGATGCCAAAATTTAAAAAAAATATTGTTCTTATACTTCCAACAATGTGGGCTGTATTTCCAATAATCCAGTGAACCCAGTTGAAAAGGTAACGATGTTTAGCAGTTGGCATGGGTCGACAGAAAGCAATCAAAACTTGAAGGATAGCAAGTGATGTAAGAACAATCCCAAAAATTGGATGAAACTTCTCTGCAAACTTTCCCGACGGATTTTGAGTGTACCCACCAACTTCAATAAATATTAAAACCGAAGCCGCAAGCGACATCAGTACAGTCAAGGTCATAAATATACGGTGCAGCTGCAATTATTATTATTCTAAATTATTATTCCAGCACTCATCGCATCATTTTCTTGATGTCAACTCAAATTATTTCCAAATTTCCTTATTAGGTAATTAACTTACAGCAAACCAAAAGGCAACACCACATGGTTTGGAATCTGTATGAGTTTGCTTGTAGTATCGAGCAGTGAACATTCCGCTAGAAGCGCATAGAAGCCAAGCCACAATCATTAAAGATCCATGAAGTTGAACAAAAATTGGCGAGCTTCCCTTTACCACAGATACGTCTGAAAGTCGGATAGAAGTTGGCGCAGCTCCACGATCCGATGCTGTCTGATGCTTATTCAAGTAATCTATAAATAGTAATTACAATACATAATCAATAATAATACGGTCGCTAAAGTACAAATACAGGGTGGGCCATTTATTCCGGAAGATTCTAGCAGGCTATAAAAGCCAAGTTTATTATTCGAATAAAACGAGCAATATACTAAAATAAAGACAATTTCTGGGAGATTTGTTTGACACCTCATTCATCAAAATCGGTTGAGAAAAAGTTGCAAAATGGCCTAACTAACAAAAATCACAGTTTTTAGATTTTTTGGATCATTCATAAAATTATTTTTTAGCCACTTTGATTTAAAATTAAAGCGTTGAACAATGCCGACTATCCCCACAAAAAAATGTTGCAAACATTTAAAAATTTTTAAAAAAACTTTAAAAAAAATTAAAAAATTAAAAATATTTAAAAATTTATTAAATTTTTTTTTTTTAAATTTTTTTAATTTTTTCATTTTTTTTAAAGTATTTTTAAAAATTTTTAAATGTTTGCCACATTTTTTTGTGGGGATAGTCGGCATTGTTCAACGCTTTAATTTTAAATTAAAGTGGCTAAAAAATAATTTTATGAATGATCCAAAAAATCTAAAAACTGTGATTTTTGTTAGTTAGGCCATTTTGCAACTTTTTCTCAACCGATTTTGATGAATGAGGTGTCAAACAAATCTCCCAGAAATTGTCTTTATTTTAGTATATTGCTCGTTTTATTCGAATAATAAACTTGGCTTTTATAGCCTGCTAGAATCTTCCGGAATAAATGGCGCACCCTGTACAACAACATTCCTAATAGTTTAAACAATATTTTCTTCTTTAAGACCCAGCTTGAGCCAATGAATATAAGAAGCTACTAATAACTTCAACAGATATAAACGTCGTTGTCGTTATTAAACGAAATCTAGCTACTTAAACTAGTACCTCATTATAAAAGGAGCTGAAGAGATTATCTGATGTGTACGCGTGTTTAAGATGGGATGCATCAATATGCTTTGCAATTACCTTTCGCTGAACTTGTTCCTCGAGATAAAAGCAGATGGAACCTATCGTTTGCCAAGTCGAATTTGTGGTCCGTGTTTGGAATTTCAATAACACCGTCTACATTGAACTCACAAGTGATGAAGCCATCCACAAAGCTACCTCTGGAGTTGCTAATCAAACTTTTCTGTAACAAAAACCCGCGTTCCCAAAATGTTAAAATAATTCCTTTTCCTGTCTACATATATGCAGCGTTACAGTAATACATTCTTTTGGACTCACATTTCGTACAACGCCTTCATTTGATTTACCCGGATTCCAGTACTCTCCAACAATGACACCATTTCCATTTCCATCAACTCGACAGCCAAAAACACTGTCATCGCCCTGTACAAGTGACACCAATAATAATTTAGTCACTAAATAACTAAAATAAACTAAATAAAACAAATAAGAATAACTGTGTAAAAAGAAAAGTACCATGTGGGCATCCTTAGAAAGACCCACAGCTACATACGACGATGCTCTACCAGCCAGCTGGAATCTTGCGCCATTCTGACCATCCATACGGTATGTCACAAGAAGCTCACATTTTTGACTCTCAATACAATCATTAGGCAGCCCAAAGCATCCTTTTGGTATGTCTGCTTTTGAATCACCACAATCTTTGTAAATGCCATTAAGTTGTCCCTGCACAGCGGGTGAAGGTGTCTACGAATGATAACACAAACAATAAATATTATTTACTACATTTTATTAAAACTGACTACAAATTAACGATACAATAAAAAATTTATATTAGTGTTCTACCGTCTCTAGCTTCTCGGGCAGAGCCGCAACCTGAATACTTGCATTTCGCTTAACTCTGATGACGTCGGAAGGGTTTTCAATCCAAAAAGTTGAATAGTCCTCCACAAAAGTTGCCCTAAAAACAATTTCAAAAGTTAGAAAAATTAGAAATGTACTTTAGTACTTTTATCCGTTGAATAAAATATTTATTTACAACTCAATTTTCGATTCTACAAAAAAAGATGACTAACAATGATATTTAAAACGTACAAAATAACATATTCGCCATCCACATTTGGAGCTTCCCACTGAACAACAACTTGTTGTTTATCCGAAGGACTTTTGTGCGTCACAGATGAATCCTTCACATCAGAGCAATCCGTGATGTGAACAAAATCAAGGGCTTGAGAATTACTTTTGAGCTCTCCAGTAAATTTCCCTTGACTACTTTTATTATTCTTAAAATCCTTTATCCTTCCCATTGCTAAGAATCCCTTGAATGGTTTACCCGTGGAAGGGTCAGATGACAGCGTTACTGTAACTTTGTCCCCTCCATTCACAGAATTTTTATCTAATTTTATTAAGTATGGCAATGTACTAGTTTGAGGAGCTCCTCCATGACCAGGTATCATGGATTCACAAATAGGCTTGGACGTTGGGGCTCCACTTCCGTAGCCATCAGCAGACGGAGCATAGAGTGTCAAGGTAATGATTGGGATTAAGATCAACAACTTCATATTACCGACTAGAGTTTTCAGCTTCATTTTCTGTATAGTTCTATTTTTAAAATGTTTAAGTCTTAAGTCTCAAATCTTAATTTCGGTTGGAGCTCTGAAATAAAAAATTAATATTGTATTAGATTAAAAAAATGAATGTAAAAGCCTAATATAATAATTTGATTTTTGCACGATTTTCCCCCTTTCACGAGGATATTTTAATATGAGTCAGTACCAGCCTTATCTACACGTCTTGAGCCATATATGTATAAATAAATAAAGCGACACATACAGAAACTATTAAGTTTGCAACAAAAACAAATTATCTGACTTCCGCAAAATGCTGAGGCAGCGAAGCGTGTAAAATTTGCCTACTAATGTCTGTGATTGTAATTATTATATGTGTATTGTGGCATACACATAGAAATCTCCATTAAATATGTATACACCCCAAGTTTTTTCTCTATTCAAGGCGACAAATTTCTTTTGTCAGCCTAATGTCTCCCACTTTCAATTTACGCATTGCACATGATATAGGAACAATTTTTACATTTTTTACGCAGTGTTTTTCTAAGCTGGTCATCCGTTGTTCCGTTCACGAATGCAACGAATTGGTATTCTGGCAAATGATTTTCCAACGTTGCAATCAGAATCTACATAGAGTCTATGAGAAGCTACTACTGCATGGAATTAGTTACCGTATTTTCTCTAATAGTACGCCCCGCGTACTATTAAAACTCGAGCTTCGACCCCCCGCGTACTAATAGAGACCCGCGCATTAATAGAGACCCGCGTACTATTTAATTTTCAAAAAATCGAGCCTAAATTTAGTTCCATAATTTTAATGAAAAATCAGATTTATTGCCGGTTCCCAGGAATGACAAGTGTAAAGGTACATCGTACATGAATTACTGCATATGATAAGAGATAAACTAAAAAATATTGTGTGACAAGGGGGCGGAATCAGAATCAGCCTCACTATCAGTGAACACGCTCTTGTAATTCAAACTTTCTGCATCACTCTCTTCTTCGTCTTTATCACTCTTCTCTTCCTCTTCATCACTCTTTACTTAAATTACTTAGGCAGAAAGCAAGTAAGGTACCTACCTACCTAAGCTAGAATGCAGATTAGACTTTAAACCTTGTACGGTTAAATTAATAATTTATTGCCGGTCATTAAGTCTTGAGATGCAGCTTGATGTTAGATTTGAATTTTAGCGCGCATGAAGGCTTTCAATGATCTCTCGATGCCGTCGATGTTCTTCGAGTGTATTACGTCATACCCCGCGTACTATTAGAGACCCGCGTACTATTAGAGACCCGCGTACTATTAGAGACCCGCGTACTATTCAATCTGGAGCTCCGACCCCCCGCGTACTATTAGAGACCCGCGCACTATTAGAGACCCGCGTACTATTAGAGCAAATACGGTACATATTATTCACACACGTACCTATTGTACTTACCTTACATTTTCATACATTGTTTTATTTTCTGATTCATTTTTAATCTCGTGTTTTCTGTAAAGATGTATACATCTATAGCTGCGTGCTTTCCACAATTGCACACGACTTCAAGCTACATATTTTTGTTTGCAGAGCTCTTCATTCGATTTTTATTTTTCATTATTGTTTTGATTTCAATGATTTCATCGCGCGGTTCGACCATGTTACGACTATCCATATACTCATATAGACGCATTATTTGCTACGAAAATGTATTTATCACGACGGCAAAGTGAACGCAAGGGCGGTCATTCACATTATATGGGCATGTTTTGATTCGATCGAAGCCCGAAAATCGACCGCAGAAAAACGACTGCGTTTCAAGAACGTAGAAAAATATCTATAATAATATTAAGCTATACAATAAGCCCGGATATACTTAAATACAACTTTATAAATTTTTTTTTCTTCTGCATATATTATAGATATCGTTTCGATTTCGACTAAAGGTGGTAAATTGCTTCTTGCATACCTCTTAAAATTGCAATAAAACTGATAATACCAACTTGAGGCTTGCGTTTCTCCATAAATCGAACATACGATCAAATGAAAGCGTCTGATTCCATACATGCATATACAAGTCCAGTCCTTACTGCCATTATTTATTTCTGCATCTTTACTATTTATAATTTAAAATCTCAATCTCATAGTATAATTACCATGAGCGATTCAGTATGTATATGTGCCGTAACATATGGATAATTATATTCTAAAAATTAATTTGTTGTCAATTAGCTAAGTATTTTGAAATTCCCTGAACATAATTTAAATTCATGAGCCCTACGTGCTACAACGAGCTGGAATGTAACCATATTTCTCCACTATTAGCTCAAGCTTGTGACACTTGCATTGATAAGCAAAAACACATGTGAGTCCATACGGTATAGCATGCAGGTAATGCGTTATTAGCATCGGTTTGCTTTTACATTTTCCTTTTTGCATACTATTGGCTATATGAGACTGCCCATAAGGCGATAGTAGTATTATAATATTATCTTTTGATATTATATACCTTCGCAGGGTAGCCAATAAAATCTGATATACACTTACAACATAGCAAAATAAACTTACAGAAACAGCTTTAACAAAACCACTGTATGGAACCCGGAAGCGGGTTTCTTCTTAGAATCTTATAGTTCACCAATGATCCACAACTATATATAATGTATAATAATATAAGTTACTAGTTGATACAAATATTATGTAGGTAATCATTGCAAATTGACTACAAAGTTTGGGTACTACAGGTGAATAATAGTGCTAACGTGAAAAACTACAAACACAAACAAATAGAAGTTCACATTTTAGGTTAGAATTCGAATGACCAATATATGTATAACACACTTCCTATACCCACCTAGACCCACTGCTTCTGATCTCAACAAAAAGAAAGAAACGAGGATGTATCATGATCATGCAATAATAATAGTATGAATGTGCTTGCTATACAACTTATTTTACTGGATCGAATTGCACTGTTCATTGCACGCAAGGAAGTCATCAATATTCACAGCGCGGTCCAATATACCAACTTAACTATTCACGAAGTCTCATAGTGCACACCCAACTACGAACTACCTAGTAAGCGTATAACGTATGAACTTCTTATTTTTTTTCTTTAGCTATGACCACACTTGAAATACACCAACCAAAAAACCAAATCTAAACTCTTCAATATGAAATCGTGGCTACGTTCTGTATATATATACATAATGTAGTAAGTAATTGCAGGTAGATAGGCACGTATAATTATTATCTAATTATATATACACAACAAACCACATGTGTGAAACAACCGTCGAAAAATACATAATAAATACAGGCACTAGTCCTAGTCAATCACTTGGACCCGCGTGTGTGCTCTATTATTTTGTATTAGGCAATTAGGGCGTACTTGGTCATTGGCAAAAGTCATCTGTAGAATCACAAAATCCAAAAAGAGTATGCTAGGAGGCAATATTTAATCTGAACTTATGCGGTACCTGCCACCTGCCTACCTACCTACCTAAATATTTTTTTCTTAACTTATAGCTCTAGAAAAATTTACGCCCAAGCAAAGTCACAGTCCTAATAACCTATTGTGCGATCCAAAAGAAATACATAACTGACTACGAGACAATTTATTGGCTCCTTCATTCCATCTCCAAATCTTATAAATAATTTCAATTTTATTTAAATAAGATTTTGACAGACTATAATGTGCATGGATACAGCATACGGAACTACGTATTTCTATTATTTCGATCTTGCTATGAATGCATATCTGCATGTTACAAAGTATAGTCCAGCCCAGTGAAAAGTTTGAAAATTATGCCCATGCATAACAACAACGAATAATTTAAGTTTTGTTTAGCTTTGTACTAGCATCGCATCGGGATCGGCTAAGTGCCAAATTGCTGTGTATAAAATATTAAAATACGATATCTATACCTATGTATATTATGCATTTAGTATTTTTAGCTTTCGTTTATATAGCGCTTTATAGGCAAGTTGTCCACCATTCTCAGTTTGTCTGCATTTACTGTAAATTATGAAAATAAATAGGTATATACATATAATTATAGACAGGCAGAGACAATTATTGTAACATCAGTTTCTGTTTCGATATTATGATGTGGGTACATTAAGAACATGGCTTCACCGTGTCTGCTATCTATTGATGTCTGTGTACACTGTAATTATTCTCTGTTCGCTTGTTCACTCTATACGCAATAGTCAATTTAATTGTTGTAAATCACAGTAGCCGTAGCTAGCCATATCAGTCAAGGTAAATTAGAAAGGATCCAAAAGTAACGTTCACATCATGCTTAATGTACATATGTATATTGACAACGACAGCTCTCATTGTCCAATCCTGACTCGGTACATGCATGTACTATAGCATCACTCTTGAAGGAAAATTACATTTATTTTAGGTATGTTTCTATTCTAAGGATTAATATTGATACCCGTAAGGCATTCAGTACATTCCATTATCATATTAAGTACGGACCATTGTTATCAACTATCATATTAAAGTGGGCCAGTTCAGTAAGAATTCACTTGTTCTGTTCATAAGTATATGTATCCATCTACCTACCTCCATAATAACATGTCTATACATTATGAGAACTGCAGATGACATACAGCTTTGTCTACACCTTTCAGTTTTGCAACACATTTCATTATATTTTAAATTTGATTCATTCATTCATTTCCTTTCATTTGCAATTAATGATGTATTATGTATTTTCCAATCTATCATCTTCACCATTATGCATTATATTCCATTGTGAGATACAGAAAAAAGTAAGTAGGTACGTAAATATAACGTAAGACAAGTATAAGAAATTGAGTGCCCTTATCAGTACCATTTTTTTTAATTGCCGCTAGATTTTCCCTTATTACATTTTCAAATCATGATCATAATATTATCATCACCAGTATATTTCGCGATCCACCAAATTCCAAACTTTTATTACTCACTAAAAGTACATATTAGTACGTCGTGTATCTGTAAGTTAAGTATCTAAAATTCCAATCCTTATTTGATATTGATCTTGATTGTGGATGTGTAAATGCGTCCATAATTCACACAATCTTTATAAAAATCTAAATGTATTTTCTTATTTCGTGTAGGAAGCTATAATTTACGACATAAAAAACTTCACACATTTTCCATGCATTCATTTATATATCTCGGAACGCATCTCAAAATGAAACCTTGCGAATACTATTCAAAAACTTGGCAAAGAAAGTCTGCAAACTATATTCACACCAAAATATTCGAATTTTGCATTTTTACAATGAAATGAGACACGCGAAATTTCAATCTGAAAAGTAATTTGAAAGGGATTAGCAACATGTTCATAACCTACCTACCTATAGCTACATATAATTATAGGTAGGCACTAGTCACCAAGGACACTTTTCTAAGAAATCGATTTGTGGTGAGGGAATTCCGGGAAATACTTCCATGGACTGTAGAAGTGAATAAAACTCTGAATGATTTTATATTTCACCGAAGCTAATTTTCATTAATTTTCTATACTTGATCCACACACCGACATCCAGACGACACACAAGGATGCCGGTATTAATTAAATATTATTGATTGTCGATATTACAATTTTTTACAAATTACAATTAAGCGTTTGTCTTGGGCTGGATACAGCACTTACTAAGTAGATAGGGTCATACTATAATGTTTTTTTACTTGACATGGATGATAGATGTACACTCTAATTATGTATACATTTAAAAAATCGTGCCCGAGCTACATAGTATTTGCAGTCACTATTATCAGTCAAAGCCAAGGCAAAACACTAATTTTGTACTGTAAGGTCGTATCACATGTATAAGGCACTACAAACATTAATCATATCTGACCTTATTGCAGATGCTAAAACCTACTCAAAACACAACTCCTCGCAAGTCACAAGTGTACACCTGTACGCATTATTTTTAAAAGTGCATACATATTCTGCAATTCAGTATCTGTAACGTACCTGCATACAAAATTTAATTAAATGCTACACTCTATCTAGTTTCTAGTCGTCTGTTAGTTAAACAAGGAAAAGGAAGAACCTTCAAATTCAAAATATCCGACCTAAGCAAAAAAAAGTGCAGTGCAGCAGCAGTGCAAGGGAGTCAACTCTACTCTACTCGTCTTAGACTTTTGCGAAGCAGCGTGATTTAAATTCTGGGTCATTGATAATAACAATGATAGTATATAAATGCTAATCCTCGTTAAGGGTCATTAAAGCAACAACCAGAGTCAATAATAATGAATAGTTAGCTTTTAAAATGTCCACTTGGAATTATATCTGCTGATCTAATAGCATCATTTGCTTACGATGACCCATTCAAAAACAAGTTTTACTAGAAATAAAAATGTAAGTAAATCAAAAAAGGGAACAGAAAATAATCAATTTGAAAATATATTTACCTAAAATAATTTAGAAAAATTAAAATTAAAGCAAATGAAATGGAAATTCAGGTTAATCAAATGTATGCATTGCAGGTGAGTTTAGTAATAATTGCAGTTGCCGGTTGTTTGTAGACATTTCTTATTTGCAAAAGACGAGCCTAACGCAATGGTACCAGTACCAGTACCACTAGTACCAGGAACCAGAACCAGCGATTTTGAAGTGGCTTACTAATATGGAAAGAAAAAACTTGCCTTGTCTTGCCTTTCCTGCATGTCACGAGTCTCTTGACGTCTTCTTGACTATCGTATACATTTAATCACCCATTCCAGTTAAAATAAGTAAAGTATATGTGCTTAACCATAAGTCATAAGTGGGACTTGCTGAGATTTCTTAGAACTTCTCAGCCATTCAATCTTTCCTAATATAAGATTATCTAAATCCGTAAACGTGATGTGATGTTGACTTGCACTGACTAAGTTTAAGTTCCTTGCATCCGCAATGATAATATTTTTGCAGAAATAAAATTACAACTTACAAGACAATTCGTCTCAAGGTTAAATTAAATCTCCCAGTCATTAAATGCAAAACAAAAAATCTGAAAGCAAATAACCTTCGTTAAAATAATCTTCTCATGATTTTCATAGAAATTCCAAATGAGTCAGTAGATAGAAAATAATGACAAATACCTCCTGCTTACTCACATACTTGAAATGCAGTGTTACTGTCTAAGTAGCATCCTACTCATACTGCTACACCTTCGCACACTCGCCGACCACCCACACTAAACTCCTCATACTCAGCATAAATAAAATTTATGTAATTATTGTTATATTGTATTTATAGAGTGTAAGTAGAGAAGAATACAAAGAAAAAATATTGCGCAATCAAAAAAGGAAGTTTTATCACGTCTCTTTTAAGCTATGTTCGCAAACACAAACAAATATACAACCCAGAGTAAATTCTTAAACAATAAAGATTAGTGATGTTATTAATGTTTATGGTATGTGTAATAAGTTAACACAACAGTACTAAAATCCCTCAGCAGCACATCTCATTACAGATAGAATCTAATACCTTGTCTTTCGATAAATAACTAGCAATTTAAACAGAATGGGATTTTCTCTCGAGTATATTCACCACAAAAGTAAAGTTTTTATTTTGACAAGTTGTTCACGATAATTCCAACGACGTAAATATTGTGATTCACTTTCACATTAGTTTATCATTTTCATCCTTATATATTTTTCCTTGTAGAATCCTTCAGAACAAAAACTCAAGAATATTTTTTCGAGCGAGCGAGCTCCTGCGTCGCTGTTGATGTTAATGGTTCAAAAGAAAATAAGTATAATAATTACAATAAGTACGTTTTTGGTTTTACATTTTATGTCCAACAAGAATATATACATGTGTCTGTAGGCAAGCCACAGCACGACACACAGGAAAACCAAAGAGGATAATAACAAGCTAAAGCACAGAATATATCGAAACAGAAACAGATGCCGAAGAAAAACATTGACAGAAATCGCATAGGGTTGTGTCTAAAAGGGATAAAGACAGAATTTACAAGGTCATCCTTCACGAATTATTCTCAAAGAAATGAACTTACTTATATTATACAGACAGACACACAGACTGTATGCAAACTAGGCGATAATATTTTTCTATTTGCTTGTAATTTTGTACACAGAGAGGTTGATGAATGCTCGTTGCTGTTATGCTGTTGATGGGGAGGTGAGATATTTCTCATTCATTTTACTATATACGCAGATATTGGTTTAAAGTTTGTAAAATGTTAAGGATCTATAACTTGTAAGTAGAGGTAATCCTAGGTACTATGTTTTTAACTCAATCCTCAAACTCTTTCTGTTTGAGAGCTCTGCATATGTCAATAGAATTACCGCCCGAGGCATTATTTCTTCTTCGTTACTGATATTCGTCGTTTGTTTCTTTCCTACACGGTTTTTTTAAAAGAACTGTCATTAAGTATAGTGCCATGCCAAGAAGCCACGTCTTTCATCTGTCTGCACTAGTATATGCACATAATACGCTGCACTATATGATACTGACATCAGTATCTGGTGCTTGGTATTATTTTTATGTATGCCTTATGGCTTATTCGTCCTCATGAAATATTTATAGAGATACCCCTTGTACTCTACATATTATATAGCCTGATTCTTATATATTGTATTATTTCTACTGCATTTAGTTGTACAAGAACCATCTAGCATACTATAGTCGCTTGTTGTCTGTATGAGCTCCAAAAATTTAATTGAACAACTGACTTTGAGCTGAAAAGCCAATGACCATGGCATGGCTTGGCGAAACAAATGAACGCACCTGGCCACTGGCCTGGACTGACACTACATTGACTACTATACTACTACAGATAACTCAAAGGTGTTCCTTCTTTTCTTTCTTTTATTATAGCAAGTAAAATATTCCTATTATGAAAAAAAATACCCATGCTGAACCTTTTTGCTACTCCCGCCCTCATTATTATTATCTGTAGTGATGATACCTCGAGATAAGTTCCATCGCTCAATTCCACACCACACAGTACAAGGTAAGGGAAAGGGAAGTAGAATTTATTCATTTAGTTCACGATTTACCTTAATTACTAGTGTTTTGTAAGTGAGTCATAAAAAACATAATTTCCATTTGTAGATTTAATACTTTTTTTCTGCAGTCTATTTCTTTTTCTCAGAGTAAAACGCACGCTTATTATTTATGCATGTTCTGCCTTAATTCATAATTCATTTTATTTGTAAATATAGGTGGTACATACTCTGCTAGCGATAAATTGAAGGGAGGAAAGCTCGACAGTTTCTTATTCTATATAATTTTGATTAAAGGTATCATTCATTACGATTGCGATATATATCGTTTGGATTTTATTTATGTCATAGCTGTAATTAATTCAGTGCGACCTGTACATGCAATCTACATAGAACAGATGTATAGCTACACCATAAATAAATGTCAATATTTGCCTACGGTTAAATGCTTACACTTTAGAGCAAACCGATGATCAAAATGATTGGCAATGGCACTTAAAATATATTATGCAACATACTCGCTGATGTGTAGATTCCATTAAGAATTATTATCAAATTATGACTCTGAATGGAGTCAGAAAATCATAATAGAGCCCATATTTTGGCTGGCATGGCATTTCATCAATAGATATCAGTAGCATGTCCCTGTCCTGGTTCTCAGGTTTAATTCAAAATCTCATTTCCCTTTCAGCACAGTTTTATCGGGTCGAATTCGACTTTATCGACCCAGGTTCCTGTATGTAGTAGCAATGCCTGTTCGTCGTTCGGTTGAAAACTAGGACGACGACAACGTATATATAAAGGGGTGACAATAGTCTTGTATTCTCCGTTTGTATTCACACCAAATGCATTCATCGCGGAAATGACAAATGAAAGCACTTCAGGAGATCGGAATCATACTATTGGCTGATAAGCTACCTACCGCTACCTATATTTATCGTTAGTTAAAAGTAGACAGCAAACTTCAATAATGTATAATATAATAAATGACACTAACCAAGCGCGGCATTCGCACTCCAACTACATAATATGTACGCGAGACTGTACATACAAATGAATTTTTTTTCAAAATGTTATACTATATGCCCTATATTGCGGAAATTCAACCAACTGGGCAGTATACACAATGACGCGCATAGCAAATTTATAAAAAAAAACTGAAACTGAAATTGACAGGAAGCTGACGTTTCCGTTCATGCCTCTTTACAAGGAAAATGTTTAAGCCAATGGATACCGTGAGGGACCGGGACCGGAATACCTATAGACAAAACAGGATAATTACATGGATACTTTAAAACTATTTACGGGGGTTTCGTTTGTAAGCTGTCTCTGTAATTACTTTGCATTAAAAAAGTTGGACACTATGCTGAATATGAATGCAGGTGGATATGGACCTATTGGAGGATGTGTAAAATTTGAGTACTTCATTTTTTTGAACCTTTCTATCTCCACTCCACCCACTTATTTACTGCAGTTTTGAAAGTCTAATTTAAGTCATAAAATAGAAACAGCAAACATAATCGAAATAAACATACTGAAATGACTCAATGACTGTACTCACATGAATAGTTTTCGAAGCACTTAAATCTTGTAAAGGCTTGAGTAAATAATTATAAGTAGGTAGTTTACGTCTAAGAACAGTAGACATGATACTTCACACCTTACTTGTCAAAGTTTCGTGTTTCTCCGTTACGCTTTTAATATGCTATGTAGTTGTTTTCATTTTGTCAGTCCAGGTCAATTATGAACTACTTACTTATTATATTTAGGAACCTACCTATAACTACTTTGACAGCTACTTTTTAGCTCCTCTAGTCTGTCTGCATTTATGTTCAAAAATTTCTCAAAAAAGCTGTTGAATATCTTTTCTCTTTGTTGTGCATTTCATTAGTTAATTAAAAGGGAAATACCTACAGGAAAATAATTTACGCTCAGAACATTAAAATGAGTACCTGGCCTGTAAACTATAAAGGTTAACAACTAACAACCCACTAATACACATATATTATTGACAATCATACCAAAAATAAATTCCAATGGAGATGGACCCAAATATGTAGAATCCATATTACAGGCGCCCTATTATTAGTATTATTCAAATTATATACTGCATTGTTTGTAAATAATAAGCAAATAAAGGTACGGCACTGTCAATTTAAAAGGAAACCATGAAGAACTATAACGTATCGGCTAAAATATGAAAATTTGTCTTGTTTACATACAACACAATTAAATAATTGAAGTACTTGGAACAAGTGAGTAGCTTATAAGAATGTTAATACATACTACTAACTGCCGTTCTTCTCACATTTGAAGATGCATTTAATTATTCAACATTATTATTATGCTAATTACTTGTGGATCGTGCTAACATTCAATTCTTGGTAGTTGGACGTTAGCCCTTTCTATAGAGGATTCAAGTCACAGGAAAAATTGACAATCGACATGACTTTTGGCGATCGACGCTATGTCTCCGTGTATACATTTATATTTCACGGCAAGGTGAATTAAACACAATTGCCACTCGAGGCACACTCGACCCATCGAATAAACGACAGGACAGAACAGAAGCTGAAAACCTGAGCACTTCAACAATGTGTATACTTACAATATAGTTTTATACACACTTATAATATCCACTCAACTGTGTCTAAACGAAATCCAGTAGCTATATTTTTAGACACCTAACATAAATTATTAAAAAGCGTCGAGCGCCTATTATTATACTATATATCTCCTATCAATTTTCTGCTATAGCAGCAGTAGTCATGATAAGGATCTCCAATGCATAAATACTTTACCAGTATTTCATATATATACATAGTATATACAGTATAATATACTCATCTTTGTCACAACAAAGGTTTTCTGCTGACGTCTATAAATGACTTTTTCTTCAAAAACTTACAATTTGTAAGTTAAATATTTCGTTTTTTCAATATTTAGTAATATAGTTATACCTCTCAATATTTTGTAAAGTCTTCACATAATTACAAAAAAAGCGTTACTGACAAACACAATAGCACCGCAAAGTGCGCGGACGTACAGTGTAGAAATAATAATAATTGGAGCAAACCAACCATAACCGACCGAATTATTCTCGAGAATGTAAACTGTTAACCTTTAAGGTGTAAAGTTCCCACCAGCCAGTGATGTGAACCATTCTGAATGAAAAATACAACGTATTTCAATGTTCGTAAATATATAGTATATTTTCAATTTAAATACAGAATATGACAATTGCATTGGATCGTATCGGACAAGGTCAAAACAGAGGGAAATGATAAAATTAAACTGTAGAGCTACAACGCAAATTGAATGTGAGGCTGACTAAACAAATTCACACTGACAATGGAAAAAAACTGACTTTTTTTATTGTTGTAAAATACATACTGGCATCTGACATGCTACTAGTTAGGTACTCGCTTCCATGAATTTAACGAATCAGATATTGTATGTAGATAGCAATAGAAAATAACACTGATGACACAATATAACAATAGACAGGTGCCTAGTCATACTCTCCTGTTGCCTTTTGATGCTGGCTTTGGGATGGAAACTTAATATATGCAGTCACAATTCGTCATCTCGTACACTAATAATAATTACTTCCACGTCTGCTAATTATTCACGTACAGCCGCCTACACAATGCGTCAATTCACTCAGGTGCTTACATAAATGAAACATTCGCAGTATGTCTAACAATATTAAGCAATTATGCAAAAAAAAAGCTATTTTTTCTCCTGCTTTTAATCGTAGACACTATTCGAGTATGTTTTGCAAGTGTCATTTTTTTTTAAAAAAAGCAGTTTTTGTAGCTCAGAAATACCGATGACTTTTTATACTAATTTTTAAACCATTTTGATTTGCCATCTTATTGTAAAACTTTATTGTGTAATACAAAATTTTCTACAAAGAAACATAAAAGCACGAATTAAAATCTTTAAGTAGAAACTTGCACCAAAACTAAAACAACTATACTATCACGACAACTACACCAAGCCAAGTCAAGGTATACAGCTTATTATCAATATCGCACGTGGCTTGTCTTTCTATGCCTATACTTTTAATATAATATCCATATTTTACTCTCATTACCATGCATTCACCAGTTTGAGTAGCAGAAGGCAAACTATTACCATCTGACTTTCATTGCTCGCAGTGTATCTGCCATAAGAAACAATACAAAATGTAAATATATATACTGTAATTTCTCACGCGAGTTAGCATACCTACCATACCTAGATATACAAAATTTACATTAAATTCAAGGCTTTTTTAACATTACATTCAAATTTCGTAACGCAGAAATAACATATAGTATGCGTGAAGTAATTAGTATCCGCGAACTCTGTGCCGAACAGTTCAAGCGAGATTCATAAGCACATAAGTATATAATTACACTAACTATGCTTGTTGCACTGTAGCTAAAATTAAATTCCTTGGATTCGTTGATAGCTCTTATTTTTTTACTACCTTGAAATTGAATATTGGATTTGGATTGAAAGGTGTAGAAAGCATCTAAAAACCTATTTGTAGTCGACAGGTAAGTGAGTATATATTCAAACGCTTACATCTTTATAAAACATTTGGCCTACGTTCACTTATAATAATGTAAATTTCGTCATGAAAACCCTAATGTACATAATACATGCATGTAGTACAAATTTCCCTTAAATTCACCTAGTTGTGTGGATGTAAGTGTAAAATCACTGCAGTTCAAATATCAGAACCAGAATAGTGTCAGTGCCAACCTGAACACAAAGAAAGTTCAAGAAAATAAACTTGTCTAAAAAATTAGGCATCAATAATAAATGAAATAGGCTATCACCACTCTACACTGCCCTTAAATTGATATTCTGGTTAATTTTACTTTAATAAAATTACATTTAAATAGTTATTACGAAACACTACAGCCTCTGCAACCAAGTTATTGGGAAACTGGGAGGGTAAAGAGTATTAATTGATCAACATTTATTAAACCCTCGCCTCACTAAAACAAGTATAAAAGCCGGTATTGCAAAGCAAGGAGGGAAACGATAATGAGCTTACAACATGACGTTCTAAGAAATTATTACGTGCATATTGATATGCGGGGGACGACGACTTAACTTAAATCTCTGTTCTTTCATGAAATTACGAAATACCAATCTCACAGTGGTCAACTGTCGCGGTTTGCATCGGTTATTATACCCAGGACAGGTAAAATGCAGCATTAAATATGTCAAGAATATCTAATCAGTTTTTAATTTAATCAAAACAGCATTACAGCAAGCGGCATCAATTGAAATTACATTCTACTGCACTTCAACTAATTTTGTTCCTAGCACACGATGCAAATCAACGAAAAAATAAAAACTGACAATAAGAATCTTCACACAGCACAGTTGGAAGTGATTGCAAGTAGCAGTCGACAGTACCTTCGCACAACTGTAAGCTCTAAAATCCAAATTCAACTCACAGAAGCAAATTATCAAAAGTAAGAAAAATGCAGTATTCTATAGAGCTTATTTAATGTAAGTAAGTACATGCTTACATCAATTAAATTCTCAGGTGAGACTACATACGTAGTACTGACGGCATGCTGCAAAACCAAACTACCAAACCAAACCACTGCTGATTGTCAGACAGAAGTGTGTGATTTCGTCACAGGCAGTCACAAGATTTGATTATTGTATTCTGCATTCACTCTCAGTAAAGTCTTTTTACTCTCAACTATCATCAACTACCCCATACCGTCGCATCGCCATGTCCCTTTTACCATTTACGTCTTTTATAAATTACGAATATTACTACACATGCCACCAAGAACTAGCAGCATAGCAGACACTATAGCTTGAATATTGCTCAATAATATTTTTTGAATTAAATTGAATCGTCCTATGTTATCATTTGTCGTTACGTTCACACAGTCGCAATTTTCGGCTGGGCTATTAAAAAGATATGTTATAACACAGAATATAGGAACTTTAAATGCATACAAGCAGCCCAAAACAATTTGGAATTTTCTTACTTGTTGCCTGGCTATAAGAATGTATAGCTGACGAGGATAAAACCAAACCAAAACCACACTTTCAATCATTATCTGCTCTCCCACAATAACAATAACAACAACAACAAACCTACCTACATATAAGATGACAATCACTTTTCAGAACAGATTAAAATTATGAGGTGGCATACGGTATATGTAGAAATTTTTCACTACTCGTACTCCAAAACCGACACTGGTCGTCTTCTTTTTCACTGGCACTACTACCATGCCACCAAATCTACCACGTCATTCCTCAAACTTAATCATTTAGCTCTTTTTTGCACACGAGCAAGACTAATCATCTCTCCCGAATTAATACGAATCAAGTATCACCTGACTGAATTATTCGTTTAATTGTAATTATTACAATTTGAAGTTCACTAGTTCGACATATTTGAAAGTGGAACAAATAATTAAGTAATTTAACTATGTACTCAATGCTTAAAGTTAATATTCTGTCAACTCAACATATTTTAGTCAATTCAAGTTTTGAAAAGTTTATTCTCAGGCAATATTCTCCAATGATTGTGACTAGAAATTTTAAGATTTCCTTTTATGGCTTGTTGGTAAAAACAAAGCCCATTTATTAATGTTTCTATCTTAATCAGTAGATTATGGTGTAAATATCGTTTAAACATAAATATAGTTTCTTCTATGTACAGTTTATATTTGTGATGCCTTTTATTTTTCCTCTAGTGGATGTATATGAATTTATCGCTTTAAGCAAAAACTTACCTATATTGTTAATTCTGCAAGTTCCAAGTCAATTACTTTGTGTTTCAACTCATTATTAATTACTAACATCGCATCAACAAGTTATGAATAAATGAGTATTGGATGAAACAATGAATGAACAAAATGATTAATAAATGAATGCGTTTCTTCTAGAAGATGAAAAAGACTAACAACTCAAGAAAATATGATTCTCGGTCAATGCTGTCGATGTCATATCCACAAGTTGTCTAGTATATACTCGCATCACCATATTTAATAGTATGTAAAGTACTTAAGTTATTATTAATGACCCATAAATAGAGTTAAGGTATACAGCTAATCGGAAATAATATTAACTGTTCGTTGCTCTGAAAATTTTATATTTATTTCTCTTTTAGAAGATAAAAAGGATAATTAATTCAAGCAATTATGATTCTCTGTCAAATTTGTCGTTATCAAATTTACAAAATAACCTTTCAACACTCGTTTCAATATGTTTAAAAGTGTGTTAGGTTCCTAAGCAATAAAAACAAACTTATCAACCGGAAATAATGATATTTATTCGA
The DNA here is from genome assembly GCA_949802685.1 of Dicyrtomina minuta. Taxonomy (NCBI): domain Eukaryota; kingdom Metazoa; phylum Arthropoda; class Collembola; order Symphypleona; family Dicyrtomidae; genus Dicyrtomina; species Dicyrtomina minuta. Next base: position 73,943,337 of record OX461808.1, on the reverse strand, counting down.
TACTGCAAGAGATCAATGTTTGTTTCTTCTAGAAGATACAAAAGACTAACTATTGAAGAAATAATGATTCTTGGTCACTGTTGTCAATGTCAAATCTACGTGTTGACTAGAAGATACTTGCACCAGCATATTCAATGGTGTGTCAAGTACCTAAGTAATTACTACCAACCCAACAAGAATTAATTATGAAATGGTTGATAAATGAGCAGACTATGAAAACTGATGATATAAAAAGAGCAGTTACTCATACATAAAACGTAATAATCGTTCAATTTTCTTCTAGAAGATTTAAATGTATTTATTCAAGAAATTACGATTCTCGGCCAATGTTATTGATGTAAAATCTACACGTTAACTAGTAGATACTTGCCTCGGCATATTTTATTTGTGTGTCAGGTATCTAAGTAATTAATATCAACCCCTTAGTAAGTTTAATATATACAGCTAATCATTTTAACTGTTTGTTACTCTATGAGGTCGATATTTCTATTTCTTCTAGAAGATGAAAAAGACAATCAATTCAACAAATTATGATTTTTGGTAAATGTTGTCAATATGTAATTTACAAGTTGAGTAGTGGATACTAGCATCGGTTTATTTAATAGTGTGTCAAGTATCTCGGTAATTGATACCAATTAGTTTTTATGTCAAAATAAGTCACTTAATCCGAAATAATGTTAACTATTCAATGCTATGAGAGATTAATGAATTTGTTTCTTCTAGAAGAGGTCTGAGGTATTTGACACACTATTCAATATGTTTATGCAAGTATACGCTAGTTAACGTGTAGATTTAGCATCAACAAGATTAGCCGAGAATCATAATTTCTTGAATTGATTATCTTTTTCATCTTCTAGAAGAATAGGAAATATTTACATCATAAAGTAACGAACAGTTAACATTATATCTGATTAGCTGTATATCTTATACGTATTGATGGGTTAGTAGTAATTACTTAGATACTTGGCACACTATTGAATATGCTGATGCGAGCATCCACTAAATAACTTGTAGATTTAACATCGACAAAGGATCGGCCGAGGATTATAATTTCCTGAAAAGTTAGTCTTTTTTATCTTCTAGAAGAACAAGGAATACTGACCTGAACGAATACTCAAATACAAATACCAACTTTATTTATTAACATTTTATAATAACTTGCTGATGAGTTGGCTTTAAATCTTGTTGAAACGCATGACTAATCTATTTATGAGTGGAAACATTGTTAACAATAAATAACTATTAATTTCGCAAAATACTTTTTTTTGAAAGAAATTCACAGTATAATCTACTGCTGATCAAGAAACTGACTGATAAGTGAATTTCAAGTTGGATTTTTAATAAATACATAAGTACAAGTTATTAATCTGCGTCATCTTCTAGAAAAAACAAGCATGAATCTCTCAACATCAAATAGATAACATTACTTTTGATTGAATGGCGAGTTAATAATAGTTATGTAGGTACTTGGCACACTACTAAATACGTTAAAACGAGTGTTTATTAGTCAATTTGTAAATTTGACATCAACAAAATTGAAGCAGAATCATAATGGCATGAATTGAATTTCATTTTCATCTTCTAGAAGAAAAACAAATAATGAACTTTCAAAGTCACGAACAGCTTACATTATTTAGGATTAGCTGTATACTTTAAACTTATTGATGGGTTGGTAATAATTACTTAGGTACTTTACAATAATAAATATGCTAAAGTAAGTATCTACTATTCAGCTTGTAACTTCGGCATCGACAACATTGACCGAGAATCATTTTCTGAATGTTTGCATCTTCTAGAAGAAATTCGAAGCAATAATGACCCATTGAATTAACAAATAGTAAACGCTATTTTGGAGTACGTAGTTCATATTAAAACTGCTTGTAACCATTTCATTCATGAATCGTGTAACTTTTTCGTTCATTAGTAATTTTATTCATTCATTATTTCATCGAATAATCATTTAATCATAATTTGTTGATTAAAATGTAGCAATCACTAATGAGATGAAACCCAAAGTAACTGACTTAAGACTTGTAGAACAAAAAATATAGTTTATGCCATTATTCATATATCCACTAGAGGAGAATTAAAAGGTTTTGCAAATTTTAACTATGGGTACAGGAAACTATATTCATGTTGGCAAGATATTCAAAGCCTAATCTACTAATCAAGATCAAAATATTGAAACATGGGCTATGTTTTTACCAACAAGCCATGAAAGAAAATATAAAAATATCTAGTTACAATTATTAGTAATTTTTGTTTAAGAATAAACTTGTTTAATTTCGAATTGGCTTAAATAAGGTGATGTGAGAGAATATTAACTATAAGTATTGTTTACGTGGGAGCATTGAGTACCTACACAGTTAATTCACTTAATTATTGGTTTCACTTTCAAATATGTCGAAGGAACTATCCACTAGTGAACTTTAAAATGTATTAATTACAATTAAACGAATAATTCAGTCAGGTGAGAGTTTAAACGTATTAATTTAGAAGAGATGATTAGTCTTGCTTCTGTACAAAAAAGAGCTAAATGAGTAAGTCGGATATATGACGTGGTAGATTTGGTGGCATGGTAGTAGTGCCAGTGATAAAGAAGTCGACCAGTGTTGGTTTTGGAGTACGAGTAGTGAAAAATTTCTACATATACCGTATGCCACCTCATATAAAATACACACCTTCAGTGAATCATATTCACAAGTCAGTCTTAAAAAACACTACTGATAGAACCTACTACCAACCACCAGTCCCAGACAAAGTCACTAGTTGCTAGTCGCCGTGCCAGTGTGTGACTAGTTCCTTTACGGTTTTCCTGTTGACTATTTATATTATTCCTCGACTTAAATTCGAGAATAAACAGTCAACAGTATCAATCAAACAGTAATGAGTGTATGGTCAATCTTTTGATCTACTTATATTTTTACTTATTACATATTAGGATATGTAGACTGACTTACTTTTCCTCCTGACTCCACCATCGATCGATGAAACAGGAAACACTTAATTTCTATTGTGAACTGTTGTTGATTATAATTCGTAATCACAATTTAACGTAACAATGTAATTTTAAAAGAAAATCTCCGATTAATTTTCACTAAACGTCTCTTTAGTAAAAATGTCACATGTTCACTACACTTTTGTACACTGACTGTACTGTCAACTGTCAACGGTGGACGGTAACTATTGTTATTTTTGCTTCAAACAACAACAGGAACAACTAAATAATAAAAATACAAGTATAATATAAGCTCCGTCACAATCACGGATGACGACGACGACTGAAGTCAGCAGAAAACTCTGCCGAGTTTTTGTTAATACGACGACAGACAACAACAGAAAGTACAAGTGAATGACACTCACAGTTCACAGTTTTTTTGACAACTCACAACTTATATGCACAATTACAATTTCAACACGCTCTCAGAGTATTAATAAAAAATAAGGATTAGGAATTATATAATTACGTTACTAGTTTGTGGGTAAGTAAGTATAAAACTTTTGACTTGTTCAAATCGTAAAATACCAAAGACTCGTCAGACTGCGAGAGCCTCGAAAAGGAACGAAGCGAATCGCGTGAAGGAGCGAATGAGACTAAAAAGTTATTCAGTGGTTCTTGGTTTTCTGATGTGCTTATGTGACTGACTGCGTGGCTTGGGCTCTGCTGGGTTCACACACAAAAACAAGTTTCCTAATTTCAGCTTCAGCCTATGCCTCTCAGCCAGTATTCATCTGCAGCAGACTTGGGCTTGGTCATCGTCATCCCTTTCTTCGCTTCCACTTCTCTTGAAAATGAAATGTGCTTTAAAAAAAGTAAGAATGAATAATGCATCTGACGAGGAGATGATGTACTTTGTGTGCGTATAATAATAAGACAATAATTATGTATACGTGGAGAACATGCACTTTTTCAGAGTCAGTGCTTTGTACTCTTCATGCTCAAACCTATAATTAGTGACTCGGCAAGGAATGTAATATGTGTGATGTGTATTTACGTACCCATGCTTATGCTTCTACCTGTAAGTTTAGGGGTGGGATATCCTACCATTTTTACTGAATCCAATCTCGATACTGATACTATCCAAATATCGAGCCCATATACTCGACACTATAGGACTTCTTCATTTTTTTCGATATAAAATAATTAAAAACCCTATTTTGGGGCACTTTCTTAAAATCCAATTTTCAATAATGCAGATTAAAAAATAGTTTTAAAATAGCATGAAAAAAGCTTGCCAAAACTCAGATTTTTGAAAATCGGATGAAAACTGTTGTAGCTAAAAGTCTAGCAGGAGGCCAAGTTTTTTAAAAAATCAACATTTTTACTCATATAAAATTGATACTGCCAGCTTTAAGTACCGATTTGAGTGCATTTGTCTCGATATTATCGAATTTCAACAATGCTCGATACCTTAGATATCCCATCCCTACCTGTAAGCAGCAATACCACACCATAAGATCAAAAAACCAAAACAACAACCAGCACAGAGCGATGAGTCTAGTTTTCGAGTTGGCTATTAACATAAACCAAAGAGCATGCCTATTTATATTTTGTATATCAGCATCAATACTGCGGGTATTCAACTTAATGAATTGTAGTAGGTACCTTTAGTAGTTAGTTCGTCGTTCTTGAAAAGGGGCAAAAAGACTAAATGCAAAACGTGCTGTCCATTTTTTGGTGGGTTGAATTGTTTGACAAAGATACGAAAGAACGTTCTGTCAGTTTTAGTACTGTACTACATATACCTAAAAATAGAGCAATCATGTAAAAAGGTCAATTTTGTGATTTTCTGCTGGTACTTTTGTGAGACTATGCTATGTGAATATATATTTTTGTGATGCGATTATATCAAAGATTTGTGCAAACATGTAACGACATGTAATCGCACTCGTTTGGGTTCCAAAATCTGTTAACATTATCGCAACGTAACATTTTCTGCTGACAATACTTTATCGTTTGATGGATTGTATATCAGCATATGGCATATATTTTAAGTAACAAATATCGTCGCGATAACTATTCCAGTTCCAGTTGCATAGGACATGTTCCTCCTGGACAGGGTTTTGATTCTGGGAGGAAAATGCCTGGGAGGAAAATGTCAGTTTCCCAACTATTCCATGGCATTATACACTGTAAAGCTTCAAATAGATCCCGGGATCTGTATAATATATCCCGAGGGTATCTAATGGATACCTGGTAGATCCCAGGCCACTAATACATCCCGGGTCTCAAAAAAAGTTTAAAATAGATCCCGGGTCTCTATCCCTGGTCCAGGGCAAAAGTTTCACGTATGCATATTTCCACACGATTTGGAGCTTTACGGTACGTAGTTATTTCAAAAGCCATTTAATAGAATATATTGATTGAAATTTGCAAAAACATCTTCTATTGTGATTGTGATGCATATCACGATCTCGCTGAAGTCTGCGTATATTACTTTGATATTTTTGATGATGAAGCCTATTAAAATACCAAGACAGACTCTGCATGACTAATTTACGGGATCAATAACTTTAGCTTATACTTAAATTCTAAACTAAAAACAGTCTGAGGTCTGACTCCCCCATATATTTTGATATATGAACTATGCCGTGATCCGTAATATATCAGCGTTATTAATAAGCACATATTTATATATCCAGCTATAGCAGACGGATTTCCTCTAGAAACCCCAAAGAATGCTTATAGCTGTGTGATCTGCCTGAATGACTAATAGCAACTTGGGTGGAATAATAGCAAACTCAGCGGTTAATATTACTCTGTCAAGCGAATTATAATGACGGTAAAGATTTATACTTAGGGTAGGGTCGGGTAACTGTGGTAGGTCCGATAACTGTGGTAGCGACAGTTTTCACCAGGAAAACATCAGAATCAGAATTGACAGTAAAAGAATACCTTGCATCGAAGAACAGGGTTCGCTCTTCTATGCAAGAAATTTCTTTGCTGCCAGTTCTGATGTTTTCCTGGTAAAAACTGTCGCTACCTCAGTTATCGGACCTACCACAGTTACCCGACCCTATCCTACTTTAATTATATAACAAAATTTTGATATTAAATAATTTATTATTACTTCATTATTCCTATTTCTTAAGACGCGCTCATCTTGTATGTAGAATACTAACTACAATAAGGGTGCGGAATAAGCTTTCAAAATAGTATAATATGGGAATTTCGAATTTGGGATGGGGAATGGGGATGGCTTAATAATTTACTTATTAACTGATCACAGGATCAGAAATATTTTTTCAATAGACCATAAAATGCGTTAAAGATTTCATATACCTGTGTATTAATTAGTATAATCATACAATAGCTATTACAATTTTTCTAAAATTCTACTTAGGTTGCCTGTGAGTTATCAAATCATGGATGTGTAATAAATTACATGGATGGTAGATGAACTCAGGAACTTACAGGCTCAAAAAGAGCACACGAATTTTACAGTTTAGCTCTGCTTTAATTTATAATATGATAAAATACCAACCATCTGAAGACCGACTACAGATTTACGTACAAAAAATCTGGCAAATAATTGTAAAATGTTAATATGAAAGCTTACCACTGCATAATTTACAAAACTTTTGAAGGTATGTATTTACAAGCACCTTAGCACAATAATAGTAGCATCAGTTAAAAAATAAATTTATGTCAAGCACAATAATATTCCTTTATGTAATGTATTTTACATATATACATAGGTAATATGTCAAAGATAGAACGAAGAATAATGTATTACATTATGCATACATTGTCTTTTCGCTATCACGCTACTAAAAAATAACAGTAGATGTCCTACCATGTTGGCTACAGATAGTTGCATTTCTATATAATTTTAATTTGAACTGATTCTTAAAGAAATGTATCGTAATCGTACTTACATAAATGGGGTCTATCCTGCTTTAGTTCACAGCTGTACGATTACCAACTAAAATTGTTCATAGTGCACGGGTATTTTTAAAATACTTTTTGAATGCTAATTTAATTCTACAAAATAAAAAAAAATTTGAATTTTGAATTTAAAGGCTCGATAACTACGTATATTTAATTTGGGATTATACTGCATAGTTTTTATATTTTAGTCTATACATACATACTATGAACATTTACATTTTTACATATGATGCTAAAACACAAAAATAGCAACACTGCATATTTGTTTGCGGGCTGGACTTGCCAACTTTACAGGTATTTGCTCTTCAGCGTGGCGATTTGACGATGTCAAATTATAATGACGGGCCTAGTATTAAACGGGGAGTACAATTTGGCTGCCATCCCCGCTGACGGTATTTGTGCTCGGAACTGAACCATTACGATGAAGTAAGTTACCAGAATTCCAATTATCTGAATATGGTAAGCCAAAGAAATTTATAATATTTAGAGTTTGTATTTATAATAGCTTCAAAACTATTTTAATTATTTTTAATTATTTTTTAAAAGTCCGCTAATGAATCAGTAAATCTTACCGATCCCATGAAGCCATATGTAATGGTGAAAAATCCACATCCTCTCAACCCCACGTTTTGTGAGGACGCTTCAAGATACAGTAAAGTCAGCTTCCATTGATCATTTTGTGTCATCTTTTGATTAAGCTGGTAATTCCGACGTTGTTTTCTGGCAGCTTGATTTTCAGGTATGTCACCAAGGTGACATATCTGCTCTTCTATGGTGGGCAATGCACATTTCATTTTGAAGTAAGATCCATCTCCATCGCCAACCCCTATATTTTCATTAACGGCCACTGCTACATCGTATTCCACCTGACCTTTATGATGTTCGTCGGCCGCATCCTCGCAAATACGCTGCATGACCCAGATCTTGATTTCATTGAGAAGGCGATTTGCCTCCGCCGCAATAATGATGGATGAAAAGTAGTGGATGAAATAATACAGAAATCTTATTTTCAGTGGCCAGTCATGTTGGTCGAACAACGTGGCCAGATTCTCGACAAAGTATGGGAGAGTGACAAAAAACATGGCGACCACCATGGGCCCTGTCCCGCCATTAATATGCTCAATTAAATCTTTGACTTCCCCATAGTACTTAAGAAGTTTCTCCACGCTCAATTTCTTAGGTTGATTTTGACTACCTCCAGCATACTGGTCCCTGCCCCGGTCCCGGTCCTGGTTCTGGTTCTGGCGGGAACTAAATTCTTTTGAATCCGCGGACAAAATGGAGGCGAGTTCCTTCGCAATATCGTGAATAGCAAGAGCTCCAATCATCACAAATGTGTCAGCAAAGTGAATGAGGATGATGAGATAGATATTTAGGAAGCCATAAACAAGGGTGACTACAATTATCCAGGGAGTCAATTCGTCACCTACTAGGGGACGTCCACTCGATTGTAGGAGAAGATTATGCGAGACTGTTCCAGCATAGCTGTAGAAGCTTTTATAAAAATCCCAAGTGTCCCAATTGGAAGTGGTAGCGCTCAATGTTCCATTTCCACTGTCACATATGCGGAAGTAGTCTTCACCTAGCATGTAAAATGGGGCAGAGATGAGTGCCAATATGCAAGTGAGCGTGGTCACGGATGAAATTTTGATGACATCAGTTGTGCAAATCCTTTCAGGCCGAGCTACCAGTTTCAGCAAATGAACAAAATGATGTTTCCGCCACCAGATGCAAGCGAACAGCGTGAACGCATAGGCAGGGAATCCAATTGCTCGAGCTAATTGAAACAAACGCAGTGGATCCTCGCGTATGGTTTTGGCATCTTTGTCTTCACTCTTGTGATCCGACTGGGGCTGAAGAGAAGGTATGAAGCTTCCCCATAATACCGTGATGGACGTCAAGCATAGAATGATGCGGAATATGATGCATACCATCTGTTTGTACAGAAATTATTAATTTTTAATAAAGACTTTTGTTTTGCTTTTGCACGATATAATACACAGTGCTAATAAGTAAGGAATTTTATTTTAAATATTTTACCTGTCGACAATATCCACCAGAAATGAGGACGTATGGATGGGATTTGCGGATTAGCTGAACGCGATAGGGAACCAGGAACAAGTAGTAATTGAAATTAAAGAAAAGTCGGTAGTAATAGAATGTATTCAGCCGAATTTTCATTTTCTTTATGAAAACTGTGTTTTGGTTGTTTTGTGAAAAAATATTTTGAATGTGCTCAGTTTTGTTTAGGCGAGCAGAATGCTTGCGATCGCTCTCAGCTATAAACATCAATTATTAGTGGCAGAATAACAAGACCATTCTCTGGATCGGTTTAGTGCTGAGCAAGTAAAAAAGACCAGATAATTTACATAGGTTTAGTCTTATCCGTGCAGCTTTTTGTGAGCTACATCAAAATATTCAAAATCAAAACTTTTAATTTGTATACGCTTCGGGTTATTTGATCAGCAAACCCACTTAATCCTCAATTCTGCTCCAATAATGCATCTTGGAGTTTGCATGTGACTCGTGAGATTGCTTTTTTCATTAAGATAGGTTTTAAGCAAATAAGTAACCATATTCCAGCTCATACAACTTGAAAAATAAAGCAGGTTAGAGATTCTCGCTTTAAAAGTGCTGCTACACTTTTATTTATTTTAGATAATATTATTAGCACTAACCTACCTACTAGCTTTTGTCATACGGATGCGGTCAATTTACAGACGAAACCTTCAAATCAGAATCCTAGACGGCCTTCAATTATTCAATTAGTATCTCATAATCAGTATATATCTAAATCTCGCTGGGATTGGTTTAAGTAGCAGGGAACATTACATGGAACATTTTTTCTTATTATTAACTTTTATACCGCTAAGTCAGAGTAAGACACAATTACAATTGTTATAAAAATTGAATTTTTTATCTATGGCACTGGTATAGATACCTCTAACATCGCAAATCGTCGGCTAGTGACAAAGAAAAGCGATTAAAATCCTAATTGCTTGTATTTTTTGTAAACAAAACCAAGTGTGACCACAACTGTGTTAACATTGCAACTTTTTTTTTGCAGTTAGTTGAAAACATGTAGGAAATTATTCAAGTAGTAAGTGCCTCGATTTACATTAAACTTATATAGACTAGCTGTGTTACTTGATTGTTAAACGAGTAACAAAATTTCTGACGTCACAATTGTGGCTAAAACTGACCGTTTAAATTTTCAAGAAGTAAATGTTTCAAATATTGTTAGATCATCATTAAGGGTTGGACTGCACATCCAGCGGTAAATTATTAGGCTTTGCCTGGACATATGGGTATACATTTAATTTTTTTTACAGTAACTAAAAGGTAATATCTAGCCATTGTCTAAGAGAAAACTGGAAAAAAGTTTTTCAATGTGAAACTAAAGATTTTTGAAATTCGAAACTTTTAACATTGTTTTATATGTAGACAGCCCGGCATCTCATCTTCGACGCCCAAATAAAACTTGCCTTGACACAATAATCAGTTATTATTGATTGGTATTATTCAGGCAGCTTCAACGCCGTTTAAATGTCATATTTCAGGAGACATGGATAATAGTTATTGCGAGTAGAACCTTGATACAATTTTTTTTATAGGAAACAACGATTCACGATTCCCCTTCTGGAGGAGTCAGAACCTGAATCGATGCTTCCTTTATAAATTGAAGCAAGGTTCTGATTTCACGAAGAATTAATATTATTTTAGAAAAAATGAAACTGACCATTTTAATAATAATTTAACAACAAAATATCAATATTTACGACCAATAGGCTTAACAGTGACAACTGCCACTGTATTATTTAGCTGATCAGTGACCACTGCCACTGTTCGGATAAGTGGAAAGTCATAAAATTGAGGAGCAAATTTTAATGTAATTTTATCATTCAAGAAGAATTGACGTATAACTATTTTTGTCCTGTATTCTCTGAATCAGGCATTCGACATTCGACATAGTATTCGTGTACAATCTTCAACTAGTAATTTAATAGTATTTGAGTATATTTATGAATTAATATTGTTTATCTTAAACTCTCTACTGTCTATTACTTCGCATAATAAATACGGCGAAATTATAAAAGTTTTAATTATTGATCAGTCTTTTCAATTTATGACACTTATGGACATCCTCATGAAGTATAAAAGTCAAACGGCGTTGAAGCTGTCCAAATAGTAATAGTCAATAATGCGTGATCCGTGAGACAAATCAAAACTGTTCATATTGAACAACAATAAGTTTGAAGCCTTTATTCCCAAAAACCTTAAATTTAATTGCCAATTTTATCAACGATGGAAATGGTAGTTTTGTCACTCGTTCTGCCATCAATCAATCTGTACATGCGCTGAATAAACTTGACAATAAAGCTATTACATTACATTACATTACATTACATTACATTAATCAAGTAATTGCTTAGGCCCGACGCCACTCACACATGTTTAGGTCTCGTTGTGCCCCATGCGACACTTTTTACTACTATTATTAGTCATATATGTTTACACTGGTTTTGAGACTTCCTCTGGGTGCGTCCTAGGATGAAATTTCGAGCTATTTCGTAGCCAATTTGAGAAAATTTTGAAAAACGTTTTTTGTCCGGACACCTACCTTAACCATTTATCTAGGGAACATGTGAGAGTTATGCCTAGCAAGTATTTTTTTAAGTGATCAAAGTTGCCACGTTTCAACATCCCATAAGACTCAACGTTAAAGATTTCGATCTTTAAATAATTGTAACTCTTAACAGGGATACAGATTTTGAAATTTTCCTTAGAGGTGCCCTAGACCCTAGATAATACTATGCCGAAAATATGTGAGAAAAAATATAACTTAACATGTCCCACATCTCTACAGCCTTATCTTAGAGCGCAAAATTCTTCTGTCTCCCCCTTAATAAGCACCCGGGAGCTTATTTGAACCTATACGGTATACTATGACTAACTATGATCGAATATTTTTTTAAAGAAAACACTTTAATAAATATATCATAATAATAATTGTATGAGAGCAAGTATTCTTTAAAAGGAATTTTTTAAAATCTCACTTTGCTATACAATAGCAATACAAATGAATATAATAAGGAGGGCAGAAGATCTTATTGTTAATTTTAATTCCAGCCTTTATTAGGGAAATATAATATGTTAAGTTATAATAATTATATTTTTGTACATGAGAGTGACATCTAGGGAATATAAGATGAAATTATTGTTACCATTATTATTGTTTATCATTGTTTAAAGTCGGCAGTTTTAACTTGAAGTTCAATGGTTTTTTTCAAGACAAGTCAGACCACTTTTAAGAGGCCATTATTTGCACTCACAAAATAAAAGCAACAAAAAGCTCTGTCATCCCCTGGAAACTGAATAGTAGACAGAAAAGTGTCTGAACACTGTGAACTTTGGAGTCCCAAAAAACTATTGAAATGTAAATGAAAGTTGGGCATAAACAGAGAATCTTCTTAAAATTTTGTTGCATGGTGCAAACGAGAAGTTCTTACGATTTCCGATTATCATTATTATTAACAAAATTGGCAAAATTACCTGTAAAAGCCTTTGAACCTTTCAGAATTTTGACAACTGTAACTTTCCATAATGTAATAAATTTTATTTTGCAGGATTTCGCCTACCTACCTTTTATACTTTTATAGATATTATAGTATCCTATGATTAGCCAAGATAGCAGTAATGATTAGTTAATCCTCGATCCTAAAATTGTAGGAAGCATAGCTACAATGCTTAAATATTGGTGACTATACGCACTCTGCTTTAATTCTGCAATTTAGCATTTGATGTAAATTGTAAACATAATCACTAAACAACCAGATTTAAATTTATCGTTAGCAATAAAAACACTGTTATTTGGTATTGCAATAGATAACGGTCGAAGGAATCTCCGTCAACGGTTAATCTAATTGTCAGTTAGTGTATCTGGCTTGGTGGTCTAGGGGTATGATTCTCGCTTAGGGTGCGAGAGGTCCCGGGTTCAAATCCCGGCCAAGCCCTTCCATTTTTTGGTTTTGCATGATGCTAAAAATTAGCTACACAATTATTATATGAGCTTAAGTGCGAGTTTAATTATTTGAACTTTTATGTATTTATAACAAAAAAACAAGTAAGCTCGTTTTTGCTATAGTAAGAGAATGAGAGAAGCAAAGGAGCAGCTGCAGTGCAATGTTCGCAACGCGTAAGGTTTATTATTCGTAAAATTTAACATTATTTTATTTTATTATTTTCAGCGTTTTGGATTTCGAAGGTATAAAAGACGCCCGTTGCAGAATCCTTTTCCTGTAATTAGTAAAAATAAATTGTTTACAGTTAACGTTTTAAAAATCGAGTCAATTGAAAGTTTCTCGGTATCTCAAGTTTGTCCTACCTGTATTTGGAAAGCACGATCGATTGATCAGTTAAACAACCAAGATTTCAATTTTAATTTCTAAGGTTTTAGTTTTGAAACTTTTTGACTTTGATTTCAATGAATCGAAAGCATACGAAATGTTTCCCATTTTAATTTTTATGAATTGAGATACACAAAAATTGGGATTTAAATACTAGCTTAAAGTAGTCTTTTGATTAAATAGGAAAAAATAATAAAACTATTTTCTTTTTTCAATAAAAATTTTATAGTTATACTGACACAAAGGGCCTCAAGTCTCCTACAAAAAATGGAAATACAGGTTAATTCCTCGTTTTAATTTTGATTAAAATATTGAGTTGTATTTGTATACTGAGCTATTTGGCTATTGTAGTTAGCAATAGTACTAGCGCAAACATGTGTTCATCATTTATATTCTAGTGTCTAGTGTTTAAACTGATTATTTTTGCAATAAATTTAGGTGCATACATGAATATAATAATAATTAGCATACATTTAGCCAAACAAAACTTTGAACCGTATACTGTGTCCTTTGGACTATCCTCAATGGAGGGCAGCACCAAGTTTATTTGACTTTTTTCCCTGAAAAATAAAAAATTTTCTATATACCTTATTTCTGCTAATAATTCCCCCCGGGAGTTACGTCAAGCCCAGCCTCAGACCCGGGCGTTATAAGGTACCCGGTAGGTATTAAAGACCCGGGATTTGGATCAAGCTTATCCACAGACCGGGGATTAATTGAAACAATTCAAGTTTAATAAATCAAAAACAAAAAAAAAACAATATAATATACACCGGGAGTTATTAGAGACCCAGGAGTTACGTCAAACTTAACCACAGATCCGGGAGTTATAAGGGACCCGGGACCTACTGGAGACCCGGGAAGTATTACAAGAAATACGGTGCATGCGTTTGAAAAGTATCTACAAAATGTTTTATTTGCATGCTTTTGAAAGTGCAAAATGTTCTATTTACATGTTTCTAAAAAATACAGACTGTTCTATTTACATGTTTTTAAAAAGTACACAATGTTCTATTTACATGTTTTTAAAAAAGCAAAATGTTCTGTTTAATGTTTTTGAAAAAGAAAAATGCTCTATTTAATGTTTTGGAAAAGTCCAAAATGTTATATTCACATGCTTTCAGGATAATGATGTTTTAACTTTTTTGTAGATAGAGCCTTTTGTTTTTAGCTAAAAATTAATACAGGCTATTTTTCTTCTTCACAGACGACAAATGATTAAACTAATTGTAAACAATGTAAACATTTCCTCAAACAAGTAAATTAAAATTTCCTGCTTCCAACTTCCAAGATGATGCCCTTTGCATATAAGACTTTACGAGCAACACAACCCGCCAGATGCACATGAACATCCTACACTTGCAGTGTATACCTTGCAAATAAGTGTAAGTAGTTATGAGTGGCGTCGAGCTCAAATAATAAAGCTAAATGCAATAATTGCCGAGCACTACTTTAAGTATAATAAATTGCATGCTTCATGAGACAAATTAATTACGTATTTTGCCAAAACTAATAATGATGATACATAAATATAAATTGTTTAAGGTTTTGAAATTTAACTTTAAGATTTAATAAATCAATTAATTATAATATCACTTAATTAAAAAGCTTCAACGACGTTTGATTATTATTGATTTAATTTTTTAATTATTTCAACTTCATTTATAATTTATTTCTTTTAGTATCAAAGGAGTATTACCTGTGCACATACATTGTAGAATTAGCATCTGAAAAAAAACTTTTGTCTCCTGCCTTTTCAGAAAATGGTAGCTAATAATAATATAGTGCTTGGCTATTGCGGCAAAAACATTGTATGTACATACATACAACTTCCAAGTATGAAATATTGAAACAGTGACGAATTTTGGAGGTGGCAATGACGCCAATCTCCAACTATGTATTTTACTGCTTCAAGATTTAAAGGAGAAAAACACTCGTTATTGGTGGCGTGAACGAGGTATGGAAGAAGTTGGATCAAGCTGTGCAACTATAGTGTGTGTAAGAATAAGTCTTTGTCTCACTAAATTCTTAAATGCATGGTTGTCAACGCTTATTATTAGTGCTCAGTACTGCTCAGTGCCTGTTGCCTTTTAATAATAGTTTGCTTAAAAAAGTAAATAGGATGTTACGCTGAACCTAAGTAACTCATAATATGTAACACGCAACAAAAATATGCAATCGATATTTTTTTCACATTTAAACTACCGTTGTTGCTGTTGCTCGATTCGAAATACATTCTTTGGACTGACTAATCGTATGTTAGTTTATAGAATACTCGCAATGTTATTATTATTGTTATTGTTATTAATTTGCGTGAGAATTAAACGAGACATCTGCTCCTCCTTTCAACTCGGACGAATACCTAGACTTACATTAATTTCATTAAAAGTACAAGCAATATATTAAAAAAAAGATTAAATCTTGCTTTTTGCAATGCATTACGTCGATGCTTATTGCAACAGGAAATGTATTTAAGCCGGACACATTATAAAATCATGTAATTTCAAACAGTATACAAATTGCACTGCTTTATAATTTATCACCATCACGCAACATACGAACACAACATACGAACACAACATACAATAATTCTTAGCGCACACACTACAAAATACAATATGTATCGCCATCGCCGCTGCCGCTATGATGTCTTTATCATTTTGATTGGACGTTCTACACTAATTCCCGATGAACATAGATTATTTTGCAACTTAGCATAAAATAAAACATAAAGTAACTCCGTGTTTAGTTTTTTTTGTAAACAAGTGTGAACAATTAAATAACTGAGTTTAAAAAACAAAAGTGAAGTACACAGTTTCATTAGTTAGAAAACAAGCGAAATTTTTTTAAAGTGAATACAGTATTCAAGGGTAGACACTCCATTTGGCGAAAAGCTAAAATCAATTTTAACTACATATATATAAAAACCCTGTAGGGTGCCCAAAGGGTTATATGGAGAACTAAAAAAACTAATCTAAATGTTATAAAAATATAATAACCTTAATGTATGGATTGTGGTCGGGTTCACAATTTGAAGGTTAAATTTTTAATTATTTATGAAATTTTGCCAGTTACAATAAATTTCCAATGACGTCCATAGCAAAACTTTTGGTATTCTTGAAATAAGGAAAGACATTATTGCCAACTTTGTAGCTCCATCACGGTCTCGTAGATTAGACTACATTATAAATAATTATACAGATAGGGATGGTGATAAAAAATAGAACAAAACAGATTTTTCTACTGGTATATAGTACTATTGATCTTCAGTATACATACGTATATCACCGCAGACCAGCAAAATTCTTGTGGTCTACAGATTCAAAATTAACACTTTACATCCTTCTATGTTACTTTTTTAAAATAATTATTGTAATACAGGTGTAATAGCAGCTTCATTTCGTAATCGGAATAATAAAGCTTTTTAAAAAATTCATCAGCATATCACTATAATATGCCTGGCCACTTACTAGTGTATTCCAATTATTGGAAAATTACACCAGGACGATTGAAGAAGAATTGGATGAAGCGAACATTAAAAACACATAGCACACAAAAAACACATGCAGGAAAAATACATTTTATATAAGGCTCTTTCCTATTGTTATATTAGATAAAGACGCACTTAAGACCAGTAGAGGAACGAACATTGAGAAACTTGTTCACTTTCTAAGGACTTTGTGAGTAAATATGAAGAATTCCAACCACGTTTTATGAATACGTAATACAGATACTGCGAGCTGAACCCATGTGAAAAAAGAAACGGAATAATGAAAAAATTAAACTTTAATAATACTATCTGCCCAGGTGACCTAACTATATAACATGCAGATACGTAATTATTTGTAGTTTTACAACACTCCACACAATTCATTGTCTTTATTATTTGCTTTTTGCTCATGTGCTCCTGCTTGCTCTTGATGTAAAAAAGCTTAATAACTTTACAATTTTTTTCTGAAGGATCATTTCGCCATATAGACTATAGACAGGAGACAGGTTGGCTTTGGCTTAAGACTAATCATTTTTGCTTCGCTCTTCTTCCCAAGTGTAACATAACAACGCCGATGCCGAAATGCCGACAGACGTTAACAACACTTCCATCCGAACTAACTTAGTATTTTTGTGGTCCCATAGTGCCCACAGTTAGTTAGCTTATAGATCGTTGCACTAATGCCAATACTACTACCGGCACGGGCTACCTTATATTAGAGCTAACTCATCATTGTTGTGTTCACACTGATATTTTACGAGGATCAGGCCAGACCTGACCAGAGTGATTGTGTTGTATTTTGTATGTGTGTGTAGATAATAGTTTGTAGGAACTGAGTTCGTAGAAAGTTCATCATCAAATTTTTATTTTGTGCACGAATTTTGAGACTCGGTTAAAATAGGTTAAATAAAAATAATGCAGGAACTAATTCGAAGACAATTCATCTTTCTGCTCCATGGTCTGGTCACGACTGGGATCATGACAGTCACTATGTGGCATAGTATTGACGTTTTCCGGGATCGAATGTTGTCCGGTGGATCCGCTGATCGTAATACTAGCTACGATTTCATTGTTGGTGAGTTAGACACATAGTGTATTTATTTTAAGTTTAATTAAATTGTTGCGACTTACATTCATAAAATAAATAAGAATATTTTTATTTTTTTATGTATTTCATGGATTGAATTATACAGTTGGTGCAGGTTCTTCTGGAGCTGCAGTAGCCTATCGCCTCTCAGCAAAATATAATGTATTATTATTGGAAGCGGGTGGGGAGCCGTTCCCAGCGAGTGAACTTCCGGGACTTTCCTTGTATTTGCTCAACTATCCTTATATAGATTGGATGCACAAGACTGTTCAGCAGAAACATTCCTGCTTAGCCCTTGTTAATCAAGTGAGTGCCTCTATTATTTATAATTTTTTCCTTTCAATAAATATTTCATAAAATAATGTCATTTTAAATTAGGTCTAATACTAAAATTTACAATAACTTAAAAATCAGGAGTCTGGATGGTCACAAGGTAAAGGCTTGGGTGGAACCAGCAATCTTAATTTTCTGATTCAATCCAGAGGAAATCCTAAAGACTTTGATAACTGGGCTAATCTCACTAATGACCCGAATTGGAGCTATGAAGGCGTTTTACCCTTTTTCAAAAAAAGTGAAGACTTCCATGGAGTGTATGAAGATACGGGTAAATTATAAACTAAAATTATTCTAATAATAATTATTATTACAAAAATTCCAACCGGGGCAAAACATTTTATAAGCTAAAAGCTTATTCAAAATGTGGAAGATGTGGTACTATTATTTTTCAAGGTAGGTTATAGATATTATAAAAAAGGATGGTTTGTGTTGCAAAGTCATTTCTCATACATTATTATTATTGGTCCTTAATATTTATAAAACTAAATTTTTGGAAGATGTTCATGGGCGAGGTGGACCGGTACAGTTGGAAATAACACCGATGAAAGGAACAGGAGATGTTTTCGTCAAGGCAGCTCAAGAGCTCGGGTATCACAAGACTGATCTAAATGGGAGATTTACTGAAGGTTAGTTGTGCTATCTTTGCACCTACAATCCTACGTGTGTGAAAATATAAGCTCGCAGACAAATAATTAAAAGTTAGGCACGTAAAACCTACAAAACCAAAATTGAAAGCCAAAGCAACCATGTGTATTCTTTTGTATTCAGAAAAATTCTCATGTAAGTGCAAGTCTGACTGATAATTTAATTTGCTGATAACAATTATGATTGCATTTAACATATAGTAAAAAAAATACAGAAAATAATTATATACGAATTATTAGAACTACCTAGGTACATATTATATGCACTTTTCTGCTGTGTAACATTGTCACTGCCGAGCATTATGTATGATAATGATATTTTTTAATGTATTTTTATGGTAATTTGTAAGTAATTCGTATATCATCACTTTATTATTTCGTCTAAATAATTCCACAGAATTTTTAAATGACTGTGGAAGTGGGAAACAAATGAAACAATTCTGCGCTTAAGGGGTTGCCCATAAATGACTTAATGAAAAAATCTGTCATTTAGTTTGCTGTCACTCCTTTTAATGACATGTTTAATTAAACACTGTGTGGCTGGTTTAATTTACTATGTAATTCATGGACGGCACCTGAGTTTAGCTCCTTGTGTTCACACATAAGAACAATACATGTATATACATATCACTAAAAGATAACACAGAAGCCTCATTTGCAAGCAAGCACACACCCAAATCTTTGAAGCCTTAAACGTTGTAAATGAAAAATGCCTACGCAGGAATTAAAGGAAACAATGTTGACATTATTATTCTAAAATTACTTAATACTGTAATTTTGTCAAGGTTTCGATAACATTTATTATGCCATCAAAAAGGGTCGTCGCCAAGGAAGTTTCAATGCGTACATCAAACCGATAAGAAGACGAACCACTCTCACTATTGAAAAATTTGCACACGTTAACAAGGTCAGTTTAAATTAATACCTTTAAAAATAATTATTTTCGCATTTTTGGTTAGTGTATTTTAGCACAATAATTTTCTATTTAATCCCAAACTACATTTTCCCTCTTTTGTGCAGTGCAGTATCATTACTAAGATTTGAGCGTTTCATTGGTAAAATGTAAATTTTGTAGTCTCAAATTTTTAAAAAGTTTTTCCTCAATTAGCTATGGTAATTATATAGTTTCGAAGACTTGAGTATTGAGTTTATGGTTTTTATAATACTCGTGTGAGTTTCATTATTTAAACCTAATAAGCGAGTACATAGCATCTTTGTATTCATGTATATTGTTGTTTATATTTTATTTTTATTTACCGATACATATTAAAACTCAACAACAACACTGTGCATAGGTTCTCTTACGTGGAGAAGAAAACGAGGCATACGGAGTTGAGTATGATCGTCATGGGCGCAAAAAACAAGCATTTGCTTCAAAAGAAATTATCATTTCAGCAGGAGCAATTCTATCCCCTCAGATTCTGATGCTTTCTGGAATCGGCCCTCAACAACATTTGCAAGAAAAAAAAGTAATGCACTTGAATACAGCAATCCCCATTACATTACTATTAACAAAATGGTATCAAATATACGACAACATCGCTGTTTTAAGTAGAAATTAAAGATGCCTATAACATTCTATTTTTACGAAATGCAAAAGGATGTATCTGTACTGTGCATTTGCAACGATCTCTAAAATATACATTTTTTGCTTCTAAAATTTCCCCCCTTCACTATAAGGCAGTAATATTTCGTACTTACGTTATTAATTGTAATAGATTAAAGTCAAAGTTGACTCACCAGGTGTGGGTCAAAATCTTCAGGACCACATTTCCATCTATCTGGGTCCATTCTTTCTCAATGACGGGCTGAGCTACCATCAAGATCGAGACACGAAATTCATGGACTTTGTGGAATATTACATGAAAGGTACGGGAGTCATTACAACATCTGGGGTTTCAGGAATAGGCTTCATTGCGTCATCATACGCCAAAGCAGAGGGTCGAGGAGACTGGCCGGATATTCAATTTATTTATGGAGGTAGTGGGATTTATCCTGAGTATGCAAAGGATTTTGCCCGTGGATTTCACGTTCGAGAAGACATTCTGTCAAAATACTATCGGCACGCCGTGGGAAAGGACGCATTCTTTATCATCACATCTGTCGCACGTCCCGTTCAAAGGGGTGAAATCCTCCTAAAATCAAACGATCCCTATGCACCCCTTCACATTGATCCACACTATCTTGAAAATGATAGGGATATCAAAGTACTGGTTGAAGGTCAGTGCGTCTATTGTTAAAGGAATCTAGCAAGTAAATGAGGAATGGTTACTTTTATTTATAATTTTAATATGTAATATTATATAATCTTCATATTATTACTATCCACAGGAATGAAGAAAGCAGTAGAACTTGTGGAAAACAGTACAAGTTTTCAAGAAGTTGGAGGAAGATTCACAACGGAACCATTTCCAGGTTGTGAATCGTTCCTTTTTCGAAGTGACGCTTACTGGGAATGTTTTGCACGTCACTATTCCATAACGCTCCATCACATTGTTGGAACTTGTTCCATGGGACCCACGGAGTCACGCTCATCAGTTGTGGATACCAAATTACAAGTAAAAGGAGCTCAAAATCTCAGAGTTATTGATGCTTCGGTAATGCCAGCAGTTCCCATAGGCAATACTAATGCACCTGCTGTCATGATTGGTGAAAAAGGTGCCGACTTCATCTTGAAGAGATGGTCTGCAGATTTATCTCATAATCTATTATAACTGTAACTAGTGTTTATTTGTATTTACTAACGATAAGTAAGCACAACACATTCATTTCTAATCTTGCTTGCTTGTTTAAACAGCGGGATATTTGTCAAAAGTTAAAAGTTTTGAATTGTATATAATATTTAATAATGTAAGTTTTAGTTCCGCACTGCTTTGTAACTGTAATATATAAGTCCTAGCGTAAATAACATAAATGAAAAATGCCATAACTTTCCACAAAAAAAATTCAAAATATTTCATAGTGATGCAAAAATGTAATACCTATAGGCCAAAATGCCGTAATGCAGAATAAAAATAAATATTTATTTACGTACCATGTTTTTAACTGTGGGTAAAATACCCAACACCCCAACTTTTACAAAACGCGAACATTTACTCTATTTAAAAATAGGAAGTACCTTATCCCTTATCAGTTATTTTTTCCTTACAATGCAATACAATATACACATTTTTTATGCATTTTTATATTCCTTAAATATTAATATCACAGCGGAATAGCAATAATTAAAGAAATTCAAACTTAACTAATTAATGTAACGTAATGTAATGACAAAGAACATTAGATCTTCATAACTCTACACAAGGCAGTCCACGCGTTTCAAAACGTTTACAGCTCATTTCTACTACGCTACGCCTTGAGCGCATCGTGAATAAAATAAATAAGGGCAGAGGCAGTAATTAAAGCTCCAACCATGTACATGACTAGAATGATTGTTCGTACATCCGTTCCCTGAAACAAGTAAAATATATTTTAGTTAAATAATTTATATATGTACAATATTCATATTTAATAGAACGTACTTAAAACTGACTTACTGGTTTAGTCACTATTAATCTTATGTAGTATACTAGAACCCAAGCCCACCTGCCTCAAATGCAAATGCAAATTCATAAATACTTACAGGAGCTTCAACAGCGAATCCACTGGGTCTCATTGGACCAACCGAAACTGCCCGCTTTGTATTTTGTACTCCCATCTTCTTGTCAGTTAATACTGTGTGATACTGCAAATATGTTACAAAAAAATAACAATAACATGGAACAGCTGAAAATATCTGTTGAACGCAGATGAGCCGAAGCATTTTTATATTCACACACTTACTGTCATGAGAAGGTGAAGAAAAACATGATAACAGACAAAAGCCGTAAGAACACCCCAATACTTCGGCTCTCCCTTAATATTTGATTTACTCAAATCTTTAGCGAGGTATATGCAGGCGACTGTAATTGAAAATAAAAATTGATTACAATTTATAAACCACGGCCCCATACAATATGGCATATTATGCGGAATAATGTAAAAATCAAACAAAATAAATTATTCATGTATGCAACAACTGTTAGTTCTACTTACTTCCAATAATGTGTGCAGAGTTTCCAATCGTCCAATGAATCCAATTAAACGCTACTCGATGCTTAGCACCTGGATGTGGTCGAAATAGGGCGAGACCAACTTGGCACAGAGCTAACCCAGTCAAAATAATTCCAAGGATTGGATGAACCTTCTCCGCAGCACCACCACCACTACTAGGTGTGATACCCTTAATTTCGACGAAAATAAGTACGAAGGCTGCAATTGTAAACACTAACGTCAGTGTCATACACGAACGATGGAGCTGTCAAATATTAAAGAAGTTCTCATTTTTTAAATGCTGCTATCTTTGAAATTGTAACCCAAAAGCATTATATTACAGGAATATAGAATAATAAATAAATATTATATTGTTTTTGAACCTGAAACCAAAACGCCGCTCCCAATGGGTTTGCTTCCGTATGAGTTTGTTTATAGTAACGGGCTGTGAACATTCCACTGGATGCGCAAAAGAGCCAAGCCATAACCATTAGTGCTCCATGGAGTTCAATCAAAATTTTTGATTTCGCTCCCACGATAACAACTGAAGATAATTTGACTGATTCACTGGATACTTCACGGTCTGTGCTCTGGGGATGCTGCGTTAGATAACCTTTGTTGTAAACGATTTTTAAAAAATTAATAAGTTCAAAATGTTAGTTATTAATCAAATCTAATATTGCACTAAATTAATGTTTTGGCTTAAAATGATTTTACCTTTATCCGAATCCGTTCCCCTTGCAAGCAGCAGGAAATATTCATCACTGCTCACATCGTAAGTTTGATCGTATCCTGGGACGGAATATGTCGCATTCAGAGTGAAGGAGCAAGCTAGATATCCATCAACGTAGGACCCCGCATATGTTTTGATAGTACTTTCCTTTTGATAGTTTTAAACAAATATATTTGAGTGCATATGAGAATAATAATATTGGAGGTAAATTGTACGTACAACAATATACGTAGGTATGTACTATTTAGACAAAATTCTTTTGAATTTACTTGTCTAGTGATTCCTAAACATCCTACTTTCTCCGGAACGTTATAGTACTCTCCCACATCAATAGTGTTGCTATTTCCATCCATGTGGCAGCCCAAGACAGAATCATCACTCTGGAAACCATTATTTAACGTATTTTTATATTTTATATTCTTCAATTTCTTCCTTTGTATGCTTGGCCTTCTTTGCACCCATGATGTTAATGAGGGCCCTTCAAATTACTTAACACTATTATGGGCAATATGCTAATAGGCGTTAGGCACAATTGCTTAAAAATATTAAAAGAATTCTAAACTTACCATGAGAGAATCTCTAGAGAGTCCAACAGCAACAAATTCTTTAGAAGTTTTCGAACCTGTCTTACCAGCTAATTCAAATATAGCCTCCTTATCACTATTGACTCTGAAAGTGACGAATATTTCACAATTTTTACTTCCAATACAATAAGCTGGGAATCCAAAACATCCTTTGGGGACATCCGCGTTTGCATCACCGCATCCCTTGTAAAAATCTTGAACGTCGCCGCCAATTCCCGGACTGGGTGGCTGAAGAAGGAATAATAATGATCAGAAAAATTAGGGAATAATAAACTTGGAGATGTCTTCAACTTTACCAACATGCAATTACGACGTAAATAAGTTATAATTTCAGATTTACTAACCTTAACTGTTGTAGATGTCGTGGGAATTGTTGAGCCATCTCCTGACCCTTCCACATGTATAATTTCAGATGGGTTCTGAACCCAAAATGTTTGCTGGTCAGCAACAAACGTGACTCTGCAATGTAAATATGAATTAGTGTTATTAATTGACAAGTTCATAAAAGGTAAAGCAAAAGGACTAGTTTTTAATCGTCTAAAAATAATTAATTATGCTGAAAATTTATGTTTTTAATTTATTACGTAATCTTACTGAATAACAAATTCCCCATTTTCCATTGGAGCTTCCCACTCAAGATGTATTTCCCGCTTGTCAACGTTACTCGTGTGCGTCATGGCGGTTCCTTGAGTATTCGGACAATTTCCTAGTTTTCCTAAATTCGGCGCATCCTCGTCAGATTTTATTTCTCCAATGAATCTCCCTTTCGGTGAATTGTCTGTTCCACTATCAGAGAATCTACCAATTGCAAGAAACCCTTTAAATGGCGGCAAGGATGTATCAGGGACAAGTAATGAAACTGTAATTCTTTCTCCGGGTTTCACAACTCTTTTGTCCAATTGAATGATGTAATGCAGCAAACTTTCTTGAGGATCAACACCGTGACCCGGCGTCATCGTCTCACAAGTTTCTTTAGTGATGGGTGCTCCATCAGGATAGGCATCAACATTTAAGTGAGCCGATATTATAATTAAGAAAATTATAGAAAATCGTAAAATTCCTAAATTGAGCCTCCTAATAGTCCTACTATTAATTTTATTTGGGACTGTTTGAATAGATTTTGCTCCTGGCTCCATGGTCTAAATATTTTATTTTTATATTATTACTTTAGTTAAACTTATTTTTAAATAATTTCACTGAACTATATTTTGTGTACAGCTTGAACCAGACAGCAAATTCCGATCTAGTCCGACACACGGATAGGGAATGTAGATTTAAAAAGTGTAATAAATTATGGTGTCATCAATTAATCCTCAACATGAGTCAGTTTGGAAAGCCCGTTCAGCGTAAAGTTTTTAATCGATATTTACACTCGTGCCGTGTGGGGAAACTTTGTAGAATGATAATATCCTTTACCTTGTGCCCTTACTATTATTAGGTAAACTTAACACTGAATACAAATGTACACAAAGACAAATGACAAAGATAGTGTTATTGATGGGTAATCAGGGCCAGTTGCCATTACGTATACATTTTGCGTTATCAGTTTGGGTTCCGCATTATCAAAAAAGTATCAATAGTCAGCTCAGTCAACCCAGATAATGTTTCTAAATGCTTGAACTTTGAATTTTTTTTGATGAGTTTTCCTTTTTCGTAAGTGTATATAATTATGCAGAGCCTAAAGATTGTGTCACCGTGAGAGTGTGGGGTAGTGGGGTGTCCAGGTCCAGAGTTGTGTAAAGAATGTTCGGCTACTTAAAAGTAAAAGAGATAGGAAGGCATCAGCACAACGCACATTTCCCAATACGCTGTCTCAAAAGCTATTTGCTATATGTGAATAGTATCGGACGTGCAATAAAGGTTTTTAATAAATTAAATTTACATATAAACTCATACATAGTATAATTATATGAATGGTTTATTGGCCACAAAAAAATGCATGTATTACATGAGAACAGTACCATTTATGATTACTAGATACAGGTTAGAGATTATATATTGATAGCAGTGCAGATAGTATACCTAGTATTAAAAAAGAAAATAATAAATACTTAAATTAATACGTACCAATCGCCAATCAGTAAATTATCAAAATATTTAAAAAGATATGATTGTGTTTATGGAAGTTGTATTTTCTGTTTGCTGTGGATTCTGGAGGCAGCGGTCGTCCTTAAATAAATATTTTAATTAAGTTACTTGCACGCTGAACAGTTTAAAAGGTTCCAACAGGATGCGTGCCAACATTAGTTAAGGTCATTGTCGGAGCGCTTGTTCAGTTAAAAAAAATTATGCACTTGGCCCTAATTTGAGTATCATCATTAATTATTGTCACGTGCTATGTAATTTATACATATGTAGTGGTGGTGGCGGTGTAACACCTTAAGCATCAAATATATCTACCTGGATTGAAACCTGGAGTCTGACGGGGAGTAATTAGTAATTAACACAGCATATCAAGCATTATCATTACCTACCTTTGTCTGCCGGATGATATCTTTCTATAGAAAGCAATAAAATTGATATCAATACTATGTATATATATGCAACCCGAGAGCTTATCTGACAATTGAATAAAATTAAACCCAGCTAAACAAAATAAACGTGAAGTGCCCGATTGTGTTATTAAATTATTAAATCTAATGAATTATTCTTACACTCTACCACTACATACCTTTAACGTATAAATATGCAATTACCGTATTTCTTTTCATCTTTTAAAGAAATTTAAGTATGTATGTACGCTTAATATAATATTATGTAACGATATTTTGAGTAAAGATTCACAGCTCTAATTCAAAGATCTACGAAAATATCAATTAACCAAAGTCCAAGTTTTATTTACTTTTTGTATGTATGATATTTTTCAGATTTCATTAGATGTTCAGCTCACGAACCTATTTTAAAAAATTATACATCAGTATAGTATAGTAACTATAGTTATATACAGGAGCATTCTAAAATGTAATTTAAAAAAATCGATATGTTAAATATCTGAAAATCGTAGAGTTTAAATTGAATTTAGTACTTACGCATGGAAAATCGGACAGCCAAAAAAATACCATAGCCGAATAGAACCAGTTTTAAATTTCGATACATTGTACTCTTTCTCACTTAAAATAAGCAGAAATTCACAATTTATAAATTAATTCGAGTTACTACCTCTATTAGTCATCGCCCATGTAAAATAATAAATGCAGAGCCCATTTTAATGTGTTAAGTAATAAATTTAAATTTTAGGAAGAGATATTTCAGTCAGTTCGGTGTAATATTAATTATATATATACGATTAAATATTGTAATAATAAATTAAATAATTACCGGCAGTTGACAATATTTTACTAAACCGTGCAATTCTCTCCTCTTGTGTCTTGGCTTGCCGTAATTCATGATCAATACGCTTAGAAAATTCTTGTAAATTTTCTAGCCAAATCGGTATCCCTTTCTGTAATGCTTCCATAGCTTTCGGCATTTCCCTTGCCATTATCACCCCGGACTTTTTAGCCCCTTTCATCACGTTTGACGCAGTTTTCTTTCCAACTTCTTTAACCTTATTTGCAGTTTTACCCCTTGCCGCCTCTATTATTGTGCTAGTAAGCTTGCTCACAAATATAGCCTTGCCCAGCAGGTACAATATTCTAAATAGTCCGTGAAATACCATGTAGATTAATTTGAAGAACTGAAAATAATAACGAGGTAATTAAAATAATTAATAATACCTTAGAAGTTGAAATGGTCTATAAGTTATAATAATTATATAACTGTGTAAATATACATATAAACTTTTATCTTTCTCACGCCTTATTTCTGGGTTTTCTGCTAAACAATAATCATTATATACCGTATTTCCTGTAATAGTACACGGGTCTGTATTAGTACACGGGCCTGTAATAGTACACGGGTCTGAGAGCTATGAGTTTGAATAGAACACGGGTCTATTTAACACACTATTATATGGCAGTACACGGGTCTGTATTAATTTATACACGGGCCTGTAATAGTACACGGGTCTGGGAGGTCGGAATTTGAATAGTACACCCCGTGTACTATTCTACTATTACAGGAAATACGGTACTTTTACTTTTTCAATATAATTACACGCATACAATTATGCCTAGTTCTAATTCTTACCCCAGAAAAAATTCCTTGCCTACTGCAAGTCTTCTTCCATTCATTTAAATTCAGATTTCGTAGATCAGATGAAGATGGCTGATTAACGCTTAGCAGATTACTGCTTGAAATATTACTTCCTGTTGCATCCTGACAATCCTGAGTTTTAAATGGGAAAGACGCCTGAGCTTTTATTGGACTTTGATGATGTAAAATGGTGTCCGTGGGATTTAGTAAACTTTTATTTTGAAATGCAAAGGTATTTTTTGAAGTCTGAAGTAGCGATAGAAGAAAGCTATACGAGGATTTATGGCATATGAAAATACTTTTCGTCTTTACCTTGACAGACAATTTTGCATAGATATTGTTAGCGGTTGTAGCGCCAGCGCCATTGCCATTAGTTGCGGATTTGAAGTTAACCAAAGTGGATCTTGGTAATTTTGCGTTGTATTTTTCTGCATAGTT
This sequence comes from Dicyrtomina minuta, assembly GCA_949802685.1. Taxonomy (NCBI): domain Eukaryota; kingdom Metazoa; phylum Arthropoda; class Collembola; order Symphypleona; family Dicyrtomidae; genus Dicyrtomina; species Dicyrtomina minuta. The sequence goes on along the minus strand of OX461808.1, from coordinate 73,914,521 downwards.
TTTGTGGGTAATGTGGAAGACGAATTTTTGAAATACTGGAGAATTTTGTTTACAGAGTAAAGAGGTGCGACAATAATTAAAATTTAGAAACATCTGATTTGGTTTTGCAAAACTAGATTTAATTATACTATAGTACTTCTATTGCCAATAAGAATAATAAGAAATTACATCTTTGATTTGTATTTTGAATTCCTTAATAGACTTTAATACCTTCATCCAACTTTCAATTTTCAATAATTTCAAATATTTCAATCTCTGAATCAGTATGTTAGTAATAGTAACGCTAACATACATTACTACTTCTTATTATAATATTTACCAGTACTGATAGATTTTACTAAATGATTGTAATATGTTTGTCTTTTTTTCAAAAAATAAGTTCCTTTAAAAGCTATTAGAGTGTAGTTTAAATTAATTAATAAAATTATTAATAAACTATTGACTTTATTATTATTTTTTAACTTTAAAGCAATAATAAATTATGAAACAAACTCGGGAAAACAATAGTTGTAAACGGAAGTTTGTAGCTAGTGTTGCAAGGCGACGTATAATTAATCTTCCTTAACAGCTACTTAATTACATACATAATAAATATACACACTGAAACACACTGTAATAATAATACTAAATAGGTGAGCAAACACTTTCATCTCGATAATTCATTAACATGGTCACTCAAAACTCAGATGTAGTCCGGCGACGAAATGTCACATGTTTTGTAGGAAGTTCGTAGCTGTACAAATAAAGTCACTGTGCACATAAAAAGAATAAATGATGTAAAAAAGATGATGTATCGACGCTCTTGGAAGTTTGACTGTAAAAACAATAAACACATGTAGAGTTATTACTACATAGTGACACGTTTCTTACTGCAATTTTCTAAATTACGAAAAGTAGGTACAATTATAGTAAAAGTGTAACCTTTGGAGCATCAATTTTTAAATGAATTGTGGGTCCAAAAAATGAGCGGAATGTTGGTTCCTTAACTTGGTGCTTTTGACGCAGATGCTCGGTATTGAGCTAGTTACATACAAAAGCCAAAATTATTCATCATGATGTATTAACATTATTTATTAGTATGCACTAAAAATGTAACAAATAAATGTCAAAACGCTCAAAAACTGACCATGAGGATGATATGCGAACCCATGTAAAATAGACAGAGCAAACAAGCAGAAACAGAAAATGAACATGCCAGCCATGACTTTCTCAAGTAGGCGCCTCGGATCAATTCTAGTGCTATAAACAATAATAACATTATTAAATAGCAAACATAAATAAATATTAAATCTACAGCAGCACCATTACATTTAAGTGTGATCAAAATCCGTCTGCCCCAACTTTTCAAGTTAACAAATATTTGGAAATAAAATGTCGATATTATAACAACAACATTTTTTTAACATTTAATTTTTGTTCAATAACCTCCCAGAAAATGGCTAAAATGACCGAGCCCCCAATGTAGCCATTTAAAACATTTAGGGTAAAGCAAGCTTTGAGATTTGGTTTGATGAAGAAATAATCCAATAAATAGATTCCCGAATGAAGCCAAAAATAAAATTGGACCGATAATGGCGTGATACGTTGAGCTACTCGTTGAAAATGATGTTCCAGACCTCCCAATGTAAATACAGAGGCAGTTCGTTAAATTACAGAGAACGCTGAGGATTTGGAGTATTGCATGAACCTGTGACCGGTTCCAAGACAATAAAACAAACATACAAAGTAGGTATAGTTTTAATATTTAATTAGTATAGCTAGCAAATAGTTTTGATCATAATTAGATTCACTCGGTCATCAAAACTTACAAGTATCCATGTTGGATAGTCTCCGACGAGCTTGTAGTGAAAGCTCTGCTGTCCATAACGAGCCATTAGAATTGCAATGGGCATAAAAAATCCGTAAGTTACAACAGCTAGTTGCTCATGCAACGAAATTGTAAAATGTCCGGCGTGCTTGCTCTAAAAATTATTAATGCCGTTAACTCATCAGATGCCGAAATGTTTTTTGATGAATACTGAATGGTCGTGAAATATTCTTCAAACAATTATTAAAAAAATAATTAAGTATTTTTTAGTTTTACAATGTGGAACAATGAAGAAGCTCCTTGCGATCCCTTAGTCGCTCTTTTTGCCCGTTTGGACTCCCTCTGTTGGCTACTATCAACGAGGCTCATGGCACTTTCGCTAATTGTAGAAAATCCGTGAATAGTAATACTTCCTGCAAAAAAGATGGCTCAGTTTGTATTGTATATCTAATTATTATATTATTGTTACAACTGCCTTCAATATTTTTATTTGATGCATTCACTTAATCTCATAGAACACGTTTCACTATACCTGGACCGCTGGGCTCTTTATTATTATTGCCGACAGCAAGCAAAATAAAGTATTGTGTCTTTAAAAAATCAATATTCACGTTATTTTCAGTAACGAATTTCAGTGGCAAGTTAAAGTCACATGTAAGCTTCCCCTCGTAAAATGAACCAGCGGTAACATTCAAATCGTTGTGATTTTCCTGCATAAAACATAACGATCTAATCATCTAATTGAAAATAAATTAGTTCAGGTTGATATAATAAAATATAGTTTTTTTCAACTCTAGAGTTTAATAGTTGTATTTCTATGCAATCATACTTGAATTACTGTGCCAATAGAATACGCATTTGATTCTCCCAAATTGTAAGCTTGCCATACGGAAGTGCTAAACGTGTTTGGGGTCCTCCTGCAGAATATAACAGTGTCGTCCCCCTACATTGAAGCACCAGGTTAATATCACTAAGGAATTATTTTTGCGATTTTGTATTAAGGGGGAGACATAAGCTCTTTGCGCTCTAAGTTACGGTAAGTAGTAAGGACGTGGGACATGTTAAGTTATATTTTTTCTCCCATGTTATGGGAAATATCTAGGAAACCTCTAACGAAAATTTTAGAATTTATTGTTTTGTTATGAGCTAGAATTATTTAAACATTGACATTTTTAACATTGTCTTATGGGATTTCGAAACGCGGCAACTTTGAGCGCTTAAAAAAATACTTGCAAGCCATAAACCGAACAAAACTCTCAGAGGTTGCCTAGATAAATGATTAAGGTAAGTGTTTGGACAAAAAATGTTTCAACATTTTGTCAAACTGGCTGGGAAATAGCTCGAAATTTCATCCTTTGATGCACCATGAGGAAGTGTCAAAACATGCGCACATACAGCAATGGGAGGCATTGTTACACGCAGATCCGCAACTACTAAAATCATGTGAGTGGCGTGGAAATTGTTTAACGAGTAACAAAATTTCTGGCGACGTCACAATTGTGGCGAAACTGACCGTTTAAATTTTTTAGAAGTAAAGGCTTCAAATATTATTATGTAGTTATTTAATCAGAAAATTCTTGATTTATCACAATAACTAGTTATTATTGGTTGACATTATTCAGACAGCTTCAACGCCGTTTCACTTGTATACCTCATGAGAATTTATGCATGTGTTAATAAAATGAGCGCTTAACTTCAGTTTTTATAGGAAACAACGATTTACCTTCTGACTCCCCTTTACTCATCCTAACGTCAACAAATTAATTGGTTTGTGATTGTCATCACCAATTATTAATATCCATATCCTAGAAATAATTATATTTCGAAAATCGTAGCCGTATAAAAAGTTGTACAATTATTGAATTATAATAATAGCATTTACCATGCGATCATCATGGGAGAATCCTACTCCCACCCAGCTACTTGTTATAGCTTGGAGAATTATGTGAAGGCCCTCACCTTCCTGATGGTATGACATTGTCACATAGCAACTCTTTGTGTAATGACAATCCGTTGGAAACGAAAAACAAGAATATTGAGTGCCGCATGCTGTGTAAATTAATTTATGATGAATGAGATAGTTTGGAGCCGAGCGTTCCTGGTATATTTTATCGCCTACATATTTTTGTGATTTCTTTCCAGCTTGGGTACTGTCTCCGATTTTGTTGATTGTATCTCCATCATTTTCATTTGATCTTTGTCCTTTTTCGTGGTGAACTTTTGCATGTGGATTATGATGAGGGGGAAAATTGGAACTTTTTTCAACGTTTTCTTTTTCAGCATTACTAATTTTCGGATGAATACCTGCGTTGTTAATTTGCATTATAAGATTGTCATTTTTCCCATCTGATTCCTTATTTCTGTGTAGATTTTCTTGCTTCATAATACTAGGCTCAAGGTTTTCAAAATTCTGCCTCGATCCCTGTTGTGTCAATTCATTGTTTTTAATTTCTGTATTTGTGATTTCTTGGGGGTTTGTTAGGGTATTGTCTTCTTCCTCCTCGGAATCTTCATGTCTTTGTGGAATCTTCGGTCTCACAAGGTTACTAACAGGCATAAAGTTTTCTAAATCTTGCCCCGATCCCTTGTTATCTGAGTTTGTCCTGGTTATAAACCTCTTTCCCTGTTATGTCAGTTCATTGTTTTCAGTAAGTTTCAGTAAGAATAAAACAATGACTCTAATCCCAAATAAATACTAACTACAAAACTACCCATTACCCAAAAAATTAAAAATCACATGTATTTGTACATAATTATTTTATAGCCTTATGATTGCACTGCAATGAAATTATTACTAAACATGATTTTTATATTTTTTGGGCTTAGGTCATTTTGAATCTGAAATATATAGGACATGGATAACATTGCAACTACGTAAAATTGGATATAAGTCATTTTAGTTCTTCAATGGCAACATGTAACTACCTCGTGGGTGAACTTTATAGTGGTACTGCCACTTTCCTCCTCGGATTCTTCATTTCTTTGTGGAACTTTTTCTCTCACAAATTTATTCTGCTTAAGGTTTCCTAAATTCTGCCTCGATTTAAATATCTTTGACCTCTTTGTGGTCAAAAGTGTGGTTGGAGCTTCAGTCCGGAACAATGTGGCTGCAGTCGTTGCTGTGGTCGTTGTTGTAGTCCTTGGACCTGCAGTCGCGGTTGCAGTAGTTGGCACTGCAGTCATTGAAACAACCGTCCTGGCTGTAGTTGTAGCAATTTTAGTCGTCGCTGTGCTAGTTGTGGATGTTGGGACTCCAGTTGTTGTTTTTGTTGGGACTGCAGTCGTTGTGGTAGTTGGGACTACAGTTGTTGTTGTTGTTGGGACTGCTGTCGTTGTGGTAGGTGGGGCTCCAGTAGTTGTGGTTGTTGGGACTCCAGTTGTTGTGGTTGTTGGGACTGCAGTCGTTGTAGTAGTTGGGACTACAGTTGTTGTGGTTGTTGGGACTGCAGTCGTTGTAGTAGGTGGGGCACCAGTAGTTGCGGTAGTTGGGACTCCAGTTGTTGTTGTTGTTTGGACTGCAGTCGTTGTGGTTGTCAGGACTACAGTCGTTGTAGTAGGTGGGGCACCAGTAGTTGTGGTAGTTGGGACTCCAGTTGTTGTGGTTGTTGGGACTGCAGTCGTTGT